>BKCP01007849.1:87984-145438 GCA_008636005.1 Striga asiatica | reverse complement strand
ATAATAATAATAATAATAATAATAATAATAATAATAATAATAACCAAACTACTATTATCTAATGATAATTAACAATTGTTTATAATAATAAACAATCATTAATTTATTTTTCCTAATGATTAAATTTTAAAAATATAATATGTTCATTATCTAAAATTTTAATAATAATTCTCAAATATTACTTACTAGTACAATACCCGTGTAATGCACGGGTGTTGAATTAGAAAGCTTTTGTAAAAAATATTAAAATTTTTATTTTTTTTTAAACTAAAATAATTTAATTTTATATAAAACATTACTTTGGGTTTTAATTAAATTGTCAAATTATATTTTTTTAATCATTATAATTAAACACTCGTACATTAAATGAAAATGTCAACCCGTGTTGATCTTTTTTACTTATATCATATAAAAATATCGATATTATTTACTATTACATAAGTACAAAAAAATATATCTTAAATAAATAGTAATAATATGGTGATATGTATATGCATAAGTGTAGAATATGTTTATTTAATATTAAACAAAATAGATTAATTTTTTACTCAATAAGATGTCTAATACATCAAGTGTCGTATCAGTCGTGCTTCACAGTTTTTTAACTTTATACGTAATTTTAGAATTTATATAAATAATTATTTATTTTTATTACATTGAAAACATCCCAATTAAATTTGAAATAAATATCATTTTTAAAAGAATACATACCAATTTCTTTACTTTATAGTTTTATTTAATATAATTTAATTTAGTTTGATAAATCAATTTAAATTTTATTTATAAGGATATATATTACTGTTTTGTATTATATATATATATATTTAAATAAATAGTAAAATACAAATGGACTTCATAATATCAATTCAAATGCAACACACTAATTAAGATTTTTTTTTTTCTTGACAATATTAATCCTATTTAATGGATGTTATGAGAAACGATGGAGATGGGATATGAAGAGACACTGTGTATTAGGTGGAGGGTTAAAAATGAAAAAATATGAACAAAATATCTAAAACGACATTTATTTTATCAATGATCAATTAAGCCAAAGTGACAAATAATAAAAATAGGAGGGAGAATACATACCAATTTCTATTACTTTATAGTTTTATTGATATAATTTAATGTAGTTTGATAAATAAATTTAAATTTTATTTATAAGGATATATATTACTATTTTGTATATATATATATATATATATATAGTAAAATACAAATGGATTTCATAATATCAATTCAAATGCAACACATTAATTAGGATTTTTTTTTCTTGACAATATTAACCCTATTTAATGGATGTTATGAGAAACGATGGAGATGGAATATGAAGACACACTGTGTATTAGATGGAAGGTTAAAAATAGAAAAATATGAACAAAATATCTAAAATGACATTTATTTTATCAATGATCAATTAAGCCAAAGTGACAAATAATAAAAATAGGAGGGAGTATATATTATTGAGATAAGGAATGGGCTCAACACCAGAATAGAAGATAGCAATTGGGTTCCTAATCTGAAGAGACCATCTCCTACTCTCATTGACATTGCAAGGGGTCACCTAATCTGGGTGAATGAGCTGTTGTCTAACAATGGAACAGAATGGAACTCTTGGTTGATTGAGCAGGTGTTTAACTCAGAAGACAGTGCAGCCATCTTAAAAATCAACACCCTCAATCCTGCTAGACCTGACAGATGGCTTTGGGGTCCTGATCCAAAAGGGGAATTCTCAGTTTCTAGTACCTATAAAGCACTGGCTGCTCAAAAGCTTCACCAACTGGACATACCTGAATCAAGCTCCTCCTCTTTGCCCCCTTACCAAATATTTCAAAGATGTTGGCAACTGAAAATTCTTGGGAAGATAAAGCACTTTATCTGGAAGTGTATATCTGGTATTCTCCCAACAGCAACAAATCTTAGAAGAAGAGGAGTGGATATAAATCCTATCTGTGCACTTTGTGGTGAACAACCTGAGACAACAGAACACATTTTGTTCTTCTGCTACAAAGCTAGAAGAGTTTGGGACTATTCTCCAGTCCTTTGGGATGGCCTTGATCAGTTCACTAATTCCTTCAAATGCTGGTGGCAACAGATCAGCAAAATCAAGAAATCAGAAGTTGTGCAGGACAGGATCCAATTGACCACTTATTTGCTATGGTGGCTTTGGAAAGCCCGGAACTTATGTATATTCAGTAAATCCCTCATGCCAGAGCACATTGTGGTTGCAGCTGCTCACAGGAACTGGCTTGAAGCTTCAGAAGCAGCAGGCTCCAATGCAAGCTCATTCTGATAGTTGCTGTTTTTCATAGTTGTAGTTTCTGTTCTTGTTTTTCCTTTTCTGTTTTGGTTGTGCTCTTGGGAGTTATGGTTGCTAGCTAGGCCTTTGGCAGTGGATAGTGTCATAATTTCTGTATTTTTGTTCCTTTGGACTGTGTTGGTGTTGAGGCTCTAGGTACTATGTGTAGTACCTCCTAGTTTTTCTTTTCTTTGAGTAGGATCTTGCCTATTGTATTTGAACATTGTTCCCGGGTTTTTTATGATATGATCTCTATCGTTTTGGCCAAAAAAAAAATATATTATTATATATTTTAGTATGACAAAAATTACTTGTGTCACTTATATGTGTTATATTGTAATAAATTTTCTACCTTATAACATATAACTACATTAAACATAAATATATTAATTGATAATTTTTTTATTTATAATTAATTTTAATAAATAAATATTTAATTATTACAAAGATAATTATAATTTATTTATTTTATATATACAATATGGATGTCAAATCGAAGCTCATCAAAAGATGATTAATTTGATATATTATATATGTAAAAACGATAAGAAATACAAGAGTTATCAACTTTTAAAATATATTTTCAATTCAAGGTTATAATAGAAAACGATATTAAAATACAATTAATATAAATATTAATTTATATCCAAGCCTAACTCCAAAGCATGATTTTTTACCAAATAAGATTCTGAAGCATGAAAGTTTGTCACTTAGGTTCAGTGCATTCTGAAATTATATATAGAAGGGATTATATTTTATATACATATGTGCATGTGCACATTATATNATTTAATTTTATGATTCATATAATAAATGTCTACACAAAATGATATTATATTAAGATTATAAATTATATATCTTTTTTTTTTTTTTCGGAACGATAGATGTAATATAAAAGAGCACAAAAGTGCAAAAGGAACAAATTACAAGACCCCAACGGGGTAATACTAAGGCCCCAATAGGGTAATGAGACAGGGGCTAACAGCCCAAACCAAAAACACTCCTAATAAACAACGGAAAAGAAAATTGAGAGGACACGCACATGGCGGCCTAGAGAACTCCAAAAAACAAAAAAGAAAATGAAATCAGAGCCACTGCACGATGCCTAGCCTGAACTCATCTCCCAAACTAAACCGAACAAACACACCAAAACACAAACCAAGAACACAACAACAAACAAAAACACAAAAACAGCTACAAACTAATAACAAAGCCTCCCTAAGCCGATACACCCAGAAAAGACCGCAGACAATCCGATTCCGAGGAGAGTTTCGAAACTCCGATACCACGCCCGCCACTGCGAAAGGCCTAGCAAGACGATGACCCAAGCCTCTAAATCAATCCGAGAACCCGACCCGCACTCCAGCCGCAAAAAGCCACAGAACCCCCCAGCCGGCTAACACCACTAGCCGATCCGACACCCACCTGAAGCAACCTAACACCACTAGCCTGCTCCGGGGGCCGTCGGCCTCCCCAAAATCAAATCGAGAAAGAGGAGAAAGGAGACGAGGGCTTTCCTGCCCGACCGCTACAACCCAGCCCGATTGGCACACATCCCAACAACCAGCCGAAAAGGAGAGACCCGACCCGCCACCCCTCCCCAACGAGGAACCAACGACCCCCGCTGGAGTCGGAAACCGCCCGCAGCCCCCTCTATACTGGCCGATAAGAAGCGCCCCAACCTAACCGAATCGAGCGGCATCAGCATCTTCCACTCGCGACCACACCCTGCCTAGCCCCGAAACCCCTAAAATCTAGCGGATTTCAAGCGGAGAGAACCGCCGAAACCCTAGCCCAAATCCAGAGGCGACGGAACAAAGGCCAGAAGAGCCGACGCCATGGAGGAGCGGAGGAGGCCGTCCGCTGACTATCCCAGACGGCCGCTCAGGGAGCCGGATTTGGACGAGAAGATGAAGACAGTCGGGGATGGATTTTTCGTTCGGAGGAGAAAGGGGCGGAAACGCTTTTGTTCAGAAGTGACGAACATAGTATACCTCCACATAACCCTACTCCACGCATTCATCTTCAGATATGGCTCACCTTCTACAAAACCCTAATCCTAAGAGCCACTCCAATGCTACTTTTGAATAGTGCAAAACGCTGAAGTAGCGTGAAAAAATCACTCCAAGGCAGCGCTAGATCATATAAATAAACAGTACTGCGCTAGAACTGGCACAGTACTATACCAGAACGCCAGAATTTTTTATTATTTTATAATGATAAATTTTTGTATAATATATATTAATAAATGTATTTTTATGCTAAATTACTTTGTGCAATGTATTTTTTATGCTAAATAATTTTGTACTTTTTATTTATTGATGTATTATATTTTTATTTTATAATTTTTTAATATTAAAATGGTACCACATGAATAAAAATTTAACACATTTCAACAAGTATATTTCATTACAATTAAAAATTTACAACAAACGTATAATTTATATATTCGAAATAAAAATTAATAAGAAAATAATATATTTGATGTAGAGTAAAATGTAGAGATAAAGATTGGAGACCAATGTTTCACTCTACTCTAGTAAAGTCCGCGCTAGAATAGAGATAAGGGCTAGAGATACCCACACCGCATTCATCTTCACATCTTGGCTTCTGTCGTGATAAGCTCGAAAATGGCATACTCAAATGAGCAAAAAGAGAAAGGTTTCTAATCTGTTTCATTTTACTCAATGTCTCAGTAATCAAAAGCTAGGCTATGATTCTTTTCATGAATTGAATGTGTTGCAGTTTGTTGCTGATGGGGTTTTCTTTGCGGAGCTGAACGAGGTTTTGACTCGTGAGCTAGCCGAGGACGGATATTCTGGGGTCGAGGTCAGGGTTACTCCCGTGAGGACCGAGATTATCATCCGCGCTACTCGCACGCAGAATATTCTCGGTGAATGTTTGATAACATTGATAACACATGTTTTGATTCTTGATTGATTCCAATGCATTTTTATCTTAAGTTTTTAGTCTTTTCAACATTCTTGGTCATTTTTTTCATGAAAAATGCAAACTTGTTGAAACTATTAATTTTTGTTTTCTCCACATTGTACAAAATGGAGTTCATGTAGCTTTTACTCTATCTGATAATAATATGTGAGAAAGGGAGGAGAATCAGGGAGCTCACTTCTGTGGTGCAGAAGAGGTTTAAGTTTCTCGAGAACAGCGTCGAATTGTATGCTGAGAAGGTCAACAACAGGGGTCTTTGCGCTATTGCCCAGGCCGAGTCCCTGTTAGAGTAGAATACCCGGCGTTCCAATCAGATTGGACATATTCTACTTGTAAATACAATCTATTGGAATTATGTTAATAAATAGGCATTAATTTATCTTATGTATTAGCATTTATCCTATATTTGCACATATGATAAAGTCCCTAGATCACTTATAGCTATGAGGTATGGTTGCACATAGAGATGGTGATCATGGAACATATCTTAAAAGTTGTGAGCTTAAAAACAGTTCCAAGTCATTGGATATTTCGAGATGGGATATCGAATAATCCGGAAAGACTTGTACATATGATGAATGCTTGATGGTCAAGAATGTTGCATTCCATCAACATTAGCGTGGGACGCAAGTTCATATATGTAGGTGCTTGATAGAGAACAAGTTCACTGAACATGACCGTATGAAAATTCTTAATGAAAGTTTTTCTGTCGAATAAGAATTTTCATGTTACAATAGTACATGATTGATCCTATGACTTGAGGCACGATGGTAATCTTGTGCATGTTATACTTTACTTTGATTTATCCTTTTGGTTGCTAGCACAATCGTATAAAGGGATATTTTGGGTATTGTAATAATATGTATGAAGGTTTGTCAGTGGCTAACAAAGGATTCGACACTTATGTGATAAGTGAATTTCCTATGTGTTTCATAGTTTGTAATTCAAAGTCCTTGGCCAAGGCGGGATGAATAGAGATTCATACACGAATTACTAAACTTGAAATGGAATCATAGTTATTAAATCAATTGGGTTTCGACTTATAAAATCATACCCAAGATTTAATCGGAAAATTGGATGTCGAAAGGATTTTACATGTATGGACTTGTAATCGAAAAGGTTTACTCACTATTCACTTAATACTAGATTCATGCTACTTGCTAGATGTTCCCATGATATGTGGGTTCTTGAAATTAAGGAGTTAATTTCATGAATAAGAATTAATAAGATTAATTCAAATTACAAAAAGTTGTAAACCCACTACTAGTATTAATAGTGAACCTAAAAGGTCACACCCAATTTTGAATGTAGATCATTTGAAATTAGTATTTCTAAAGAGTTAGAATTAATTGATAAGTATTAATTAAATAATTTGATTATTTAATTAATTCAACTTTTGATTAGATATCAATTAAAGGAATATACTACATTAATCAATTTGATTGATTAATTATATTTTGGATATTAATTGAGTAACTAATGGAATTACTAAATTAATAGTTGGATTTTAAAATTAGATTTTAAAATCCAAATCCATATTATAATATGATTATAATAAGAGGAGATTTTATAAATATGTGAAATAATATATTTTGACCATAATATTTAATCTTTAATTTGATTAAAGATTAAAATAATAAATACAATATTATTAGATGGGATCTAATGGTATTTTTTATTAAAATTATTTTAGATCTAGTTGCCATCTAATTTGAATAAAATAATGATTTGTGATCTAAATGTTTTAGTATAAATAGGTGTACATATGTGATGTACAAATGACACATTTGTATTAACAAGAAAATTTGAGAAAGAAAAATCACAAGAGTTGTGAATCAAGAAGTGTTCTTGAACTTTGAAAATTATTTCCATATCAAGAATAGTTCTTGAAAATTTTAATAAAGATTAAAATTATAATCTCCTCTAAAATAAATATTCCGATACTAATTGAACAAATCGAGAAGTTTCTACTAGTGAAGAAACTAGTTTTCGAGATTGAATTTCAAAAAGGTCGATACTATAGAGGGAAGACGATTGGATTCCTAAAGTAAGTAACAAGAAGAATTAATCGTTACTAAACCGGGAATTGATTTCCTCTATCATCATCAAAGTTGAAGGAGTTCAAGTTAAAGGTAACTTCGAAACTATCTTTAAATCAAAATTTGTATTTATACATGTTTTTAAATGATGACGATCTGTTTATTCGCTTTATGTATTTACGGGTTATGTATTTATGTGATAAATACTTGTTTTAAAAATTTTATTCTGCTGCAAATCACCCGTACGGTACAGGCGAACCCAACAGTGGTATCAGAGCCACGGTTATCATCTTTAAAAACATATTTTGATTTATTTTTGTTAATGAGATAAGCAAAATAATTAAATGTTTATGAGATAAACATATTTAATTATTAAAATAAAATTCGATTTTGCCGCACGAGTCGTGTGATTGGATTACACAAGTCGTGTGGGTGCACACGAGTCGTGTGGCTCATCAAAATGATCAATTTCGATGGAAAGCAGGTCCACACGAGTCGTGTGACTTATCAAAAGGTTTGATGTTGCTTTCGGGTTTTTCACACGAGTCGTGTGACATTTTTGACACGAGTCGTGTGGCATGACACGAGTCGTGTGACTAAAACAAAATTTTTTTATGCTTTAATTCATGTGATGAATGTTTTAGCATATTAAGGGATGATCATGAGCCTTTTATCCAATATAATTGAATGTTTGCATTTTATTCAATATGATTGAATGATTGTAATTTATTGAGACCTGCGAGTCTCTTATGTTATGATTTGTAAAATTTTAAATTATTGCATCGTTAAAAGATTAGATCAGGTTGAAGACCGTTCGATGTGAAAGGCCCACGCTTGTGTGGGTAATTTTACAAGTTGTAAATTTTGAAGGTTTGTGCTTGTACGGGTAGATAAAATGAGATGTAATAGAAGTAGTTCTATTCATTTATTTTATCACGTATAGGCATAAACCCATTTTGGCTCGAATGGGTTGCATAGGCAAGGTCGTGATCATCCCACCGTATGCATGCATTAGATGTATGTTAGGTTTATTTATGCTTACGTTTCATGAGATGATTAATGCACTAAATAAACACAAGTAAAAGATGGTAAGAGATGAGATCTAAAAAGGAACCCTAAAGAATTAATATTATTGATTCCATATCAAATCAAAAATGGATAAAAATAAGTTGGAACTTATTAATCCAAGCCTTCCATCAAAAGTAGAAAACATGATGATGCTACAAAACTTTATCACTGACCATGAGTCGTGGGGTGGTTTTGTGTTTGAAAGCTGTGACTTCTACTAAGTATAATGATACTCGTGAGATGGATTCCTCTTTGTGTTGACCATGAGTCGTAGGATATTCTGGTGGGCCATTATCATGAATGTTTGATGGGTTTGTTTTGACACTACGTAATATATACGGTCATAAAATTGAGGTATATAAGGAAAGGTGAGGTAAAATAACTTGAAGGTTGTAATGATACAATTGTCAAAAGTTGACTACCAGTATAAATGTTTCATGCGTACTCATAAAATTGGGATATGGAATATTTTTATTGGACTTCAAGCCCACTATGAAAATTTGATTTTCATAATTAAAATAGGGTTTTAATTAAAATAGTGGAAGACATTTAATATTAAAGACCTAATATTAAATGAATATAAAATCCATAGTCTAACTATTTTCTGCTTCGTTTGTTGTTTTTGTAGATCACTCTACTAAAAATGGCTAAAAATCCAATCGCAAGTATTCTTGAGCAAAACAAATTAACTGGACCAAATTTCGTTGATTGGCTGAGAAACCTAAGAATTGTTCTACAGTCTGAAAAGAGGGACTATGTGCTTGACAAAGCCCCTCCTCCTCCACCCGAGGATAAGACTTCTAAAGAGTATGGAGAATACTTACGTCATACAGATGATAATCTCCAGGCTCGTTGCTACATGTTAGCATCTATGTCAAATGAGTTGCAGAGATTAAATGAATTATTTGATAATGCAATTGATATCCTAAATCACTTACAAGAGTTGTATGGTGAAAGGACAAGGCAAATTAGATATTAGATATCTAAAGAGCTTTTCAGAAGTCGTATGACTGAGGGCTCTTCAGTCCAAGACCATGGGCTGAAGATGATAGCTCTTATTGAAAGGCTAACATCCCTTGGAGTTGTTATGGATAACGAACTCTATGTGGATCTTTTGCTGCAATCTCTGCCTCCATCATTTGATACTTTTGTTGTTAACTTTAACATGCACAATATGGAAACTTCTCTTCCAGAATTGGTGAATATGTTAAAGACGGCCGAATCCACTATTAAAAAGGATAAGCCATTGCTTATTATTGGATCCCCTTCTGGATCAAAGACGTTAAAATCCAACAAAAGGAAAGGGAAGGGAAAAGTTCCCTATAAACCTAATAAAAAGGCAAATAACAACAAAGGTAAGAACAAAGAAAAGGTCAATACTCAGGCTAATCATGAATGTTATCATTGTGGTAAAACTGGGCATTGGAAGAGGAATTGCAAGGAGTATCTTGCAAGCCTAAAAAGTTCAGGTATTTATTTTGTTGAAGTTAACTTGTCAGTAAATGATTCTTCTTGGGTATTAGATACCGGTTGTGGCTCACATATTTGCAATGATTTGCAGATGATGGCAAGAAGTATCATGCTAGAAAATGAAGAAACAATCCTAAGGATGGGCAATGGGGCAAGGGTTGCTGCCAAAGCAATTGGGACTGTTTATCTAGCAATAAATGATGGTGTAAATATTTGTTTGACAAATTGTCTTTATGTTCCGGATGTTATAAGAAACATAATCTCTATTCCAGTAATGGATAGAGAGGGTTTTAAGTTTGTAATTGAAAATGGAATATGTTCTATTTTCAAAGATACAACTTTTATATATTCTGGAAATTTGACAAATGGTTTGTATACCATTACACCACAAAGTCACATCCTAACCATTCAACAAAATAAAAGAAAATTAGATAATCATAGTTCATTCACAATTTGGCATGCTAGATTAGGTCATATATCCGAAAAGAGGATTCAAAAATTGGGACCAAAACTCGACCTTAGGGGAGAGGATAAGTTGCCTACGTGTGAGTCATGTCTTAAGGGGAAAATGACAAAATCACCATTTGTTGGACAAGTGGAGCGAGCTAAAGGTCTGTTGGATTTGATACATACAGATGTTTGTGGACCACTAAATGTTAGTGCCAAGGGGAACTACTACTATCTCATAACTTTTACTGATGATTATTCAAGGTATGGTTATGTATACCTATTGAGGTATAAATCTGAAGTATTTGAAAAGTTCAAAGAATTCAAAAATGAAGTGGAGAAACAAATTGGTCGTAATATTAAAATTCTTCGATCAGATCGAGGAGGTGAATATTTGACAAATGAGTTTCTTGATTATTTAAGAGATAATGGGATTATTTCACAATGGACACCTCTTGGAACTCCACAACTCAATGGGGTTTCAGAAAGGAGGAATCGAACATTGTTGGACATGGTTCGATCGATGATGAGTTCCACTAGTTTACCTCTTTCATTCTGGGGTTATGCCTTAGAAACAGCAGCACATATTTTAAATAGAGTGCCAAGTAAAGCTGTGCCCAACACACCTTATGAGATATGGTGTGGCAAAACACCTTCATACAAATATTTAAAAGTATGGGGTTGTAATGCTTATGTGAAGCAGCTAGTGGGAGGTAAGTTGGATATGAGATCCATCTTATGTAAATTTGTGGGGTATCCAAGAGAGTCTATAGGATACTATTTCTATGACCATTCTGAACAAAAAGTGTTTGTTTCGAGGAATGCTGTTTTCTTAGAGGAAGAGTTTCTCTCAAAGAATAGTAGAGTTGTAGAACTTAATGAAGAACCACAAGAAATTCCACAAAGTACCACAGATAACATACCAGTGGAGACTGGGCCATCTGAAACACAACCTCTTCGGAGATCTGAAAGGGTTTCTAGGGCGCCTGAAAGGCTGTACCTATTGTTAAAGAACAACGAAGAGGGATTCTTTATGGATAATGATCCAATAAGCTATGATGAGGCAATGTTGGACATTGACTCAGATAAATGGCAAGAAGCAATGCAATCTGAAATGGAATCCATGTACTTAAACAAGGTATGGACCTTGGTAGATCCACCAGAGGGTATTGTACCCATTGGCTGTAAGTGGGTGTATAAGCGAAAGCTTGGGGTAGATGGAGAAGTTAATACTTTTAAAGCAAGACTGGTTGCAAAAGGTTATACTCAAAAACAAGGTGTTGATTATGAGGAAACTTTTTCACCAGTAGCAATGCTTAAATCCATTCGGATACTATTAGCCATAGCTGCGTATTATGACTACGAGATATGGCAAATGGATGTAAAAACTGCTTTTCTTAATGGAAACATTAAGGAAGACATTTATATGAAACAGCCACAGGGTTTCATATCCAGTGGGAGTGAACAAATGGTTTGTAAACTTCAAAGGTCTATTTATGGACTTAAACAAGCTTCAAGGAGTTGGGACATCCGGTTTGATGAAACGATCAAAACGTTTGATTTTCATAAGAATCCGGACGAACCATGTGTTTATAGAAAGGTTAGTGGGAATGCAGTTGCATTTTTTGTACTCTATGTTGATGACATTCTACTCATTGGGAATGATGTAGGAATGTTGCAGTCAACACGGACATGGTTGTCAAAACAGTTTTCCATGAAAGACTTGGGAGAAGCATCTTTTATCCTAGGGATAAAAATTTATAGAGATAAATTTAAAAGGATGATCGGACTATCCCAGTCTATGTACATAAATAAGGCGCTAAAATGATTTAGCATGGAAGAATCCAAACGAGGATATATTCCAATGAGTCATGGGGTTTCACTTTCTAAGATGATGTCTCCAAAGACACCTGAAGAAAGAGAACGGATGAGTCATATACCTTATGCATCAACTATTGGTAGTATTATGTGTGCCATGTTATGTACAAGACCTGATGTGGCTCATGCACTTAGTATAACGAGCAGATATCAGCCTAATCCAGGTGAAGAACACTGGAAAGCCGTTAAGATGATTCTTAAGTACTTGAGAAGGACTAAGGATATCTTTCTGATATACGGTAATGGAGAATTGAAACTAGAAGGCTTTACTGATTCTGGTTTTCAGTCCGATAAAGATGACTCTAAATCCATGTCTGGATACTTATTCACTTTGAATAGAGCTGCAGTTAGTTGGAAAAGTTCCAAACAAGAAACGATTACTGACTCTACAACAGAGGCTGAATATATTGCTGCATCAGATGCTGCAAAAGAAGTTGTTTGGATAAGGAATTTCATCCAAGGGTTGGGTGTAGTACCATCTGTTGTTGATCCAATAATAATATATTGTGATAACAATGGGGTCATTACGCAAGCAAAGGAACCAAGATCTCATCAAAGATCCAAACACATTATGAGACGATAGCATTTAATTAGAGAAATCATTGTTAGAGGTGACATCGTAATGGAGCGAGTCGACTCAGCAGAAAATATAGCAGATCCCTTAACTAAGCCCTTATCACAGAAAGTGTTCGAAGGACATCTTGAGAAGATGGGTCTAAGATAGATGAGTGATTGGAACTAGGGTAAGTGGGAGATTGTTAGAGTAGAATACCCGGCGTTCCAATCAGATTGGACATATTCTACTTGTAAATACAATCTATTGGAATTATATTAATAAATAGGCATTAATTTATCTTATGTATTAGCATTTATCCTATATTTGCACATATGATAAAGTCCCTAGATCACTTATAGCTATGAGGTATGGTTGCGCATAGAGATTGTGATCATGGAACATATCTTAAAAGCTGTGAGCTTAAAAACAGTTCCAAGTCATTGGATATTTCGAGATGGGATATCGAATAATTCGGAAAGACTTGTACATATGATGAATGCTTGATGGTCAAGAATGTCGCATTCCATCAACATTAGCGTGGGACGCAAGTTCATATATATAGGTGCTTGTTAGAGAACAAGTTCACTGAACATGACCGTATGAAAATTCTTAATGAATTTTTTTCTGTCGAATAAGAATTTTCATGTTACAATAGTACATGATTGATCCTATGACTTGAGGCACGATGGTAATCTTGTGCATGTTATACTTTACTTTGATTTATCCTTTTGGTTGCTAGCACAATCGTATAAAGGGATATTTTGGGTATTGTATTAATATGTATGAAGGTTTGTCAGTGGCTAACAAAGGATTCGACACTTATGTGATAAGTGAATTTCCTATGTGTTTCATAGTTTGTAATTCAAAGTCCTTAGGCGGGATGAATAGAGATTCATACACGAATTACTAAACTTGAAATGGAATCATAGTTATTAAATCAATTGGGTTTCGACTTATAAAATCATACCCAAGATTTAATCGGGAAATTGGATGTCGAAAGGATTTTACATGTATGGACTTATAATCGAAAAGGTTTACTCACTATTCACTTAATACTAGATTCATGCTACTTGCTAGATGTTCCCATGATATGTGGGTTCTTGAAATTAAGGAGTTAATTTCATGAATAAGAATTAATAAGATTAATTCAAATTACAAAAAGTTGTAAACCCACTACTAGTATTAATAGTGAACCTAAAAGGTCACACCCAATTTTGAATGTAGATCATTTGAAATTAGTATTTCTAAAGAGTTAGAATTAATTAATAAGTATTAATTAAATAATTTGATTATTTAATTAATTCAACTTTTGATTAGATATCAATTAAAGGAATATACTAAATTAATCAATTTGATTGATTAATTATATTTTGGATATTAATTAAGTAACTAATGGAATTACTAAATTAACAGTTGGATTTTAAAATTAGATTTTAAAATTCAAATCCATATTATAATATGATTATAATAAGAGGAGATTTTATAAATATGTGAAATAATATATTTTGACCATAATATTTAATCTTTAATTTGATTAAAGATTAAAATAATAAATACAATATTATTAGATGGGATCTAATGATATTTTTTATTAAAATTATTTTAGATCTAGATGCCATTTAATTTGAATAAAATAATGATTTGTGATCTAAATGTTTTAATATAAATAGGTGTACATATGTGATGTACAAATGACACATTTGTATTAACAAGAAAATTTGAGATAGAAAAATCACAAGAGTTGTGAATCAAGAAGTGTTCTTGAACTTTGAAAATTATTTCCATATCAAGAATAGTTCTTGAAAATTTTAATAAAGATTAAAATTATAACCTCCTCTAAAATAAATATTCCGATACTAATTGAACAAATCGAGAAGTTTCTACTAGTGAAGAAACTAGTTTTCGAGATTGAATTTCAAAAAGGTCGATACTATTAGAGGGAAGACGATTGGATTCCTAAAGTAAGTAACAAGAAGAATTAATCGTTACTAAACCGGGAATTGATTTCCTCTATCATCGTCAAAGTTGAAGGAGTTCAAGTTAAAGGTAACTTCGAAACTATCTTTAAATCAAAATTTGTATTTATACATGTTTTTAAATGATGACGATCTGTGTATTCGCTTTATGTATTTACGGGTTAAGTATTTATGTGATAAATACTTGTTTTAAAAATTTTATTCCGCTGCAAATCACCCGTACGGTACAGGCGAACCCAACAGTCCCTTCGTTACAAACTACTTGGTGGCCTAGCTGTCAGAAGGTAAAACATTTAGTTGTACTTTCTGCAGGATAATGATGTGTTGGATTTATGTGATGTCCATTGTTTTACAATTCACCGACTAGTTTATTTTGTATATTCTTAATTTTTATGAAGACTTTTCCAAGTGATTGATATACTGTGGTTAGTGAAGCTGGATGCTTGTTTGTTACTAATATTGATGCTTGATGGTGCTAGTTCTGTATTCTTGGTAGTGTAATTCTAGTGTTCGTCTCAAGTCTGTCCATGGTACCACATTGAGGTGCTGTTGTGAATTACTTGCTAATTTCTTGCTGAAAATTTCTAGTCATCAATATAGCAATATTGTTATTCAATACCAATGTTTGTGTCGGATGATGACAAGAGTAACTGTTCTCAACCATGTCATAATCGTATGACTGTATTGGTGTCATATTGTAACATGGGGAAGATACATGGATTATTGATTTTTGAAGGCATTTAAATATTAGAACCTGTAGTGGTTATTGATTTGCAACAATATTAGAACCTGTAGAGAAAATATTTTCTCTCTTGGTAGTGTAATTCTGTTTTATTTGCAACAATATTTTTTCTCTTATTATACTAGTGTAAATAGAAAATAGAACTTTTCCTCTATGGATTGTGATATAGCCACACAAGGATAACCCGGTCCAGAGGCTCCTTACTCGACCGGTGAACCATTCGAATCACTCGCATGTCGACATGACTCCGTCGACATGCTCAAATCGGCTTCCCGAAAGTCGATTCTACGGAGAGCAATCGAGAAGAGGCAGAAATCGGCCTAGTCGACTCTCGCAAGTCGACCTTAGCCTATCGACTCTAACTAGTCGATATCAATAGCGGAAGAACATCAAGAGCGTAACTCCCAAGCATCCAGATACTCTAAGTCGACTCTCAGAAGTCGACCTCGCTAAGACGATTCTCTGAAGGCGATTTCCACTCAAAAGAATGACAAAGCGTAGCCTCCGAATACTCATATGATCATGAGTCGACCTCTCAGTGCTCGAGGTCGACTTTTTACGCCTCGAGGCCGAGAACGTGGTTACGGTTCATCGCGCTTGTTGCATACTTAAAGTTCCATACATTACCATGGATAAGAAGGAATCTGGTGATGACTCAGCATCAAGGGGAGACGAATCGACCAGCGCATTTTGGACCTTCTAGGTCCACCGACTTGGGTATTTTGGGCACTTCAAGTAAGTATTCACTCCTATATAAAGGAGGTGAGGTAACCCCAAACCCTAACTCTCATTCATTCATACTCTCCTCTATAGCTGCTGCGCAGCATCTCTTCATCATTCTCATACTGACTTGAGCGTCGGAGGCTCTACGCCGGAAACACCTCCGTCGTTGAGTTTTTGCAGGTATCTCGCGGTTTAGCAACGATTTGGAGGCGGTTCAAGCAGATCTGAGCTCATATCCACCGGTTTACTTCAGATCTGGAAGTAGACTCATCATTTTTGAGCTCATATCCACCGGTTTACTCCAGATCTAGAAGTAGACTCATCATTTGGCGCCGTCTGTGGGGAGCTCTTGAAGGAACTAAGAGCTTCACACCCAGCTCCGATCTGTTTGCCGATGGCGGAGAAGGAAGGCTTGCAGAGGAATTTGAACGAGGAGTTCAGAGGGACGTGGATGGACAAGAGGCCACCACCACTCTCCACCACCAAACACCCCGTGATGCAGATGATGGGGATGCCACCATTTGGAGGACCTCCACCACCAGGACTGACGTTGGGCGGAGAAACACCTGTCACTCCAACCGGCGTGAAGCTGCAAGTGTTGACCCAGGCGGGAACGAGTCAAAACCCTAATCCAGATGGAGAGAAGGAGTCAACGGAGATATCTCGACGTGAGGGAAAACAGATACAGGAGGTACCGGAGCAGACCCAACCCTGTGTCGAGGAGCAGACCTTGACGATGACGAGAAGCGAAATGCAAAAGATGATCGCTGAGGCCGTTGCTGCCCAGATGAAGCAGATGGCGCAGGTCGAGCAGCAGCCCCGTGTCGAGTACCCACCTCGAGTCGAGCAGCAACTTCGTGTCGAGAAACCAGCCCAGTCAAACGTACAACAGAACAGAAGGGTGGACGAGGAAGAATCCTCAATTCGAACTATCAATCCACAAGTGAGGGACGAGACGCTAGAACAAATATTGGCCCAGGTTCGTGATTTACAGGCTCGAGTCGGTGGGAAGAAGAGCAGAGGAGCAAAAGAACACTCATTCTCGCAGCAGATCCTGAGATTCGACTTGCCTAAGGGCTTCAGGGAATTGAACATATGGTATGATGGCTCCACTGACCCGTCTCGACATCTGAGGAGTTTCGAAAATATGGCCGTACTCCATCGCTACAGCGACCCAGTGCAATGCCGCGCTTTCTTGACGACTCTGACAGGGTCGGCCCAGGACTGGTTCCACCAACTTCCAGCGGGGTCGATTAGGGACTTTGATGGATTCAGCTCGAGTTTTCTTAACCAATTTGCGAGTGTGAGGGTGCAAGAGAAATCCTATCTCTCGCTGATAAGTATGCAGCAAAAGAAGGGTGAGTCGCTGCGAGAGTATGTGGCAAGGTTTACAAAGGCATGTGTCGAGTGCCCAACAGCGACAGAGGAAATCAAATCAGGAGGACTGACGAGAGGACTACTACCAGGGTTGTGTAAGAACTCTTTAGCCAAGCGACCTGGTAGGAGTTTCGATGAAGTGTTGTGAAGATGTGCCAAATATATGAATGTCGAGGAGGCCGAAGCCGACTACCTGCAAAGTGTGAAAATGTCCCAAACTGACAGTCGAGACGACAAGAAGGAAAAGAAGGGTCAATCGGAAGGAGAAAGAAGAGGGTCGTCGAGAGCTGACAGGGGTGAAGGCAGACCTAGGGGATGGACCGATTCAATACACACCTCTGTCGGCTTCTCACGCGAGAATTTTGGAAGTAATGGAAAGAGGGATCCGCGACGATGTGGTGAGATGGCCGCGGACGAGGAAGGATAGACCCATGAAGCCCAAAAGCAACCTATATTGTCGATTCCACAAAGATTATGGGCACAACGCCGACGACTGCCGACACTTGAAGGATGAGATTGAAAGGTTGATAAAGGCGGGCCACTTGAAGGAGTTTATATACAAAGATCGCGAGAGGTCGAGCAAGAGACGAGAGAGAAGTAAGAGTCCTCGCAAGAGGGCGAGGTCATCAGAAAAGGAGGAGCTCCCACCAAAAAGAGGAGTAATTAACATGATTTTTGGAGGGTCGACTGATGGAGATTCCAATCGAGCAAGAAAGGCCTATGCTCGAGGCCGATATGCGAAAGTCGAGGTGCAGCAGGTTGACGAGAGTGGACCAGTGATAAACTTTGGACCTGCGGACGTTGGTGAAGTCGAGAGGCCACATAATGATGCCCCGACGATAACTGCACAGATATCGGGATATGAGGTGCAAAGGGTGTTTGTCGACACCGGAAGTTTCGTAAACGTGATTTTTTATGAATGCCTCAGAAGGATGAAGCTAGACATCGAACTTACGCCTCTACATACATCACTCTTCGGATTCAATGGGTCGGAAGTCGCTCCCGTGGAAGAAACCACGCTCGCTGTCGTCTTGGGGGAGGGCGACTTGAGGAAAGTAAAAATGGTGAGATTTGTGGTGGTCGACGTCGAGTCGGCTTACAACATGATTCTTGGAAGGTCGGCACTCAATGCCTTTCAAGCAGTCGTATTGACCTATCACATGAAGCTGAAGTTTCCCGTAGGAGATCGAGTGGGAG
Source organism: Striga asiatica (assembly GCA_008636005.1). Classification (NCBI taxonomy): domain Eukaryota; kingdom Viridiplantae; phylum Streptophyta; class Magnoliopsida; order Lamiales; family Orobanchaceae; genus Striga; species Striga asiatica. The sequence goes on along the minus strand of BKCP01007849.1, from coordinate 126,714 downwards.
AGGCTCGAGGGGATCAAAAGTTGTCGAGAACGTGTTACCAGATCGCGGTAAAAACCAACCAGCGAGCCGAGGTCAAAGAAGGCAAGAAACCAATGACGAGCGAAAAGAGGCCAAGAGGGAGTGACCTCGAGCCCCATGGGGAGTTGATGGAAATCCAAATCGGAGAATCAAAAAACCAAACCACCAAGGTCGGGAGAGAGCTGGAGGATGAGTTGCGAGAACAGTTAGTGGAATTGCTGAAGGAATTCAGGGACATATTCGCTTTCTCTCCTGAGGAATTGACGGGAATTGACTCGGATGTTATGGAGCATAAACTCAATGTCGACCCCCTCAGAAAACCCGTAAAGCAGCGACTCAGGCACCATGGCGCTGAAATCGACAAAGCAATCGAAGTCGAGGTGGACAAACTGCTAAAGGCAAAACATATCAAGGAAATCCAATTCCCCCAATGGATATCTAACACAGTGATGGTGAGGAAAGCACTGAACAAATGGCGTATGTGCATCGACTTTCGCGACTTGAACCTGGCGTGCCCAAAAGATCACTATCCTTTGCCTAGAATCGACCAGCTAGTCGACTCCACAGCTGGTTGCGAGTTGCTGAGCATGATGGACGCATCTCAAGGATACCACCAAATTCCCTTGGCTCCGGAGGATCAAAGTAAAGTAAGTTTCGTGACGAGCAAGGGGACATATTGCTATGTCGTCATGCCCTTTGGCCTCAAAAAAGCGGGAGCGACCTACCAGAGGCTGATGGACTGAATGTTCAAACCCCAAATCGGGCGAAATATGGAAGTATATGTGGACGATATTCTGGTAAAGAGCAAGTCTTCGACTTCACACCCGGACGACTTAGGGAAACTTTCAACACCCTTAGGGCATTCGGGATGAAGTTGAACCCGAGCAAGTGTGCCTTTGGAGTGAAGGCGGGACGATTTTTGGGATATGTTGTCACAGAACGGGGAATCGAGGTAAACAAAGACAAGGTGCAGGCCATACTCGACATGGCTCCACCACGAAACATCAAAGAAGTCCAGGTGCTGACGGGGAGGATTGCAGGCTTGAGCAGATTCATTGCTCGAGCGGCCGAGAGGAGTTTCCCTTTTTTCAAACTTCTTAAGAAGAAGACGGTTTTCAAATGGAGTGACGAGGCGCAGATGGCCTTTGAGAAGTTGAAAGAATTCCTGAGTGAGCTGCCCTTGCTGACCAAACCGGAACCAGGTGACGAGTTGATTCTATACATCTCGGTGGGCGAGTTTGCTTTAAGTTCAGTGTTGTTGCGGGAGGACGGGAGTTCCCAACAGCCGATTTACTATACAAGTCGAGTACTCCAAGGTGCAGAGACGAGATATCCAGAAGTCGAGAAAGCCGCCCTGACACTAGTTATAACGGCTAGAAAGCTGAGGCCTTATTTTCTGAATCATACGATTGTGGTAAGAACAAACTTTCAGTTGGGCGAAACATTAGGTCGACCTACAGTCTCAGGTCAACTCGTAAAGTGGGCAGTCGAGCTGAGCGAGTATTCTATCAAGTACGAGCCAAGACGAGCCATTAAAGCCCAGGCTCTAGCTGATTTCATTCAAGATGGAACCAAAGGAGAAGAGAAGAAATGAATGATTCATGTTGATGGGTCCTCGGCCGCAAGGGGATCTGGTTTGGGAGTCGTCCTCGTATCCCCCGAGGACGAACAGCTCGACTTCGCGATTAGAATAGGGTACAAAGCCTCAAACAATGAAGCTAAATACGAAGAACTTATCAAAGGGATACAACTAGCAATTGGTGGCGGGGCAACAGAGATCGCAGCACATTCCGACTCACAACTCGTCGTCGGGAAAGTATTGGGAAACTGTGAAATAAAGGAAGATAGAATGATGAAGTATGTCGACGAAATCCAAAGCCTCGTACAAGGCTTGGAGAAATTCGAATTAACACAAATCCCGCGAGAAGAGAACAAACGAGCCGACTGGCTCGCGAGAATTGCAAGCTCGAACGAGGGAAAGGGAGGAAATCACATCACCACGACGCACCTCGAGGGGAGCGTTCTGAGCTAAACCATGAAAGTTGACGAGAAGGATGATTGAAGGAAGTCGATTCGTGAACTCTTGCAGGGTCGAGTCCCGGCAGGAGACAAGCAAGAGGCGAAAAATATGGCTCGATATTTGAGCAACTACTTCGAAGTCAACGGGATCCTATACAAGAAGTCGTTGGTTGGGCCCCATTTACGATGTGTCTAAGAGGAAGAAGGAATCCATGTGTTGAGAGAAATCCATGAAGGGTGTTGCGGGGTGCACATAGGGTCTCGAGCTCTAACCGGGAAAGCCCTGCGAGTAGGATACTATTGGCCCAAAATTCGAGCAGCAGCCGAGCAATTAGTCCAGAAATGCGAAAAATGCCAGCGCCATGGCCAAATAACTCATATCCCCGCTGAGTACATGACGACTATCAACTCTCCAATTCCCTTTGCTCAATGGGGAGTCGACTTAGTGGGCCCGTTGCCAATAGGGACGGGAGAAAGAAAATTCCTAGTGGTTGCAGTCGACTATTTTAGCAAGTGGGTCGAGGCAGAACCCTTGGCTCGGATTACTGAAGAAAAGATGATACAATTCTTATTCAACAATATCTGCTGCCGATTTGGAATTCCGAAGGTGTTAATCTCAGACAATGGAACTCAATTCCAAGGAAAACAGATCCAAGCATGGTGCCTCGGTATGGGAATAAAACAGAGATTTGCATCAGTCGCGCACCCACAAGCAAATGAGCAAGTCGAAGTGACCAATCGTACTATCCTCCAAGGGTTGAAGAAGAGATTAGAAAAGACGTTGGGAGCTTGGGTCGACGAATTGACAATAATCCTATGGGCTTATAGGACGACTCCAAAAACTTCGACGGGACAATCCCCATTTCACATGGTCTATGGGATGGATGCATTACTGTCGGTTGAGGTCGGCCTCGACTCCCACAGATCGAAGTTCTACGAGGAAAAGAAAAACGAAGAGATGATAGAAGAAGCCCTCGACTTAATCGAAGAAGGGCGAGAAGAAGCTTGGGTGTGGTCCGTCGAATACAAGCAGAAGATGCGCGCGGCCTTCGACAAGAAGGTCCGAACCAGACGTTTTCAAGTTGGGGATCTCGTCCTCAAGCGAGCCGACGCCCTCAAACATGTTGGCAAACTCGAAGCTAACTGGGAAGGGCTCTATACCATCACAAAGGTGCTCGAGAGGGGCGCATATGAACTCGAGGACGGAGAAGGTCGACAACTCCCGCGATCCGGGCACGTGATCCATCTCAAACGCTTTTACGCTTATGGCAATGTCTCAAACTACCTTTTGTACTGAACAATGTCTGAATTGAATTCAATGATAAAATGAATCTTAAAGTTTATGCTTCAATTATGTTTCTTACATTTACGCGTCGACTTCATTGTGATTGCATGAAAAATCGAATTTTTCGAAACGGCTATGAAGCCGACTAACTCCAAGAAATATGAAATCAATTAAAACACAACTACGAAGTTGTAAACTCTCGAGCGGAATCTCGAGCAGGCTACGAAGCCTTCGACTACGAAGTCGACTAGCACAACTACGAAGTTGTAAACTCTCGAGCGGAATCTCGAGCAGGCTACGAAGCCTTCGACTACGAAGTCGACTAGCACAACTACGAAGTTGTAAACTCTCGAGCGGAATCTCGAGCAGGCTACGAAGCCTTCGACTACGAAGTCGATTAGCACAACTACGAAGTTGTAAACTCTCGAGCGGAATCTCGAGCAGGCTACGAAGCCTTCGACTACGAAGTCGACTAGCACAACTACGAAGTTGTAAACTCTCGAGCGGAATCTCGAGCAGGCTACGAAGCCTTCGACTACGAAGTCGACTAGCACAACTACGAAGTTGTAAACTCTCGAGCGGAATCTCGAGCAGGCTACGAAGCCTTCGACTACGCAGTCGACTAACACAACCTTAACGATTGAAACTCTCAAGTGGAATCTCGAGCAAATTACAAATCTCACACTCAGGACATCGATATACACAAATTATGCAAGTGGTCACGTTTACAGAATGAAAAGTCTCGAACAACCAACTTTAACACATCTAGACAACGAACATCGACACAGCTACGAAGCTGTTAAAATCTTTGCTCGACGTCGACCAGCTCGCAAGAAGGGTTGGGGAGAAGACGAGTTGAAAAAACTTAACGTTTATCAGCTATGAAGCTGCTAAAATCTTTGCTCGACTTCGACCAGCACGCGAGAAGGGTTGGGGAGAAGACGAGTTGAAAAAACTTAACAATTATCAGCTATGAAGCTGTTAAGATCTTTGCTCGACTTCAACCAGCTCGCAAGAAGGGTTTGGGAGAAGACGAGTTGAAAAACTTAACGTTTATCAGCTATGAAGCTGCTAAAATTTTTGCTCGACTTCGACCAGCTCGCAAGAAGGGTTTGGGAGAAGACGAGTTGAAAAACTTAACGTCTCACAGCTACGAAGCTGTTCAAATTGTTGCTCGACTTCGACCAGCTCGCAAGAAGGGTTGGGGAGAAGACGAGCTGAAAAACTTAACGTTTCACAGCTACGAAGCTGTTCAAATTGTTGCTCGACTTCGACCAGCTCGCAAGAAGGGTTGGGGAGAAGACGAGTTGAAAAACTTACGTTTATCAGCTATGAAGCTGCTAAAATCGTTGCTCGACTTCGACCAGCTCGCAAGAAGGGTTGGGGAGAAGACGAGTTGAAAAACTTAACGTTTATCAGCTATGATGCTGCTAAAATCTTTGCTCAACTTCGACCAGCTCGCAAGAAGGGTTGGGGAGAAGACGAGTTGAAAAAACTTAACGTTTATCAACTATGAAGCTGCTAAAATCTTTGCTCGACTTTGACCAGCTCGCAAGAAGGGTTTGGGAGAAGACGAGTTGAAAAACTTAACGTCTCACAGCTACGAAGCTGTTCAAACTGTTGCTCGACTTCGACCAGCTCGCAAGAAAAGTTGGGGAGAAGATATACGGGAAATAACAGCAAGATAATTTGAAAAACAATCAACAAAAGCGAACAACAAAAAGTGATTATATTGATAAAAAGAGATTACATACCGAGTCGTCCCGACCTTTACAAGGCTTGAAAATAGGTCGAGACGACAAATAGCCAAAAACCAACTTCTTTTTCTATAAAAACAACAAAACAAACTTAAGATTCGGCATCAGATTTTTCTGCCTCACCATCATCCTTGGCAGCAATGGTTTGAGTCCTCTCAACATCATCATCACCAGCTCCATCACTCGGCTTTTTGCCACCTCCAGCAACTCCCTCCTGCTCCGCCCCCTCAACCTCTTCATCCCCGACCGGCTCCTCACGCTCCTCGGCGTCGGAGGACCCCACATGATCCGCCCCATTTGGCCCGACTAGTTCGGTCAGACCAGCCAAAAGAGTGGGGGGAACTTCGAGCCGACCACCCAACCCGACCTGGCGAATTGCTCTCGCCTCGAGGCCGACCCACCATGGGTGATCCGCGGGAAGAGTCGCGTCGCCCCTATAGCCGTCGGGGAAAGGAAGGGTTTGCTTGACCGCTTCACGGTCGAGCTTACCCTCGCACTCAGTCTTCTCCACGGCCTTCTCCCACGCGTCGAACGTATAGTTGAAGTACTAGAGAGTCGCAGGGCAGAGCTTTTCGAGAAAGGCGGGGGAGTTGAAGAAGAGATTCACAGTTTCTCGACGATAATGCTCGAGGAACATAGAACCCATGCGCGACTTGAGAAAGGTCCTGTGTCCCTCGAGGATCCCCGCCTCTCTCTCGACCATGGCGTCATCAACCACCTTCGCCAGGTCAGCTTGAAGCTGGTCGACCTTGGTGATGGCGGCGGCTTTCTCGGTCTTGAGTTTGGCAATCAGAGCGTTGGCGGCCAGGAGGTCATCATCTTTCTTCTCGAGCTCGAGGAGCTGATCTTCATACTTCTTTTTGAAAGAGCGAACATTGGAGTCAGACGAGCTGGTATCCTCGAGGAGAGAGGGCATAATAAATGCCATAAACTGAAAAGAGCCATGAATGAACAAAGTCAGAAACAAAGTTAAAACTTAGAAACAATCGACTAAAGTAAAAAAAATTACCCGAGAAAGGCATAGCAGGGCACGGCTAGCACGATCATAAGGATCGCGATCGGCACGAGCCTTGTCGGCAGCAGGAATAACCGAATCAAAGTATTGGGCGATCTCATGCGGATGAGGATGGTCCCAGAGCTGAACATGCCTCTCGAGAGTGACTTTCTCGAGGCTGCCAGGAGAAGGAGCTGCTTGCTCAGGAGCCTTGCCCTTGTCTTAGTTTTTTGGGCACTTGAGCGAGGCAGGAACGAGAGTGAAGTCGGCCTCATCCTGAGCCCGTTTCCAGGAGTGCGAGCCCGAGGCTTTTTGAGGACGTCCCGAAGACAGGAGCACAACTTTTGATTTTTTGGCAGCAGTCGTCTCGACTGCTGCGCTCGGCCCTGAACCACCGTCAGGCTTTGTCGGAGAGGCGGGGCCGGTGGATTTCTTGTCGGCCTTGGCTTTGGCGTTTTCAAATCGAGCCAAGACAGAATCTGCAACGAGAAAAATGAAAAACTTGAATGAGATTGAGATATCGAAAAACACGAACGAACCCACTGAGAAGCAATAAAAGAAAAATAAACACACAGGCAAACTTACAAGGATCGTCAAGGAGAGGAAGAGACTCGTCGACAACAATACCGACATGGTTGACAAGAGAGGCCTCTTTTATTAGAGTACGAGCCTTATATGTATGCTCATTAAGCTCGGCTAACATCGACGCGAACTGAACAGATCGCGGTCGTTTATCTTGTTTCACCTTCTTGGTGATCCATTCGTTAGGGTAAGGATATGTACCAGAGGCAGGACGAATTTTGACTTCCACCGGGTCACGTTCGAGAAAAGATCATCGAGAAAAGTGACACCAGGCCGACGACCCAGGCAATGAGCGTCTTTTATGAATCTATAACTATAGCAATAAAAGATAAACTCGGGAGAAAAATATCGAAGCTTTATTCTCGAGACGACGATGAAGGCGATCATGATACGAATGGCGTTAGGAGAGAACTGATTTATTGGGACATTGTACAAATCGCTGATAGCACAAAGTTCGGGTTGAATCGGAAAGCGAAGACCGAACAACACCTGGTCGATAAAAAAGGTGTAAAAGCCAGGGAGAGGATTAGCAAAGTCATCACTAGGTTTGGGAACTGCAAGCTCCCAGTCAGCAGGAAGACCACTGTATACTCTGAAGCCATCGACCTCGGCTGCAGAGGCATAACAAAAAGGATTTAAAACAGCTATCTTTGCTAAGGGACACGCTATAGATACAACATTTTGAACCTCGAGGAGAGGCGCAATTATTGGTAAAGGAGGAGGACTAGTTCTATATACAGGTAAATCTAAAATCCTAAGGGGGATACCTCGGGGAATGAGGTCGAGACGAAGAGACTCCTTAGCTCGAGAGGCTTCGGGATCTTCAGCCAAGACGCCCGACATCCACGTCTGTCTATAAGCATCTTGGTCGATGCCGAAAGAGGAAACATCCGAAGGAGAATTTTGTGATTGATCGGCTGGTTTGAAGCCGACTACTTGCGCTGAATCAGATCATTGGGCGCCTGCGTCGATCAAACGTTCGACAGTGTCGGGCGAAGAGTCAAAATCAGAATCTAGAAAAAGAAACGAAAAAGAAGAGTCAGAATCAGTAAGATTAGAAATCAGCAAGGAGCAAAAGGTTCAACGTAAGCCAATACAAGGGAGGTCGACTGGCGAAAGTCATAAAAGGCCGATTTGACAAAAGAGTGTAGAAAGGAAGCCCTTGGGAAACGACCCCAAGAGTACAGTCGCCAGAACTCCAAACTCGCCTTAGTCGAAAAAGATGATGCGATATGCTAACTACTGAAGAAAAGTTATACCTAAATCAACCTAAGTTACGCAAATCGGTTTTCAGCAAAAAGTCGACATAAGGTGAAGCCGGGAAACAAGAAGTCTAAGGAAAACTCTGGATAAGAAGATCCAACACAAAACCCATAGAAAATCTTCGAAAAATATGAAGCACACGCATGAACTTCGAAAGTTCTGGGAATCCAAAAAATCGGAGAAAGGAGAAATCAACGGAAAATTGAGAATTAAGAGAAGAAAGTGAACTTACACATGATGGCGTGGTTGGTGGGAACTATGAACGAGCCTGAAACTGCCGGAAAAGGAAGAGCGCCGGTGAAGCCGAAGAGCAAAGATCGCCGGAGGGCTTGAGGAAATTTGAGAGAGCAGGAAGTTCGAAAATGCGAAAGGTGACCTTTTGAGAAGAGGAGGCGTATTTATAGGTGGAGATAATTGACGCTGATCATTGGATCAGTGAGAGAACCAATGGTCTTGATGAAGCGCAGTATTCAAAGAGGCGGCGATGGAGATGACGCGCGTCACTTTAGGGTTTTCGAAAATTGAAATTTGAAATGGATTTGTCAGAGTGTCAGACTTATCCGAAAAAGCAATCATGAGGTTGAGATACTCCCTAATCGATTGACGAGACGATCTGTAGAAGGGGCCAGTACGAGCAAGAATGGTAAGACGACGACACAATCATACTTCACCAAATTTACTCTTCAGCAGTCGACTGCTTAGAGTAATTTTTGGGGGGGACTAGATGATATAGCCACACAAGGATAATCCGGTCCAGAGGCTCCTTTCTCGACCGGTGAACCATTCGAACAACTCGCATGTCGACATGACTCCGTCGACATGCTCAAATCGGCTTCTCGAAAGTCGATTCTACGGAGAGCAATCAAGAAAAGGCAGAAATCGGCCTAGTCGACTCTCGCAAGTCGACCTTAGCCTATCGACTCTAACTAGTCGATATCAATAGCGGAAGAACATCAAGAGCGTAACTCCTAAGCATCCAGATAATCTAAGTCGACTCTCAGAAATCGACCTCGCTAAGACGATTCTCTGAAGGCGATTTCCACTCAAAAGAATGACAAAGCGTAGCCTCCGGATACTCATATGATCATGAGTCGACCTCTCAGTGCTCGAGGTCGACTTCTTACGCCTCGAGGTCGAGAACGTGGTGACGGCTCATCGCGCTTGTTGCATACTTAAAGTTCCATACATTACCATGGATAAGAAGGAATCTGGTGATGACTCAACATCAAGGGGAGACGAATCGACCAGGGCATTTTGGACCTTCTAGGTCCACCGACTTGGGCATTTTGGGCACTTCAAGTAAGTATTCACTCCTATATAAAGGAGGTGAGGTAACCCCAAACCCTGACTCTCATTCATTCCTACTCTCCCCCATAGCTGCTGCACAGCATCACTTCATCATTCTCATACTGACTTGAGCGTCGGAGGCTCTACGCCGGAAACACCCCGGCATTGAGTTTTTGCAGGTATCTCGCGGTTTAGCAACGATTTGGAGGCGGTTCAAGCAGATCTGAGCTCATATCCACCGGTTTACTCCAGATCTTGAAGTAGACTCATCATTTTTGAGCTCATATCCACCGGTTTACTCCAGATCTGCAAGTAGACTCATCAGATTGGTTGTCACGATTATCTATTTATGGGATCACATTGAGATGCTGTTGTTGTGAGTATCTTGGTTATTTTCTTGCTGAAAGCTATTTAAGTCTTTGTGAATGTAGTTGATTAATGATGACCTGCTTCCAATCTCATATACGGTCCATTACTGTGCATTAGTCTGAAATTTTAAGTCATCCATAAAGCAATATTGGTCTTTCAATACCAATGTGTGTGTCGGATGATGACTAGAATAACCCTCTTCCTCCATATTATAATCTTTATGACTGTACTGATGTCATGTTGAGACCTTGAGGAAGACGCATCGATAAAATCATGTATTTGAAATGCAATCTCTGTTCACTTCTTATGGTATTAATCATTCACTTTGAAAGTGCATCTTCCGGATCTCGTCACAATTCACCCTCCCAAGGAAAAGGAATTCATCAGGCCAGCAGCCATTGTGCCGACTGAAGTCGAGGTGCAAGCGTAGAAGAAAAACTTAATTTGCCTTTCATCTTATGTCGAGCATTGTAGTTTATTTGTTGTTCTGAGTTATGAAAACCGTAGAATCATTTGCTTGACCAATTTTCTTTCTGCAACACTAAATTTTGTTTGGCTTCATTTGGGTGTCATTTGTTCCGACTGCTTAATCTCACATTTCATTCTTTTATGATTTGAGAGCATTATGACATCCCAGTAAAATAGTAATTGAATAGGAGATTCCTTAGAAGAATTCGTTGCTAAAACTGTAATTATGTAACCAAATCATGTTAGCATCTAACGAGGATTAGCAGACCTGTTCTGAATTTATAATGGGAAAAATTGTATTATCACAGAAGCTAAATGAGCTAGCAACGGATCATACAAATACACAAAAACAAAAATTCATCTTTAAGAATATTTTTGCCCTTGAGCAATTTTGGTCATTTTTTATTTTTTTTTAAAAAACGTTATTTGACTTAAATAAAAAGAAGTGGACCTAAAAATGTACTATGATGGTCAAGTTAAAATAACAGTTTTAGAATAAAATAACGTCAACTGACAAATTTGTTTTAGGGAAGCTCGGTAGTGACAATAACGATGTTAAGTTCAATCTTCAATTCATCGACCTAGTATATAATATCATATCAAAATGTGAGGTATTTAATCGAACCCATTGTATGTAGGGTTTCATTAATGTGAAAAATTGGAATTTCACCAAATAATGGAAATTACGAAAAAAACGATGGTAATGATAACAGATAACATGATTTGCAAGGATTTCAAGAAGCGTGAAATTTTTTGTCCACAAATGCCGTGTTTCTTTACCTTTCAGAGATTTTGGTGATTTCTAATCTCCACGCATGGTAGAAATACTGAAATAGCATGCGTAAATGAAGAAAATAAGAGATGGTAATGGTTGTGGAAGAAAATTGATGATGAACTTAATTTCTTATCATGGTTTGGTTGAATTTTTATCCAAACAAGATCTTACTATTGGTCGTGTTTAACTATTCAATGATAATTTAATTACATATGGAATTGCTTATTGATGATTAATTATTACTCCCCTACCCCAACTTTTTTTTTTTTATAATTTTTTAATCCCTATTTAAAATATTAAACTTATTTATTTTACTATAACAGGGCACACTTAATCATACTTCGAAACATTTTTCTAATTTCCATATCTTATTGAAATGCCACCTACTTTTCATTTACTAATAAATATATATTTATGTTTAAAAGTACGACGTGTAGACTGAGATTGGAAAAAGGGCTAATTGGAAATATGTATTAATTAACCAATTGCTTACCAACTACACAAAAATATTCTAAACCAAATTTACCATATGCCTATATATAAACCAATCCCTCGTAGAAAGCAAAAACACATCATAGTTAGTTTTAGACCATCAAACAATTAATGGTTCACACAATGTCTTCCCCAAGAAACACACTTTATTTTCTATTTGTGATGTTTGTTGTTTTATTGCAAGGAATATGCAAGGTTACGGGCCGAGGCTTCTTCTCATCATCACAATACAACAATGGGCAAGGCTACAAACCAGCACCCAATTGCGCAAGATTCGAATGTGCTTCGTATGTTGTGGTTCATAGCCAAAAAGAATTCGAAATCCGAAAATACGAAAAGGCTTTGTGGGTGTCGGCTCCGAGTATCACTATGGATGATTACAAAAGTGCGGCAAGTAAAGGTTTCCTAATGTAAGTGTCTCATTTTTTCTCTGCTTTTTTAAGTTCTAAGTGTTGTTTTATTAGATTCTACAACGTTAATTGGTTTGTGATATATATGCTTGTGGTTAGTATGTTATATGTGTCGGGAAAATGTCGATCGTTTTATCGTGATTGTGTTTTCTTGGCTCGTTGTTCATGGATGTCGAAAGCTCGCCCGTTGTTTCGATAGAGTTTGAATTAACGACGGAGAAAATATGGATGTTGGTAACGAAGACAGCTACGTGTTTTTCGTGATTTATTTTATGGATAACTAGAGGGGTAAAAATTTAAATAAAATATTATTTTATTTATTTATTTTTATATTTTTATGGTTTTAATAATTAACATATATATTAATTTAGAGTTTATGAAATTTCATTTATCCGTCAAAATATTCAATTAACTACCTCATGTTTTAAAATTTAATTTTTTTTAAACTAATAATTTAAATAGTGGTGTGACACAAGCATATTAATTTTATTCTTTGAATGTCATACACTTGATGCCAGAAAACATATTTATTCTTCATTTGCTAGTTTTGGTGAGAAAACTCACTTCTTTTTGACAAGTCCCTTTCTTTCTTCTTCCCTTTGGTTTTCTTGCAGCTTGTTTAGTTATTACAATGGCAACAACACAGAAAAGGTGAAAATGAACTTGACAATACCTGTCCTCATCGACGTCAAAAACACTTCATACACCGTCTATTTTCGCCTGCCCAAAGAGTACCAAAACACGATGAAACTTGTACCTAAGCCCATCAACAAGAACATACAACAAGTGACATTGCCCAAACACAAATTTGCTGCCGTTACAAGGTATAGTGGCAACATTACGAACAAAATAATACCGGTTGAAGTTGCCAAACTAAACACGAGCCTCATGGGTACACCTTACCAGGCGGCAGCTTCGGCGGTTGGTTTCAACGGATACACCATTGCCGCTTACAACTCTCCATTTGAATTGAAAAACCGCGTAAATGAAGTCTTATTCTTTTACGATTAGCGGTCAGTTTTTTATCAATTATGGTATGGAAATTTAAAGTATTGTATGCGCGTCAAAAGTGAGGCGGACGAAAGAAAGTATGCGTATTTTATGTATATGAATACTTGGAAAGATTATCTCACAAGTTTTGTGTTAAGTCTCGGAAATTGACACTATAAGAAAATGATGAAATTCCAACAGAAATATATTCAAATAAAATTCCAACGACAATTCCAGTGGATATTTTTCAATGCTATTATTTCCGTTGGAATTTTCCAATGGATTCCAATGGAAATTCTAACAAAAATATTCCGTTGGAATGAATTTTCCATTGAAATTTTCGTTGGATTTTGACGATTTCGGCAGATTTTCCAATGGGGTGAAAATACAAATTCCAACGGAAATAGCATATTACAACAGAAATTTCTACAGTAAAAGCTATTGAAAATATATCCGTTGGAATCATCAAATCCCGTCTAAAATTTCAATGAAAAACACAATCCAACGAAAGCTATGCCATTGGAATATCCGTTGGAATTTCCATTGAAATAAATTACCATAAGATTTTCTATTAGAATATAACAATATTTTTGTAGTGTGATAAATAGGGCCCAAAATATTGGAAGTTACATCAACTTCTTTCGAAGATCATGGCTAGCTAGCTAAAGAATCGGGTTTTGAAATATTGTTGAATAGCGTCTATCCGAGCAATGGTACTTTCCTTATCACATCGATCACCAGAAACTGGAAAAGTGCAATCTTTAACTGAAAATATAGTCAAATGAGTGTAAATCTCGAATGTTCAATATTTATATACATTTGAAAACATGGTGGAAATGAGTTCTTTCCTCTAGTCAGAGTTCATCTTAAGATTCAAAACTGAACCAATAGGAGAAACTGACTGTTTATCATCAGTTAATATTATGTTATTTTTTTATCATATAAACTTTAATGATTATATATTTATATATTCACAAAGTGCCACACATATTTATTTATTTATTTTCGTAAAACGACATTTTATATGTTTTTGTTCCCTATTTTTGTAGGAGAAATTTTTTTTTTCGAATTTTGATTTTTTTATATCCAATGGCAACCTCACCCCCATAGCAAGCAAATGAATTGTGCGTAGAGGTGTAAACAACCATTAATGGTCCATTCCATACAATGTTTTCCTTTCCATTCCATACAATGTTTTCTCTAGAATGAAATAAAAAGAAAACAAAAGAAAAGGCACTGCATTTTCTATTTGTGTTTCTTGTTTTATTACAAGGATTCAAGGCTACTGGCTGAAGCTTCTTGTCATCATTACAGTGCAACGATGGGTGTTGTAAGACCCGAATGATCTTTCACAAGTACGAGTTTGTCATTATCAAAATAGCATTTTAAATTTTAGAATGTGTTGTGGAAATGCGAAGAGTTAGTGTGCTATCTCTAGTAATTGTGTGCTACTATCTTGACCTGGACGGTGATAACTGCTAATACGGAAGGTCTGTAATTTGTACTTATTGGCGATACTTTCATATATTTTTATGGAATTTCTTGGCCAACTACTTTGTATATAGGGAAAAATACAATTTTAGTTGATTAAATTTGTCGTTTTTAAGTTTTGTACACTAACTTCCAAAGATACTTAATTTTGTCCTTTTGTAATTCTTGTACAATTTTGATAACCGATCGACCGGACCTATTTTGGACGGTTCTGACCGATTTTTACTAGTTCATCGGATCGTTGACAGATTCGCTGGTACCTGGTTCATTCCAGCGATCCAGACCGATAGACTGACCGATTCTCGGTCCAAGCGGTCGGACCGGACGATTTGATCTGATTTTCTAAACCATGATATTTTGGGCATGCAACTTTAAAAACTAATTTTCAGGCAAAAGTATACAAGCCAATTTTAAATTTCACTACAAAAAAATTCCTTATAAGTAAGTTAATCTATTTAAACAAAAAATGAAACTTTCACTTTTAAATTAAATATCAACTTCTTTTAATATATATAGATTTCATCTCAGCTTCTTCTTATTAGCTTTGCCATATTAATCTTCATGAAAAATGGAAAAAAATAGGTAAATAGCGAATGCATCTACCAAAGGCTTCGAGCATCTCCAATGCTCAAATGTTGTTGTGGTAAAATACATTCCACATCAACACATTTAGTAATATCACAAGTTTTCATCCTTCAATGTACAATGTGATCACAAATGTTGTGGTGATGTGGACATAATTAATATCTACAATGTAGAGAAGAATGTGGTTCATCCACATTCTCCTCCACACTCTAGTTAGCCAATGGAGAGAAGAGAGATAATTATTCTTACCATTTTCAAACTCTTTAATTATTTAATTAATTTTTTTTTAATTTATATTAAAATTTTAATATTTGGTAAGTAGATAATATTGTAATTAGACTACATTGTGCATTAGAGATGATTTTTTAATTTAATAGTTGTGAACTCAACATTTTTCCTACATGGTTCACAATCTATTTAATTTTTTGACATTTGTCAAAATTTATCCTATACCCAACATTAGAGCATTGGGGATGGTCTTAGGTTAGTGACGTCAAACAATTTGTATATGCTGTAGGCCATTAATTTAGTAGGACACAATTTCTTTATAATAATAAAAAACAATAAAAAAAAGTTAACTTGCATGGTAGAAAGTCATTGCCCCTCACCTAGGTTAGTGACGTCAGACAATTTGTATATTCGGTAGGCCGTGAATTTAGTAGGACACATTTTCTTTATACAAATAAAAAACAATAAAAAAAAATTAACTGCATGGTAGAAAGTCATTGCCCCTCACCCCAATTTCAACCTTCCATTTTGACTTTGTAAGACTTGAATGAAATTATCGATTACAAAAAAGTTCCATTTATTGGATTTTTCTCTCTCTAGAGATTCGTTCCATCTATTGGATTTAGTGCTTCTATTCATCTCTTCTATTTTAGAGTTTAGCATCTTGGATCTTTCCCAATTTGTTTAGCTCTGTAATTCCACCCTGCTGATTTCCCCTCGTCCCTCCCTTCCTTTCCCTTTTTTTTTCTCCTTTTCCTTTTTGTTTTCTGGTAATGGAGAAGGACATCACAGATAAACTCCTGAAATTTGTTCTATGTGAAAAAGAGGACAAAGGGATCACCATTGATGAAGAGGTCATAAACCTCAACCTCAAAGAATGCCAACTTAGTCTTATAGGCAAAATCTTTGGCAAAAAAAGGGCGAACTTCAATGGTCTCAGTGCTACCCTCAGAAATATCTGGATCATTAAGCAGCCGTTCAAAATCAAGAACCTAGGGCAGAACATGTACCACTTCATATTCCAAAATGAAGAAGACAGAGATAGAATCTACACTGGGAAATTATGGACAGTTGACGGCCAGTATCTCCTTCTTAAACCTTGGCAACCGGGAGCAATTGAATTCAAACCCGAAGAGGAAAGAATTAAAATCTGAGTGCAAGTCTTTAATCTCCCCCTCCACTGGATAGGGGCAGAAATTGGGAAAAAAAATTGGTAAGCTGTTTAGCAAACTTCACGATGTTGTAGTCCCAGGAAATGGCAGCTCAAATGGGAAAGTGGTGAAAATCCTGGTGGATATACAGCTCAATGAAGCAATATTGCGCGGAACTCATATCAAGCTCGGTTCAGAGAGCATATGGGTTGAATTCAAGTACGAAATTATCCAGAACTTTTGTTACTATTGTGGTCGCATTGGTCATGGAGAAAGAAACTGCTCCACCAAAAATGAGGATGTGAATAAAAATGGGCTTAACATTATACAATATGGAGATTGGCTACGAACTTACAGTGGATCCTTCAGCGACTACAGGAATGATAACTCTTCCCCTTTTGAAAGCCAGCCTAGTATCAAAGACTCCAAGCACTCTCTCCCACCAGACAATATCCTCAGTGGGGATAATAACTCTGACTCGGATAAGGTAATTGATGCAGTTGGCAGTGCTAATATTGATAAACCTACTCAGAACTCCCCAGAAATTTCAGCCCTCACTAGCAATCCTCAACATCCACCACCCAAATCTCCCACGCCTATCCTTGTTGACACCTCATCTCCAGATAAATCCCCTCCTATTCATACAGACAACATCATTCAAAACCCCTCTCAGCTAGTGGAAGTGGACATCCAATCCTCAACCACCAATAGCAAAGCTATTCCCAGGAAAAAGAAACACACCCCAAGAAAACCCAAAACTGAAAAAACCCCTTTGACAGACCAAATGGTTGTTGACACCCCAGATCCCACAATCCCAGCTCCTTCTTCAACCAAATCCAATAGAAAAAGGCAACTTGAAACCTGTGATTCCATCCATACAGACCCTGAGCTTAATGCCACTGAAAACAAAAAACTCAAAACTTCTGACCTTTTAATTATTTCCGAGGTGGACGAAACTAGCCCTAACTGGTCCCAAGGTGATTAATGAAGGTCAATGTGTGGAATTGTAGAGGTATGGGTGGTCCCTCTACAATTTCTCAGTTCAAAGAATCCTTAGGATTCACCACCCAGATTTTTCTTTTCTTTCAGAAAAAAAAAAAATTCCAAATTTGTGGAGTCTGTCTGTAAAAAGCTTAGATAGATAGTAGATGGATATATGTAAACCCTGTGGGAACTAGAGGGGGTCTCTTTTTGTGCTGGTCCAACAATATTACCATTTTAGATATTAATTGCCTGGACTTTTGTATTGAAGTCAAATTCACCTTTAAAGGCAATACCAATATTCAATGGGCCTGTTTTGTCTACCTCAGTACTGATTATAACACCAGAAGTATGCAGTGGTCTATGCTTCTGTTCATGTGTGATTTTACACCATATTTATTGAGTATCTAGAGCTTAGTCATTGCGTTATTGGTGTATAAATCGCATATTTATGCTTTAATTCTCTATTTGTTGGAAAGGTATTACACGTGCTTGTTTTGTAGATATTTTCACGTATGTGTAGAGCTTATGGCTATTGGAGGCGCATGGTGAGTACCTAGGACCCCCGAGATGATGATGGATTGATGCACGGATGAGAAAAATGGAAGAAACGAGTGAAACGGAAAAAAACGAGAGTGCTGGGATGTGACACGGACGGTGACACGGGCACCATGCCCGTGTCAGGTGGCCGTGTCACGCGAACAGGGACATTCCGAGGGCTTGAACTTGACACGACCTGCGACACGGCCTGTGACACGGGCCGTTTGGCCGTGTCGCGCGCAGGAACAGATTTTTATTACTTACCTATTTTGATGAGGAGAAGGCTTTTGGACACAAAAGGAAGCATATTTAACCTAGTTTGGGAGGCCAAAAAGAGGAGACACGTTGGAGAGTCTTGAAAACACACAAGAGGAGCAATTGGAAGGAAAAGGGAGATCAACTACAAAGGGATCAAGGAGATTGAAAGATCGACGAGATTCCTAGTTTTTTTTTCTTTCTTCTTTCCTTTTGAACTTTTATTGATCATGTTGATTTCTAATATGTCTATGTATTTGAATTCAAACATGAGTAGCTAGATTATTTGATTCTAAGACTTGGTAGTAGATTAATATGTTGGGATTTTGGATGATTTATTATAATTGATTGTTTTCTTTTGAACCCTATTCAAATATTTTGTTCTTATTTCATGTTTAGCACTTGATCAATGCTTTTACATGTTTGACAATATTGTTCATAATTCGAGAGATGAGTTCAATATTAGGTCTTTAATATTTGACACAATTTACTTGCTTGAATCGAGAGATTAGTAGGTCATTGTGAGGATATTAGATCCTTTAATCTATTTGGAGTTGAATTACATGTGTTGAGTGGAGAAGCTAATATATGTGATTTAATCTACGGTTTTATCGATCTTGAGAGGGACGATAAGCTAAATTTGTGATCATCTTATAGGGAAGATAAAGAAAACATTGGTTGTGATATTTCTGAAGGAACCCAACTATTAATTGAAACCAAAGTCTTAGAATCTATCATTCTCATATATTTTTTTACGTGTTTTTCTAGCTAGTTTCTTCTTGTTGCTTTATTTCTCTTTAATTATATTTTCTTAGTTTAGTTAATCCATCTCATAGTCGGTCGTCTAAATAAAGTTGACACTATCATAATCTGGTACTTGATATATTAATTATTTGGTCTCTTGGGATACGACCTTGCTTGCCACATACTACGAGCGAAGCCGTACACTTGCGGTCGAGCTTTAAAAATATAGGCGAACAAGTTTTTGGCGCCGTTGCCGGGGACTAATATAATTATTTATATCAATATTACGATAGATAGTGAAAATTTTAATTTAGATATTTTTTTTTATTTATTTTTGGTGACATAATCTCTCATATTCGTGATTTCAGGAAGTGCATGTTAACTCGCTCTAAAGGTGCACAACTACCACCCTTGATTGACGAAGTTGAAGCATTCGCTAGACGCAATAGTGCAACAACTAGAAAAAGAAGGGGCAATTCAGAGTGCACAATGGACGAGCAAGAGCAAGAACAACCGAGGCAAGCGATTCGTGACCACTTTCGGCCTCAATTTAATAAGAATTTTGGCGGGATTGCGCATATACCCGTCAATGCGAATAATTTCGAACTGAAGCCCTGCTATATCTCGATGGTGCAAAACAACCAATTTGGTGGACACCCGACCGAGGATCCGAATCAACACTTGACCCAGTTTTTGCAAATCTGTGATTTGGTCAAGTACAATGGTGTCTCCGAGGATGCCATACGGCTGCGTCTATTCCCTTTTTCTCTAAGGGATAAAGCTCGGAGTTGGTTGTCAATGATATCTGATGGGAGCATTACTACTTGGGAGGAGTTGAACCAGAAGTTCCTACTTAAATATTTTCCTCCAAGCAAGTCGATGCAACTCAAAAGCGAGATTACACAGTTCAGACAGCAAGACTCGGAGCCTTTATACGAGGCGTGGGATCGATTTAGGGAATTGTTGAGGAGATGCCCTCGACATGGTTTTCCGGAGGACCAACAACTTTGTTTCTTCTATAATGGGTTGTTGGGCCAAACGAGAGCCTTTGTAGATGCGGCTGCTGGAGGAGCTCTATTGGCTAAAACACCAGATGAAGCGTCCAATTTGTTGGAAGAGATGGCCATGAATAGTTATCAGTGGCCTTCGAAGAGGACGAACATCAGACGAGTGGCGGAGGTGACGTCTTCTGATCCTATTAAGGAGTTAGCGGCTCAAATGTCGTCCTTGACGACGAAATTGAATGCTTTGGGAAAAGGAGCTGATGAGATGAATGGAGTACAAGGCAACGTGTTACCACCGGATCCTTTAGGAGAGGCTAATTTTGTCAATACTCGGAACTTCAACAATTATCGCCCTAATCCGGTGCCGGGTTTTTATCACCCGAATAATAGGAATCATGAAAATTTTTCCTATGGAAATACAAAGAATGTGCTCCAACCACCGCCGGGGTTTAAGGTGGTGAATGACGAGATTGTCGAAGAGAAGAAGATGGACATGGAAAATATTCTGGTAGCTTTCATGAATGAGACGAGAAATCGTTTCAACAGAGATGAAGAGAAGTTGGACAAGATTGAGAATCATGTGACACAATTGGCTACGACAATGGAGGCTCAAATAAAAAATTTGGAGATGCAAATTGGTCAACTGGCCAAGGCCGTGGGAAGCCAGCACCAAAGGGGTCAATTTCCTAGCAATACCGAGTTGAACCCAAAAGAGCAATGTCATGCCATCTATCTACGAAGTGAAGAGGAGAAAGTTTGTGATGAGTTAAGGAACCAAGTGTGATAGCAACGTCTAGGCCTGGGATTACATTTAATTCCAACTTTGGCTCTCCTAAACTTTCTATCCCTTTACCTTTTCCTCAACGATTTGCGAAGAGGAGGGGGATTGAGGAACATGAGACGGTGACCTTAATGGAAGAGAGTAGTGCGATCCTCTAACGCACGATTCCTCCGAAGCTTAAGGACCCCGGGAGCTTTACGATTCCTTGCACTATTGGGAATATGTTCTTTAGCAAAGCTTTATGTGATCTTGGTGCTAGTATTAATCTCATGCCTTTGTCAATTTTCAGGAAGCTCGGATTGGGAGAAGTGAAGCCATCTACAATGACTTTGAAATTGGCGGATCGTTCGATAACGTGTCTGAAGGGGATTGTTGAGGATGTGCATGTCAAGATTGATAACTTCACTTTTTCTGTTGATTTTGGTGTATTGGACATGGAGGAAGATAGTGACGTGCCATTGATTCTAGGGCGTCCATTTTTAGCAACGGGAGATGCGTTGATTGACGTCAAGAAGGGAGAAATTACTTTGCGTGCTAATGATAAATATGTGTTATTTTCAATACATAAGCCTCTATTTCATGATAATAATGTGCATACTAACTTTATTGACACTATTAATTCAGGTGATGTGATCAAGTCGGGAGATATCATGAAGTTAGAGAGCAAAACGGAGAAAATCAGAGTTGAAAATAAGTCGCGCAGAGCTGACACGGGCAGTGACACGGGCACTATGCCCGTGTCAGGTGGCCGTGTCAGAGACCTGGGAGAAGATCAGATTTTTGGGATGCGACACGGCCTGCGACACGGCCCGTGTCAGGTGCCCAGGTACGTCTTTTGGAGCACGGACGACGACACGACCCGGACCATCAAGCACGGCCTGTGTCAGAGGCCGTGTCAGATGTTCTACCAACGTTTATTTCATCCCAATTGAGTCTTTCGAAGTTGAAACCACCCATTCTGGATCTAAAAAGTCTGCCTGACCCTAAGGAGTATGAATATTTGGGTGGTACCCTTATGTCTTTGGTGAGCAAGGTGAAGCTTTTCAAGCTTAATGAGCTGGACGGGCGAGATGTTTGCAATGAGAGTTCGAGAACTTACAAGAAAAAGAAGAAGAAGTGGCATGAAGAGAAGTTTTACAAAAAGGAACATACATGGGGATCTAATCTATTTCTTAAAAGGACAAAACCGAGATTCTTGAGGTCGTTCGTGATCAAGAAGGTGCGGCCACCGACAGTGTTGGAGTTGATTGCACAAAACAAGGCGACATTTTCAGTCCATGGACAGTCCTACATTGATTTGAAGAACTCTTGATCGAACTTAATAGGCGTCTGGCTGAAGACGTTAAACTTAGCGCTTGTTGGGAGGCAACCCAATGTTTACTGCTTTATTTTTTTTATTTATTTTTATTTTTTGTTTATTTGATATTTTGTTTTTCTTCCTTACAGAATATTACATGGAGAGATCCACATGACGAAGGATATGCTTCGAGATCTATACCAATTTGTCGTCTCTTCAATGATGTTTTGTAAGTTTTCTCTATTTTTCTTTTGTTGAAATTCTATTCTTCCATTTTGTGCTTCATATATTTTCATTCAAGTTTGGGAGGGAGATGTGGTATTTTGATTTGAGAATTTTAGAGAGAAGATAACAAGATATCTTGCATTATCTTTGCATATCACTTAGTTGCATGTTAGGTTTTAACGCTTTAGCACGTTTATTGCTTTCTTAGGATTCGAGTAGTTGTAGTTGGTTGACTTTGATCCACCTTGATGAGTTTCTTGTGCATATTTGATATATAATTCGGGCATAATGTGCTAAGTGATGGAATTTGAGAATTGATGGAATTGTGAATTTGAATGATTGGTTGATGTTTTTAATTCATGAATATATGACCCTTTGTGAGATTTTGAGCCTTATTTTTTTTGTCGAGTGTATCATTCATTGTTGTTTAAATTCTAGAACTTGCATTGGTATCTTTATCGAGACCACATGGTGTGTGCTTTTTGTGAAAATGATTTAAGGCATATTTTTGTTTGAGCCTTTTCGACCCATTTAGCTTACCAAATGATATTTTTATTCCCTAGTTAACTCTTTTGAGCCTTTGCCTATTTTATTTTGAATGCCACATATTGAGCTACATCTATTATTTTCCTTGTCCTTACTTGAGCATTTAGGATTATATTATGTGAAGAGGATGAGTGTATTGTTTGTGGTATGGATGAAGGGAAGACGCGAATGGGAGTGTAAGTTGATGAGGGAAGTTGAATGAGGTTGATAGAGTCGGAAAAAAAAAAAGAAAATATCGAAAGAAAAAAAACACTGAAAAAAAGTTGAAGAAAAAAATTGAAAAAAAAAAGAAAAAAAAGAGAAAAAAAATCGTATGTATAGTTGCTTATATTTTAGCCTTGACTCAAATAAAGGCGGTCTGGTTGAATTCTTATAATTTTTTATATGGCTTGCGAGTATTGATTGAAATGGGGTATGGGATAAGTTGTTTTGAGCTTGATATTGATTAATAGGTGATGAAATTGTGTAATTCATGTTTTGTAGTTCTAGATGCTCAAGTTTTCGTCACTTTATCCATATTTTTCCTACCCTAACCAAAGAACCTACATTACAACCAAATGAAAGTCCTTTTTGATTCATGAATGGCATGCACATTGAGTGGTGGAGATATTTGACGATTTGCAAGCTTATGGTAATTCTTCAACATTGAGTTGATTCGAGCGATTATTGCTTATACACTATTGAGAGTGAGCGTATACACGTATCCGGTGAGGTTTGTGAATTAAAGCGTTGACCATCATTTTGATGAAGCATTCTTTATGTTTAAAAATTCCGGAACTTGATTATGTTATTTGCCCGATGCATATTGAGAATGTGTATGATTGACTTTGAGAGTGTGATTGTTTTTCCTTGTGTGTTGGTAGGAGTTTGATGCATTGATCGGGACTATCAATGGTTCAAGTTTGGGGGTTTGTTCATGTGTGATTTTACACCATATTTATTGAGTATCTAGAGCTTAGTCATTGCGTTATTGGCGTATAAATCGCATATTTATGCCTTAATTCTCTATTTGTTGGAAAGGTATTACACGTGCTTGTTTTGTAGATATTTTCACGTATGTGTAGAGCTTATGGCTATTGGAGGCGCATGGTGAGTACCTAGGACCCCCGAGATGATGATGGATTGATGCACGGATGAGAAAAATGGAAGAAACGAGTGAAACGGACAAAAACGAGAGTGCTGGGATGTGACACGGACGGTGACACGGGCACCATGCCCGTGTCAGGTGGCCGTGTCACGCGAACAGGGACATTCCGAGGGCTTGAACTTGACACGACCTGCGACACGGCCTGTGACACGGGCCGTGTGGCCGTGTCGCGCGCGGGAACAGATTTTTATTACTTACCTATTTTGACGAGGAGAAGGCTTTTGGACACAAAAGGAAGCATATTTAACCTAGTTTGGGAGGCCAAAAAGAGGAGACACGTTGGAGAGGCTTGAAAACACACAAGAGGAGCAATTGGAAGGAAAAGGGAGATCACCTACAAAGGGATCAAGGAGATTGAAAGATCGACGAGATTCCTAGTTTTTTTTCTTTCTTCTTTCCTTTTGAACTTTTATTGATCATGTTGATTTCTAATATGTCTATGTATTTGAATTCAAACATGAGTAGCTAGATTATTTGATTCTAAGACTTGGTAGTAGATTAATATGTTGGGATTTTGGATGATTTATTATAATTGATTGTTTTCTTTTGAACCCTATTCAAATATTTTGTTCTTATTTCATGTTTAGCACTTGATCAATGCTTTTACATGTTTGACAATATTGTTCATAATTCGAGAGATGAGTTCAATATTAGGTCTTTAATATTTGACACAATTTACTTGCTTGAATCGAGAGATTAGTAGGTCATTGTGAGGATATTAGATCCTTTAATCTATTTGGAGTTGAATTGCATGTGTTGAGTGGAGACGCTAATATATGTGATTTAATCAACGGTTTTATCGATCTTGAGAGGGACGATAAGCTAAATTTGTGATCATCTTATAGGGAAGATAAAGAAAACATTGGTTGTGATATTTCTGAAGGAACCCAACTATTAATTGAAACCAAAGTCTTAGAATCTATCATTCTCATATATTTTCTTACGTGTTTTTCTAGCTAGTTTCTTCTTGTTGCTTTATTTCTCTTTAATTATATTTTCTTAGTTTAGTTAATCCATCTCATAGTCGGTTGTCTAAATAAAGTTGACAATATCATAATCTGGTACTTGATATATTAATTATTTGGTCTCTTGGGATACGACCTTGCTTGCCACATACTACGAGCCAAGCCGTACACTTGCGGTCGAGCTTTAAAAATATAGGCGAACAGCTTCTCAGACACAAGCTCATGTGGGGAGACCACTGGTTCCTTGTAGGGGACTTCAATGATCTTCTATGTGATCAGGACAAGCAGGGTGGTCGAAAAAGAGAGACCAGTAGCCTCCTTGGCTTTCAGAGATTTGTCAACTCAATGGAAATGGCTGAAACCAGAATCATTGGGCACAAGTTCACTTCTCAGAAAAGGAAGTCATTTTGTTGAAGAGCACCTGGACAGATTTTTTCTATCCCCTGCCTGGCTACTGCAATTTCCTAATTCAACTGTCAAGCATATCCCCCTCACATCCTCAGACCACTGTATGTTAGTCTTTGTTAGTGATTGTTTGGAGGTAAAAAAGAACAAGAGATTCACTTTTGACTTTAGGTGGGTTCATGTGGAAGGATATGATGATCTGATATCAGAAGCTTGGAACAAATCAGTTGAAGGGCCAGCCCTTTACAACATTCAAGAAAGAATCGGAAATGTAAGGATTGCCATTCTCAAATGGAAATCACAACTATCTTTGAACTCGGCCAAAACCATTGATGAATGCCAGAATAAGCTTACTATTTTGAATGGCCAAGGAGGAGACAGAAATTGGGGTGAGTGGCTCAAGTATAAAAGAATCCAAGATAAAGCTTACTCAGATGAGGAAATCTTCTGGAAACAAAAAGCCAGAAATCTGTGGCTGAAAGAGGGAGACAAAAACACCAGATATTTCCAAGTCTCTCTCAAGCAAAGGAGAGAGCAGAACAATTTGAATGGTCTAACTAAGTCTGATGGATCCCAATGTGCTAATGATCAAGAGATTCTGAAAGAAATAATGCTTTATTTCTCAGCACTATTCCAGACTTCAGACCCTGATGTTCATAGATGCAACTTGCAAGAAATTCATAAGGCCATTTCTGATAATCACAACAGAACCCTATGCAGAGCTGTCACTGAGGAGGAAATCAGGCAAGCACTGGAGGACATGGACCACAAAAAAGCTCCTGGCTCTGATGGTATTACTTCTTTCTTTTATCATCACTCATGGCCTATCATTAAAGAATCTTTGTGTGAGGCTGTTCTTAACTTCTTTGATAAGGGAAAAGTGCCTAAATGAATCAATCACACTGTTATCACACTCATTCCAAAAAAAAAAAAAAAAAATTCCCACCAAAGTCTGTGAATACAGACCCATTAGCCTTTGCTCTGTCATATACAAAATAATAGCCAAAATCCTAGCCAATAGAATCAAATCTGTCTTGCATTTATGCATCTCCCTTCTCAATCTGCATTCATCCAAGGTAGGTAGATTGTTGATAATGTTATCATTGCCATTGAGAGCATTCACTTCCTGAACAGTAAAAGAAAAGGCAAACAAAGCTTCATGGCCATAAAGCTTGATAAGGCTAAAGCTTTTGACCGAGTGGAGTGGCTCTTTTTAATCAAAATTCTCAAAAAAATAGGGTTTGCTGATATTTTCATTTCTTGGATTTGGACCTGCATATCCACCACATCCTTCTCATTTAACATAAATGGGCAACCCCTTGGTTTTTTGACCCCAACTAGGGGTCTAAGACAAGGGGACCCCATGTCTCCATACCTCTTCATCATCCTTTCTGAGGCTCTTTCAAATCTACTTAAGCAAGCAAACTCCATAGGGCTTATAGTGGCATCAGAATCAGCAAGCATTCTTCCATGATCACACATCTTTTTTTTGCTGATGATTCATTGCTCTTTTGTCAAGCTGACTCCAATCATGCCTTCCCATTATCAATATCCTATCTGAATATGGAGCATCATCAGGGCAATTTGTCAATCTGGACAAATCCACAATATTTTTCTCCCATAATACTCACTCAGACACTAAAGCAGACATTTGTAGAGTGTTGAATGAGATCTCACAGGTGAATGCCTCCCAATACATGGGACTTCCCCTGGGAATTGGGAGATCCAAAAAGAACACCTTCAAATTCATCTCTGAGTGTGTGAAAAATAGAGTGGCTAGCTGGAAAAACCATTTCTTGAGTGAAGCAGGAAGAGAGACCCTCATCAAATCTGTGGTTGGTGCTCTTCCAACTTATGTAATGTCCTACTACAGAATACCATCCTCTGTCTGTCATGAAATTTGCAAAGATTCAGCTGCATTCTGGCGGGGTGTTAACAATGAAGGAAATGGAAGGCTTCACTAGACCTCTTGGTAAAATCTCTCCCACCCCAAAAACAAAGGGGGTCTTGGGTTTAAAAACCTCAAAGCTTTCAATGATGCCCTAATTGCAAAGCAACTCTGGAGAGTTCTATCACAGCCTGACCTCCTCATGAGCAAGGTCATTTGTGGGAAATTTTTGCACAATCAAAATCTCAGAGATGTCAAGCCTAAACAAGGAGACTCCTGGCTCTGGAAGAGTTGGATAAAGAGTAGGCAGATTCTTAATTTGGGGGCTAGAGTGCAGATAGGAAATGGCAGCTCAACACCTATATGGACTGCACCTTGGGTCCCTAATATTCCTCACTTCACTTCTACTCCTCAATTCCAAGATGACAGCTCCAGAATTTCCAAAGTAAGTGAGTTGATCATGCCTGGTGGTAATGAGTGGGACAGGGACTTGATTTCTCAAACTTTCAGCCCTCATGTGGCTGATATGATTCTAAAGATACCTCTCAGTCATCAGGGGCACAAAGATAAACTCATATGGGCTCTTCATAACTCAGGCCTTTTCACAGTAAAAACTGCTTACCAGGCTGCATTGAACCTGATTCACTAAGACACTCAGGCTCCAGAATCCAGTACAGGCTCAGCTGCCATAAAAAAAATATGGGAAATCACATGGAAACTCCGTATTCAGAACAAGATAAAAGCATTCATCTGGAGAGGCTTCCTTAGCTCCAAGAAAAGAATTCAAAGCAAGGGCATTCTCATTGACACCATTTGTGATTTTTGTGGGGATGTTGAAGGGGACCTGAATCATCTACTTTTCAATTGTCCTAGGGCTAACATTTGCTGGAAACTCAGTGGTCTTCACTGGAACAGGATAATAGACAAGGAAAACACACCATTTACTGCATGGTCGATGGACATATGCAATGATTCAAACTTCCCCAACATGACTGACAGAATCAGCCTATCAGCCTACCTCATGTGGTGGCTTTGGAAAACCAGGAACAACTGGTTGTTCAACAAAGAAAGATGCACTGAGATGGAAGTTGTTAGAAGGGAAATTGGTAATTGGCTCGAATTCACTGAGGTAGGCATCACTGAGATTGCAACTAGGGAGAACAAGCAGCCTATAACACAGACAAACTTGGAGGACTTCTCCCAGAGGGTAGGGACGATCTTCATATCTGCCAATGCTCTAACCTCCTTGGATGGAAGTGTTTTGTTTGATGTTGTGGCCAAAAGAGATGGAGTTCTACTTAATGAATGGAAAGAAGTCTGCAGGTATGAGGGTGATAAGCTGGGGAGGTCATTGTGCTTAGTAAGATGGGCTTTGGAGCATGCTGCCCAAGCAGGTTGGATACATATCACATGTATAATCAAGGACAAAGGACTAGCCGATCAACTAAGCAAGAGACACAGATTCAAATGTCACATACACATGGTGGCTGAGGACATATTCTCCCTAGCAAATCATTTTTCTATCTGTAACTTTGATTATGAGAGTAGCTCTTCAGATTGTGGTAGCTAATTTTTCTTTTTTTAGTTCTTCTTGTGTTGGTTCTTTGTGTTTGTAGCAGCCATGTTGCTGTCTTTAGACTTCAAGCATATGTTTGAAGTCGTGGTACTGTATTATGTAAGACTTGGTGTTTTTTCATGTTTGAGTGCTATATAATCAGTTATCGTTTATGGGAAAAAAAAAAAAAAGACTTGAATGATCTCTCACAAGTATGAGCTTCTATAAATAGTGACATCCAATGCTTGATCTAATCAAAATATCATTTTGGTCTTTAGACTGTATTGTGGAAATGGAAAGAGTTAGTGTGTTATCTCTAGTGGTTATGTGCTTCCTCTTGATCCTGAGGGTTATTAGTGCTGCTACTGTTGGGTTCGCTAGTACCGTACGGGCTTTAAGCAGTGGAATTTAAAATTTTTCAGAGTAAGTATTTATCATATAAATACAACACCCGTACATACTAATTGCGAATTAACTGATCATCATCTTTAAAACATGCATCATATACAAATTGTGATTTGTTACTATAAAGTAAATACCAGTAGAAATATTTACCGAGTGTCTTGAACTCCTTCAACAAAGATGTGGATTGTGGGAATCGGTTCCCGGTTGTAACTTCAACGGCTTGAGGTTACTCGTTTTAGGAATCCAAGTGTATTCCCTCTAATCGTATCCACCCTATGAAGCCCGGTTCCGACTACCTTCCTTCGCTAGTAGGAATGTCTCGGTTTTTCTTGTATAGGAATATATATATAGATATAATTTGGGAATTACCAAGAACACTTTCTTGAAATATATGAAGAACACTTTCTTCTCTCTTTGATTTTCTCTCAAAATCACTTAGCCTTATTTGCAAACATTTTGCATCTATTTATACTAAACATTTTAGCATATAATAATCAATATTTAGTAATATTTAAATAAAATCAAATTTTATTTAAATAGTATTTACTAACTATTGACTTTGAAAATAATAAGATATGTTTGGTTGTTCATAACCACCATTACCCACCATCTATTATATTCATAATTATTATTTTAATCCTTAAATCATATTTAAAGATATAAATAATAATTGAATAATAAATCTTGAGAATCTTTCTCAAGACTTTATTATTATATTTTTTTCCCAATTTTTCATCCATATTATAATAATCATATTATTATTATTTTGGATTTTGAAATTTAAAATCCTATTTTAAAATTCAACTTTATTAATTTAGTAATTACCTTAATTACTAAAGTAATATCCAAAATGTAATTAATCAATCTTATTGATTAATATATTCCTTTAATTGACATCTAATCAAATTAGATATTTATCAATTAATTCTAA
This sequence comes from Striga asiatica, assembly GCA_008636005.1. Classification (NCBI taxonomy): domain Eukaryota; kingdom Viridiplantae; phylum Streptophyta; class Magnoliopsida; order Lamiales; family Orobanchaceae; genus Striga; species Striga asiatica. Next base: position 96,881 of record BKCP01007849.1, on the reverse strand, counting down.
CCATTAGAAATACAATCTTTACCTTTGTTCATAATTAGTGTGACCTTTTAGGTTCACCTTAATACTAGTAGTGGGTTTACAACACTTTGTAATTTGAGTTAAATCTTATTAACTCTTATTCATGAATTAACCCTTTAATTTATGAACCCACATATCATGGTAACACCTAGCAAGTAGCATGAATCTAGTATTAAGTGAATAGCGAGTAAACCTATTCCGATTACAACTCCATACATGTAAAATCCTTTCGACATCTAATTTCCCGATTAAGTCTTGGGTATGATTTTGTCGAAACCCAAATTGACTTAATAACTATGATTCTATTTCATGTTTATTAACCCGGTTATGAATCACTATTCATCTCTGCCTTGGCCAAGGACTTTGGATTAATAACTATGAAACACATAGGAAATTCACTTATCTTCATAAGTGTCGAATCCTTTATTGGCCACTAACAAACTTCCATACATATCAACATAATACCCAACTTATCCCTTTAAACGATAGTGCTAGCTACCAAAAGGATAAATCAAAGTAGAATGTAATATGCACAAAGTTACCATTGTGCCTCAAGTCTTAGGATTAGTCATGTACTATTGTAACATGAAAATTCTTATTCGACTGAATAAATTCTTCATTAAGAATTTTCATACGGTCATGTTCAGTGAACTTGTTCTCTAACAAGCACCCACATAAATGTACTTACGTCTTACGCTAATGTTGATGGAATGCAACATTCTTGTCCAACAAGCGTACAAACTATGTGCAAGTCTTTTATGGATTATTCGATATCCCATCTCGAAACATCCATCGACTTGGAACTGTATTTAAGATCACGGCTTTCAAGGTATGTTCCATGATCACCATCTCTATGCGCAACCATATCTTATAACCATAAGTGATCTAGGGATTTTATCTTAAGTGTATTTATAATATAAATGCTTTCTCTTAAGATAAAGAAATGCCTTATTTATAATATAATTCCAATAGACTGTATTTACAAGTAGAATACTTCCAATCAGATTGGAACGCCGGGTACCCTACTCTAACAATCTCCCACTTGCCCTAGTTCCAATCACTCATGTATCTAAGTCCCATCTTCTTAAGATGTCCTTCGAACACTTTCTGTGATAAAGGCTTAGTTAAGGGGTCTGCTATATTTTCTGCTGAGTCGACTCGCTCCATCACGACATCGCCTCTACCAATGATTTCTCTAATCAAATGGTATCGCCTCATTATGTGTTTGGATCTTTGATGAGATCTTAGCTCCTTTGCTTGCGCAATAGCCCCATTGTTATCACAATAAATTATTATTGGATCAACAATGGATGGTACTACACCCAACCCTTGAATGAAGTTCCTTATCCAAACAGCTTCTTTTGCAGCATCAGATGCAGCAATATACTCAGCCTCTGTAGTAGAGTCAGCAATCGTCTCCTGTTTGGAACTCTTCCAACTGACCGCTGCTCCATTCAGAGTGAATAAATATCCTGACATGGATTTATAGCCATCTTTATCGGACTGAAAACCAGAATCAGAAAAACCTTCTAGTTTCAGTTCTCCATTGCCGTATACCATAAAGATATCCTTAGTCCTTCTTAAGTACTTAAGAATATTCTTAACGGCAGTCCAGTGACCTTCACCTGGATTAGACTGATATCTACTCGTTACACTAAGTGCATGAGCAACATCAGGTCTCGTACATAACATCGCATACATAATACTACCAATAGCAGATGCATAAGGTATATGAGACATCTGTTCTCTCTCTTCAGGTGTCTTTGGAGACATCGTCTTAGAAAGAGAAATCCCATGACCCATTGGAATATATCCTCGTTTGGATTCTTCCATGCTAAACCTTTGTAGCACTTTATTTATGTACGTCGACTGGGATAGTCCGATCATCCTTTTAAATCTATCTCTATAGATTTTTATCCCTAGGATAAAGGATGCTTCTCCCAAGTCTTTCATGGAAAACTGTTTAGACAACCATGTCCTAGTTGACTGCAACATCCCTATATCATTCCCAATGAGTAGGATGTCATCAACATAGAGAACAACAAAAGCAACTGCATTCCCATTTACCTTCTTATAAACACATGGTTTATCCGGGCTCTTATGAAAATCAAACGTTTTAATCGTTTCATCAAACCGGATGTTCCAACTCCTTGAAGCTTGTTTTAGTCCATAAATGGACCTTTGGAGTTTACAAACCATTTGTTCGCTCCCACTGGATATGAAACCCTGCGGTTGTTTCATATAAATTTCTTCCTTAATGTTTCCATTAAGAAAAGAAGTTTTCACATCCATTTGCCATATCTCGTAGTCATAATACGCAGCTATGGCAAGCAATATCCGAATAGATTTTAGCATTGCTACTGGTGAAAAAGTTTCCTCATAGTCAACACCTTGCTTCTGAGCATAACCTTTAGCAACCAGTCTTGCTTTAAAAGTATTAACTTCTCCATCCACACCACGTTTTCGCTTGTAAACCCATTTACAACCAATAGGTACTATACCTTGAGGTGGGTCAACCAGAGTCCATACTTGATTTGAATACATGGAGTCTATTTCGGTTTGCATAGCTTCTCGCCATTTATCTGAGTCAATGTCCAACATTGCCTCATCATAGCTTATTGGATCATTTTCCAAAAGGAGTCCCTCTTCATTGTCTTTTGACAATAGGTATAGCCTCTCAGGCATCCTAGAAACCCTTTCAGATCTCCGAAGAGGTTGTGTTTCAGATGGTCCAGTCTCTACTGGTATGTTTTCTGTGGTACTTTGTGGAATTTGTGGTTGTTCTTCATTAAGTTCTATGACTCCGCTATTCTTTGAGATGAACTCTTCCTCTAAGAATACAGCATTCCTCGAAACAAACACCTTTTGTTCAGAGGGGTCATAGAAATAGTATCCAACAGACTCTCTAGGATACCCCACAAATTTACATAAGATGGATCTCATATCCAACTTACCTCCCACTAACTGCTTTACATAAGCAGTACAACCCCATACTCGTAAATACTTGTATGAGGGTGATTTACCACACCATATCTCATAAGGTGTACAGGGTACAGCTTTACTTGGCACTCTATTCAAAATATGTGCTGCTGTTTCTAAGGCATAGCCCCAGAATGAAAGAGGTATATCAGTGGAACTCATCATCGATCGAACCATGTCCAACAATGTTCGATTCCTCCTTTCGGAAACTCCATTGAGTTGTGGAGTTCCAAGAGGTGTCCACTGTGAGACAATCCCATTATCTCTTAAATAATCAAGAAACTCATTTGTCAAATATTCACCTCATCGATCCGATCGAAGAACTTTAATATTTCGACCAATTTGTTTCTCCACTTCATTTCTGAATTCTTTGAACTTTTCAAATACTTCAGATTTGTACCTTAATAGGTATACATAACCATACCGTGAATAATCATCAGTAAATGTTATGAAATAGTGATAGTTCCCCATAGCACTAACATTTAGTGGTCCACATACATCTGTATGGATCAAATCCAACAGACCTTTAGCTCGCTCCACTTGTCCAACAAATGGTGATTTTGTCATTTTACCTTTAAGACATGATTCACATGTAGGCAACCTTTCCTCTTCCCTAAGGTCAAGTTTAGGTCCCAATTTGTGAATCCGTTTTTCGGATATATGACCTAATCTAGCATGCCAAATTGTGAATGAACTATGATTATCTAATTTCCTTTTATTTTGTTGAATGGTTAGGATGGGACTTTGTGGTGTAATGGTATATAACCCATTTGTCAAATTTCCAGAATAAATAAAAGTTGTGTCTTTGAAAATAGAACATTTTCCATTTTCAATGACAAACTTAAAACCTTCCTTATCCAATATTGGAATAGAAATAATGTTTTTTATTAAATCCGGAACATACAAACAGTTTGATAGACAAATCTTTACATCATTATTCAATGCTAGATAAACAGTCCCAATAGCTTTAGCAGCAACTCTTGCCCCATTGCCCATCCTTAGGATTGTTTCTTCACCATCTAGCATATTACTTCTTGCCATCATCTGCAAATCATTGCAAATATGTGAGCCACAGCCGGTATCCAATACCCAAGAAGAATCGTTAACAGACAAGTTAACTTCAACAAAATAAATACCTGAACTTTTCAGACTAGCAAGATACTCCTTGCAGTTCCTCTTCCAGTGCCCAGTTTTGCCACAATGAAAACATTCATGATCGGCCTGAGAATTAACCTTCTGTTTGTTCTTCCCTTTATCATTATATGCCTTCTTGTTGGGCTTATTGGGAACCTTTCCCTTCCTCTTCCTTTTCTTAGACTTAGTAGCCTTTGATCCGGAAGTGGATCCAACAAGAAGTACCGGCTTGTCCTTTTTAATGGTGGACTCAGCCGTCTTCAACATGTTTAATAATCCTGGAAGATCAGTTTCCATATTATGCATGTTGTAGTTAACGACAAAGTTATCGAATGACGCTGGCAGAGATTGCAACAATAAATCCACATAGAGTTCATTATCCATAATGACTCCAAGTGATTCGAGTCTTTCCACAAGAGCTATCATCTTCAGTCCATGATCATGAACTGAAGAGCCCTCGGTCATACGACACCTGAAAAGCTCTTTAGATATCTGATATCTAATTTGTCGCGTCCGATCACCATACAACTCTTGCAGGTGAGTTAGGATTTCAGAAGCATTATTCAGTAATTCGTTCTGTCTCTGTAGCTCATTAGACATTGATGCTAGCATGTAGCACCGAGCTTGGAGATTGTCATCAACATGACGCAAGTAGGCTCCATACTCTTCAGCAGTCTGATCCTCCGGTGGAGGAGGAGGAGCTGTTTCCAAAACATACTCTCGCTTCTCAGACTGAAGAACAATCTTTAGGTTCCTCAACCAATCATTGAAGTTGGGACCAGTTAATTTATTATGATCAAGGATACTCGCGATTGGATTCTTAGCCATTTTAGTAGTTTGATCTACAAAAATAACAAACGAAGCAGAAAATAATTAGACTATGGAATTTATATTCATTTAATATTAGGTCTTTAACATTAAATGTCTCCCACTAATTTAATTAGAACCTCATTATAATTATGAAAATCATTATTTTCATAGTGGGCTTGAAGTCCAATAAAAATATTTCATGTCCCAATTTTATGATGCCACCATGAAACAATTTTATCGGTAGTCAACTTTTTGACAATTGTATCTCTATACAACCTTCAAGATGTTTTGCCTCACCTTTCCTTATATACCTCAATTTTATGACTCCATATATATTACTCGGTGTCAAATCAAACCCATCAAAACTTTCATGATAACGGCCCACCAGAGTGTCCCACGACTCATGGCCAACACAAAGAGGAATCCGTCTCACGAATATCAATATATTTAATAGAGTTCACAGCTTTCGACATAGAATCATCCCACGACTCGTGGCCAATGATAAAACATCGTAGCATCTCATGTCATCTACTTTTGATGGAAGGCCTGGATTAATAAGTTCCAACTTATTTTTATCCATTATTGATTTGATATGGAATTAATCAAATTAATCCGTTTGGGTTCCTTGATCTCATCGATTACCATCTTTACGTTTATTTACCAGTTTCAGTCATCTAATGAAACGAAAGCGTAAATAAACCTAACATACATCTAATGCATGGTGGGATGATCATGTCCTTTCCTATTCGATCCATTCGAGCCAAAATGGATCTATGCATATGTACGTGATAAAACAAATAGTAGAACTACTTCTATTACATTTATTCTATCTACCCGTACAAGCACAGGCCTTCGAGATTACAACTTGTAAAATTACCCACACATGCGTGGGCCTTTGTCATCGAACGGTCTCCACCTTGATCTAATCTCTAACGATACAAAATTTAAAATTTTACAAATTTCATCTCAAGAGACTCGCAGGTCTCGATAAATTACATTTCTTCAATCATATTGAAAACATAATTAAACATCCATTCATTCATTCAATCATATTGAAAATGAAAACATCCATTCAAACATAATGAATATGAGGCTCATGATCATCCCTAAAACATTCATCTAATGAAATGAACATAAAATATCAATTTATGAGTCACACGACTCGTGTGAGCAAGTCACACGACTCGTGTGAGGGTCACACGACCCGTGTGATCTTATCACACAACTCGTGTGAAAAATACGAATGGAAATCAAAATTCTTCCCAGACTCACACGACTCGTGTGGCTCATCACACGACTCGTGTGACAAGGTCACACGACTCGTGTGAAAATCACGAAGCTAAAATCAAAATTTCTCTTCATGCTCCAGGCCACACGACTCGTGTGATAAGGTCACACGACTCGTGTGTGCCTAAAACCGATTTTCAATTTTATAATTAATATGTTTATCTTATAAACAATTAATTATCTTACTTATCTCATAAGCCTTAACAAATCAAAATCTGTTTTACAGACGATAACCGTGGCTCTGATACCACTGTTGGGTTCGCTAGTACCGTACGGGCTTTAAGCAGCGGAATTTAAAATTTTTCAGAGTAAGTATTTATCATATAAATACAACACCCGTACATACTAATTGCGAATTAACTGATCATCATCTTTAAAACATGCATCATATACAAATTGTGATTTGTTACTATAAAGTAAATACCAGTAGAAATATTTACCGAGTGTCTTGAACTCCTTCAACAAAGATGTGGATTGTGGGAATCGGTTCCCGGTTGTAACTTCTACGGCTTGAGGTTACTCGTTTTAGGAATCCAAGTGTATTCCCTCTAATCGTATCCACCCTATGAAGCCCGGTTCCGACTACCTTCCTTCGCTAGTAGGAATGTCTCGGTTTTTCTTGTATAGAAATATATATATAGATATAATTTGGGAATTACCAAGAACACTTTCTTGAAATATATGAAGAACACTTTCTTCTCTCTTTGATTTTCTCTCAAAATCACTTAGCCTTATTTGCAAACATTTTGCATCTATTTATACTAAACATTTTAGCATATAATAATCAATATTTAGTAATATTTAAATAAAATTAAATTTTATTTAAATAGTATTTACTAACTATTGACTTTGAAAATAATAAGATATGTTTGGTTGTTCATAACCACCATTACCCACCATCTATTATATTCATAATTATTATTTTAATCCTTAAATCATATTTAAAGATATAAATAATAATTGAATAATAAATCTTGAGAATCTTTCTCAAGACTTTATTATTATATCTTTTTCCCAATTTTTCATCCATATTATAATAATCATATTATTATTGTTTTGGATTTTGAAATTTAAAATCCTATTTTAAAATTCAACTTTATTAATTTAGTAATTACCTTAATTACTAAAGTAATATCTAAAATGTAATTAATCAATCTTATTGATTAATATATTCCTTTAATTGACATCTAATCAAATTAGATATTAAGTCAATTAATTCTAACCATTAGAAATACAATTTTTTTACCTTTGTTCATAATTAGTGTGACCTTTTAGGTTCACCTTAATACTAGTAGTGAGTTTACAACACTTTATAATTTGAGTTAAATCTAATTAACTCTTATTCTTGAATTAACTCTTTAATTCTAGAACCCACATATCATGGTAACACCTAGCAAGCCGCATGAATCTAGTATTAAGTGAATAGCGAGTAAACCTATTTCAATTACAAGTCCATACATGTGAAATCCTTTCGACATCTAATTTCCCGATTAAGTCTTGGGTATGATTTTGTCGAAACCCAAATTGACTTAATAACTATGATTCTATTTCAAGTTTATTAACCCGTTTATGAATCACTATTCATCTCTGCCTTGGCCAAGGACTTTGGATTAATAACTATGAAACACATAGGAAATTCACTTATCTTCATAAGTGTCGAATCCTTTGTTGGCCACTAACAAACTTCCATACATATTAACATAATACCCAAAATATCTCTTTATACGATAGTGCTACCAAAAGGATAAATCAAAGTAGAATGTAATATGCACAAAGTTACCATTGTGCCTCAAGTCTTAGGATTAGTCATGTACTATTGTAACATGAAAATTCTTATTCGACAGATTATTAACTAAAATAATTCTTCATTAAGAATTTTGTTCAGTTCATGTTCAGTGAACTTGTTCTCTAACAAGCACCCACATAAATGTACTTACGTCTTACGCTAATGTTGATGGAATGCAACATTCTTGTCCAACAAGCGTACAAACTATGTGCAAGTCTTTTATGGATTATTCGATATCCCATCTCGAAACATCCATCGACTTGGAACTGTATTTAAGATCACGGCTTTCAAGGTATGTTCCATGATCACCATCTCTATGCGCAACCATAACTTATAACCATAAGTGATCTAGGGATTTTATCTTAAGTGTATTTATAATATAAATGCTTTCTCTTAAGATAAAGAAATGCTTTATTTATAATATAATTCCAATAGACTGTATTTACAAGTAGAATACTTCCAATCAGATTGGAACGCCGGGTACCCTACTCTAACAGCTACTAACCGTGAAGGTTAGTACATTGTATTTATTGACGATATAATTTTCATGTATTTATTTTATTTTAATTATTTTGATGTAAATTTATAGACTAGTAATTTATATATCGGAAAAAATACAATTTTACTTCATCAAATTTGTCGGTTTTCATTTTTGTACACTAACTTTTTAGATTACAAGTTGGGTATAACGTAGTTTATAATTTTGTTTCATGATTGTTTGAGAAGCGTTCTGTGTATTCAATTTTGTTGCCGTTGCTTTTAATTCGACGACCAATATCCGAACAAACACTACGCGTCACTCATTATAGTTGCTTTAGTTGTCAGTTGTAAAGTTATTGTAGGTCAACTTTAGGCATTTCGACATGATCTAATTCCCTTTGGT
>BKCP01007849.1:33573-78737 GCA_008636005.1 Striga asiatica | reverse complement strand
AAAGCCCTTCTCTTACAAAATGCGAGTTTGTAGGGCGACCCTCGTAGCATGCATTCTCACAAGGTGTAATAGATGTCGGTGGATTTAAGTTAATATTGTTTTGAGGATATCAATATTAACAGTTAAATTCAAAAGTGTTTAATCTGTAAAATTTATTTGCATGATTCTCAGGATATTCATCATGTCGTTCAATCCATTGTCTGTCATTCTAAAAGGAAATCAACTTACTGGTCCTAATTACATTGATTGGAAGAGGAACTTAGACATAGTGTTGACTGCTGAGGGTTATAAGTTTGCTATCACTGATGCTTGTCCGGCGATGCCGGCGGCTGATGCTCCTGAGCAGGAGAAAGAGGAGTATGCTCGGTGGAAGAAGGCTGATGAGATGGCGAAGTGTTACATTCTGGCTTCTATGTCAAATGTTCTACAACATCAGCATCAGTCTAAGATTATAGATAAAGCATGATAATATGATTTTAGTTTTTCTCATTATATTAATTAATGTGAAATTTTGAAGAATATGTATTAAAAGTATAATTTGAGAATAAGCCAATATCTTAAAGGCATGATTTATATGAATTAATTTGATGGCCTTGAGTAAAAGGTTGAGAAATTAGTTGTTCGATGAATTAATGTTCATTTGAGCTATATCAAGTTTTTTTTTTTAATCCCTTTAAGATTCGGATAATAAATTAAAGTTAAGAACCTAAATGTCCTATTGAGAATACTATGAGCATAGTACTTAGTATATTTGTTTATATTTTTATGTAGCGTGAGAAGTTCGGCTACCAAGAGCAACACTTTCATTTTTCAATACTTTTCGAGAATAAAGGTAGGGACCCAGTCTGGGTTATACATTGAGTATAATAGTCGATATCACGTTCAGGTATGTATATGAGTTTTATCCGCTTGGGGTTAAGGCCAAGTTTGCTTTCCCTAAGTTCTGGTGGTGGCCCAGTTTGCCCTAGTTATACCATCAGAGTGTGCACACGGTACCGGCCAGAGTGTCCAGGAGTTACCGGCCAGAGTGTCCGGGAGATTACAGTTACCGGCCAGAGTGTCCGGGAGTTTCAGTTTACTTATATATACCGGCTCTGTGATATCATTATTATTATTACTGTTTACTTTAGAATGTGTTTTTATGGAGTACAAGTGGACCGTACTCACCCCCACTTTATATTTTCAGATGACAGGGTCGGCGGGCAGGCGTGAGTCGAGCTGTGGTGGTGGTGGTCGTGAGTTCCGCACGAGAGCTGTTCCCGGGACATTTGTTTTAAAATGTTTTGTATAACTAAATATTTCCACGCACTTCCAGACTTTCCGCTATGCTTGCTTTTAATTTCGAACATGCATGACGTTATTTTCAGACTTAAATAATTTTACTTGTTCGCCAGTACTAACGGGTCCAGACTAGTATGCATGATTCGATAAAATATTAATCTGATTTCTTTAAAGTCTAAACCAGTCGTTAGACCTAGCTTAAAGAAAACGGATTTTTAAGCAGAAAAATTCTTAGCAGCATCCCGAGATAGTTTGCAAATGATTTCGAAAAATTTATAAGTGTTTTCGAAAGAGTTAAAATTTGCGAAAAATTGGCACTAGTAAGCGGGGTGTTGCAATATCGACCTGGGTTTCCCCATCAATAAACGCCCCAAGGACCTCCAACTCATTTAGCTGGGCCATGATAGCAAGAACATGATCCCTTACAGGAGTGCCTTCATGCATGGTCGTGTTCATCAGAACCCTCATGGCTTCTTGTCGGGCAGCCCGTGACTGATGGCTAAACAAATCCTTGAGATTGAATAGCATATCTGCTGCAGTGTCCATAGTCTGATGCTGATGTTGAAGTACATTTGAGAAAGATGCCAAGATGTAACACCTCGCCATCTCATCAGCCTTTTTCCACCGAGCATACGCCTCTTTATCATTATCTGGCGCATTATCAGCAGGCACATCCAGACAAGCCTCAACAGTAGCAAATTTGTACCCTTCAGCAGTTAACACTATATCTAAGTTCCTTTTCCAGTCAATGTAATTGGAACTAACAAGTTTGTTTTCTTTGAGAATTACGGACAACGGATTAAAAGACATTTTGAATTCCTGGGATCACTTAAACATATTTTTTACTTAGTCAAGTGATTTTAGAATTTAACATCAAATATTGATCCCTAAAAAACAATATTCGAATAAATTCAACGGCACCTCTAAACACCGAATCCCCGCAGGCCACGGAGTGTGGAAGTCTACGGTTCAAACCATCGCAGGAGGAGGGATTAATCCCATTAATTAACATACCGACAAATCAGTACTTAATTAATAGCCGTTTCATCTTTTGGCCAGCGCATAATAAAAACAACCTTTTCCTGTGGGAATATCATTTTAATTTGCACTTTAAGTGTAACTCATTAATTGGTACCAAGTTCACTACCAAAATCATACGTTCATCTGTGGATGATCCGTATTCTTTTGTAATAGCTCACTATTCCCATCCCGAAGGAGATTTGTCCTTGTGAACTGTGAGATAAACCGTTTTGTGGGATCGATCTAAACCACTTCACTAACAAACCTATAATGAAGGCCTTGGATGTAATTTATTTCAACCCATTACACACTTAATGTAATCTTTAATTTAAGGGATTTTTCTAGACATGCTCCTATTTTAATTTGCACATAAAGCAAATAAGGACATGCATAATTAATAAGCAATAATAAACTAGGAACTATAATTCAACTACTATGGCCATTAATTAATCTCCAATATTACGGAGAAACACAATCCTGTCCTTGTTTGAATGTGTTTTCCGTTTCAGGAATTGGAACACCCTTTTCGCAGTGACTCTCACTCTTCTTCTTGAATAGGTTGTCTCCGGGAAAGTCGCCATTGGATCATCACCATGGCATCCGTCTGTGTGTTTGTCACCTCGCCTCGTCGAGTTTGGTCCACATCCGTCGGATCAACAATGAATAATATAAAACAACAATTACATAATTCATCCTATGACCCGCGCAGGAGTCGTACACGAGTTTTCTATAAAAGCAATAAACTATGCAGTGTCCCACTGTTAGTGTTTTATACTGAAAGCTTGGCTTTGCATGTTATTACACATTTACCCTTTATGAATGAGAATCATGTTAGATTAAACAAGTTCTACGTTCTGTTGTTCTGCACTTAGATAGGGTGGGTCGTCATCGGGCGAACCGAAGATCACTCTATCAGTCACTTGCGAACAAGAATAGTTGTTCACAACCTAGATGGACATGAACACTCCATCCGAACGGTTGTAGTGTCAACTGTACAGTTTGTCTTGACTGATTAGTTGCACTAGTACATTTATGTATTGAACAGGATCCCAGAGAGGAGAAGTTCATTTTATACTGATCGTCGTAAATGAACTAGGCCTCGGTTAATTACTGCGTTCTCTTAACCCGTAAGATATTAAACAGGCAGATATATATAATATATATTACTTTGATTCACATGGGTGAGGTTCAGTTCGCTGGATTAATATTCCTACTGTTTTGGGTAATATTATTATATATAGGATGTGCTGTTAGGATATTTACGGTCACCATGTGCGTTAGTTTGATGATGTCCCCGGAGTGAGTTCATGAAGGATTGTTATGCTAAACCCTGCAGGTAGATTAAATTCCGGCATAATAAGAATGTGATGAACGAGCGCTAGCTTCGGTGAAATAATAATAAATTAATTAATTCTTGATTGTCAGTAATCGAATTAATTAATGGACATTATATCTTAAACGTGGGGAGGTAAATCGAGTAATTATTATTTGAATCTCAAATGTAATTTGGGCTAGGGAAAGGGAGTGCAATAATATAATGTTGGTGGCCCATTAATATTATTTAATTAATTAGAGGAGTGGATTTGGCCCACAGTTAGTCTAATGAATTAAGGAGCCCTTTTCCTAATCTCCTTAGGGTCCCTACTGTAGCTCTATATATACATCATTAAGCTCATGAGAAGAGAACAGAAGTATCATTCTCACGTGAAACACGCCTCTCTCTCTAGATCTCATTCGAGCTTTATCTTCTTCTTGTTGCTCCACTGGTACAAGTTGAAGAAGGTGTATTGAGTAATACAGTAGAAGATCTGTAGGTAAATCGAGACGAAATAGATTTTGACCTACAGAACTAACCGGACGTCCGATTGAGACGTACTGTATACCCAGACGACCGTCTCGACGAGGGCTTTCCATCGCCGCCGACGTCGCCGGAATCCGACGCCGTACGCGCCCTCACGCGCCGCCGGAATCTCCCAGGCTGCAAGTTTCGTTTTGATCTGTTTGCATCCGTTTGATCCGATTTTGATCTGATCTTGTTCCTGCAACCTAAGACGCGTGTTGCGGTTAACCGTTCGTGGTCAACCAGATCTACATAAATTTTAAGCCGTAAGTTCTCTACGTCAAACCTTTAGATCCGCTGCGCATAGGTTTACGTTTGCTATTGAATTCGTGATTTGTACATAACGAGATCCTCACAGATCCCAACAAGTGGTATCAGAGCACTTGGTTAATTCGTTTTGTACAAAGTTCGAATTTTTACGGCTTTATTTGACAAGATGTGTTCAAACGCAGCCATATATTGGATTATATTTGCATAACTCGGTTTTGCAGGGAAATAGTTAATCCACTATTATGGCCGATTATGTATGGTAGCCGCCATGTGTAAGCCCTCGCGTGTATCCATTTTCGACTTTTCTTTTTTGATCCCCTCATCAACAACAGCTTTACCCTTCGAGACCTCAACCTCCTCAATTGATTCATCATCCTCCTCGACAAGAGTCTCCCCCACCTCATTCTCCTTAGGCATCTCCACATGATTATCAACTTTCCTACCACTCCTCAACACCGAGATAGCATTGACATGCTCGGGTTGGCTTGGGAGCTTGTCTTTCATCTTGCTCATTTGCATCTCACCGAGTGAAGTCCCGAGTTGTCCCACTTGAGTTTCGAGGCATTTAAGGGAAGCTTGGATTGAAGGTTCGCCCTTGACCGCATCATGAAGAGTGGAAACAATCGATGCAAGGCTTTGAAGGTACTTCTCCATATTGTCGATTCGAACATCTGAGAAATTCACCTTAGTCTCATTTTCGGGCTCCGGTTGAGGTGGCATTGGTTCTTGGAACGAATCCTCCACGTGGTTGTTGGAATCCTTGAAACTCGGGCCTCGGTTGGTAGCCTTGGCATTCGGGTCTCGGTTAATATGGTCGGTTTTGAGGAGGTGCATAGGCTTGTAGTAGTGCCGGTTGAGGCGCAAAGTTCGCCTTCGGGTCCCTCCAAGAGAAATTATGGTGATTCCTCTACCCGACATTGTAGGTATTTGAGTATGGATCATTTTAAGCTCGGGGAACATACCCTTGCATGGCATTAACATCAAAATGGACCGTCACAACATTCAGGTCATAAACTGGCTCCATATAACGTGGACACTCATGGCCTCCATGCCCCGTCTCTCCACAACATCCTCACACCTCCGCCATAACAACTTGAGTCGACTTTGCATCCCTTAGGCGAAGGTGTTTGAGCTCCTCCTCCAATGAGGCTAACTTTGCCAAAACGACATCATTAGTCGACCCAGACGATTGTGTAGCTTCATTCACGGGATTCCTCTTTCATACGCTCTTCCTTTTAGAATTTTCGCTCAACATCTCGTACAACTCATAAATATCCTCGGCCGTGTGACTCCCGATATCTCCCCCGGCTGCATGGTCCACCATGTATTGGAAGGTTTGGTAGAGCCCATCATAGAAGAATTGATTCAACAAGCCCAAGAAAAAATGATGGTGTGGGCATTGGAGTTGATAGCCCTTGAAACGCTCCCATGCTTCGTGAAAGGTCTTTCCCTGGTATTGGCTAAAGCTAGTCATTTGTGCTTGGAGATCGGTTGTCTTTTGATGCGAATAATACTTGCCCATGAACTTCTCGTAGACGGCTTTCCACGTGTTGAGTGAGTTCAGAAGCAATGTCATGAACCAAATCTTGGCCCAATCTTTCAAGGTACAGGGGAAACATCTCATGCGAAGTTGGTTTTTGGTTAAGCCTTAGAGAAGGAAGGTGTTGACCGTGGAGTAGAAGTCTCGGATGAAATTGAGGGCATCTTCATGTGCAAGGCCATAAAAGGAAGGAAGTTGGTTGAGGTGGATCGTTTTGAGGTCATAGTTTTGGGCCGCCTCCCCGAGCACAAGGCACGAAGTGTTGTCCCCAATGACTGGTCGTGCAAAGTACCTCATGTTTTGGGGTGGTTGTGGCAATTGATCTCCTTGTCCCGTCATTGGTTCGGGTTCGGGTTCTGGTTGTGGCTCGTCTATATTAAGCTCAACGAAGAGATTTAATGGTAAAGTCTCCTCTCGGGTTGCTCGTTTCCGTCTACCTCGCATAAACGCAACCAACAACTATACCCCTGAATGCACCAATAGGAGGCAAGAGCAAAACACAATCAATAAACACAAACTATCTACAAAGCAAGAGAAATCAAGAGAAATACGGAAATTAAGCAAGGTTCACAAAAATAAAGAACAACACGAGAAAAAGGGACAATCAAATAATAAACTAGGCGTCCTACTTGCCTTCCCCGGCAACGGCGCCATTTGTTTTGTAGTATTTTGAGGGTAGTTGGTAATCGAGCTAACCGACCTCGAGTCGTTCTGAAAGGAAGACGGTTCGGAGCTTTGTTCACCACTCAATTGTCCAAATCACACAAAATGAGAAAATAAAAGCTAAACATGCTAATCAATGGGTTGGAGAGTTGATTAATGCTAATCGATGCTCGGAATTGAAAAACAACAATCAAATGAGAGAATATAGCAATCACACTACCGGAGTCTCTATGCCATCAACACCAAATGAAGTCAACGATGAACAATTTGCATGTTCTAAGCACTAGGTTACTAACCCTAAGTGATTAATCTCTAAATAGAGTCCTAATCCTTAATCTAGATAGGCAAGCAATTAATCCCTACTAAAACAAGCAAGAGCAATGATCAAGTCCAAACATCTTCTCCATCATCAAGCAAACACTCAAAATTACCTTGAAAATCTTCATAAGTAAAAACGAGGCAAAAATCGAAGTAAAGAGCTTTAAAAGTAAATACCCAATCTTCTATTGCGTGCTAGATGAAAATTGGAGTCAAAAGCTCGGAACTTGAACAAAATAAGAGTCGCCAGAAAATGATGTCATAGAGCTCCCAAGAGAGAGAAGAGAGAAAACTAAAATAAAATAGCTATTCCCAAAGTGTGAAAGTGAAAAATGAAATCTAGATGCTCAAAATACAAAGACCAAAATGTATTTATCATTCAAGCTCAAAACACACAGCAGAAACACGCACATTAAATGAAGCACGCTCTCGAGCTCGCCAACGAATTCGCGGGTTGCGGACGGCAGGTTGTGCGGGCATGGCACGAGGTGGCACGGGGAAAAAAACCATACTCTCGAGCTGGCGGCGAAGCTCGCGCCCGCGGACGGGCGCGATAAGACACGGACACTCTCGACTCGGCGGCGAAGCTCACACGCGCGGATGCGAGGAGCAGCCTCGTGGGAGATTCTGCGTGCACGCGAGTGCGGCTGGTGACGGGAAAAGGTGCTCTCGACCTCGCGGGAGGTTCCACGTGCTCGCGAGTGCGGCTGTGGCACGGGGTTGGCGCGAGGCAATGCTCATTCTCGAGGTCGCAGTTTTGTCCGAGGGCGCGGGTGCTGGGACACTTAGGACCAACATGGCTCGAAATTCTCGCAATAGTAACGGATCGTACAAATTGGCTCGAAACTTCTCGGAATTCTTTCAAAAATGCTCGTCTCTCGGAATTCGGTTCGACTTCTCTCATCTTCCTCGGAATAATCCTGAAATTTCACAGAAAAGCACGGACAAGTACGCCAAAATATAAAATGAAATGGAAAACAAAGAAAATACACGAAACACGATAAAATGGACCGATTGACACTAAAACGAACCTAAAAAGACTAAACTACAACATATAAAGCAACATGAAAATAAGCACAAAAACACAATAAAAAACTCATCCACACTTAGATTTTTGCTTGTCCTCAAGCAAACAAAATCATAAGTAGCTCGAAAAGAACATCGAATGGTCCAAGGTTAACAATCATGCGAATATGAGACTCTTCTTATCATCCGGTAAACCAAAAAATCGAACTGAAATTCGAAAACATGTTCCCCACAAGATGAATCCATACAAAACAAAAACCCGTCTCAAGTCATCCTACACATTATTTTCTCGATCAAAGCCTACTTTTTCTACAACAAGTGCAAAAAGCTAAATATGGTCTACTCAAAATGTAAAGTATGATAAACAAGACCGAATAAGCCAAATCCCTTTCTTTATTTGTTTGCTTTTGCTTTTTCTTTTTTCTTTTTTTCTTTTTTTTTCGTGACCTTCTTTTTCCAAAAGAGGTTTCTTAGGCAATGCTTATCTAGGTTTAACCTCGATTAGTCAACTCGAGTTCCCTAAACCAGTTTCCCGGGCTCATTATCCCATTTCACGAGGTGAATTGGGATAAGAGGAGCCTAGTCCGTACCTCCTCGCGAACTCGCATTTTATTCTCTTTTTTTTTTTTAAGGGAGAGACATAAAAGTACATCATAAATGTAATCACATAATCGCACAATCGATCGAGATGCACTACAAATGAATAGCATAACACGTTTACAATGATATCGAGCACAAGGTAAGCCTATTTCAAGTCAATTAATCGAGAAGCACAAGGGACAAAACAATTCTGTGAATTCAAATGCGGGTCCCACATTTAACAAATTATCATCCAATTCAATGGTACCATCCAAATCATCAAGTTCATAAAGCACGAGAGTTAACAATGACGCCAATCAACATACTTATCTCACCACTTAACCATTCTGGGCCTTTAAACGCACATCAAGCTTCATGAAGGGGGAATTGATACAAACACATATAAATACAAACAAAACCAACAAAACCGGTCTAAAACACGAAAATAAAACACCAAAAATGAAAGAAATATCGCCCAAACATGCACAATCACGAAATCCCTCCCCCACACTTAAAACAAAGCAATTTCCATGTTGCTTGACCAAAAAGTATAGGATCGAGCACATAATCACGCTAGCTCATGCGATAAACGAGAAAGAACAAAAAAAAACGAGCAAACAAAAGAAAGAAAAAAAAACAAAGACACACAAGAAACAACGAAGAGAAAAGGAAAATAAGAAAAGAAAATACGTACTCTACACGGTGGTGCACCACCGTGTGTCGAATGCTGGTCGTCCGGTAGGAATAGAGAAGATGAGCCGAAAGTCCTCAAGTGAAAGTCGAAACCACTCGCACGGTGAACATTGAGCGCATGAACCGAGATAAAGGCCTCATGTATGCACCTCGGAGAGATAATAACCGTGAATTCACAAACTCGACGAAGGCACATCTACGCGCGAGAGTCCAAAAATCGGGCCTCGAGGCCGCCCATGATATAAAAAACTTCTCTTTGGATCAACGCATGAACAATTTCCAGCATTAGCCGTATGAAGTAACCTACAAACTCCAAAATTCGGCAACAGCAACACAAAAATTGGCACGCCCGGCAAGATGTGCCTATCAAGCACAAGTCCAACTCCAATCACTCACCACGACTACTCCGGCAAGAGTAGTGACCAGAACTCGACACAAATGGACATGCAAGTATAGGTATAGTCGACATATCTTGGAAAATGCCGAGAAAATGGTCGCCGAATTTTCGTAAATAGAAAGAGATGAAGTAGGGAGCTCCGGTCGCCGGAAAATAGATTAAGCATAATGATGGTAAGGAACATGAAAAGCTCGAAAAGGACTAACCGGAAGCTCGGTGGGTGCTCATTCGCCAGAAAAAAGTGGTCGCCGAAAAAGTTCGCCGGATCTGGCGACGATGGTCGGAAAAAGGTGCGGCCCAGCGAGAGGAGCCCGGGAGTGCCTTCAGATTTTGATAACTCCAAGTGAGTCTCAGACAATTTGGATTTGAAGGTTGAAGTAGATGTGTAGATCTAGAACTTTTGGCCGGAAATTGGAAGCCTTCCCATTAGAATTTGTGCTTGATACTCGGATATGTCGTCGGCGGCGAGAAGAGGTTCACGTTGATATAAAATTCGTCACGATCGGAGAAAGTTGGCCAGGTCTTGGGCGGGCTGGGATGGCGTGGCGCGGGGTCGTCCGCCGCGCGGAAAAACAGGTGTAGAAGTGAGAGGTTGGTGAAGGCCGCGCCTCGTGGAACTGCTCTCGAGGCCGCGAGTGCGCGTCCGCGTGCGCGGAAGACTTTGTCGTACGGAAGTGGAGCCACAGAACATTGAGGAACTTAGGGCGCAAGGTCCCGGAAGTTTGGGCGTCCACGCAAGTCCAGGGGCGCGAGGTCGCGGATCGGGAGCGAGCTCGCTAATACCCTTTGCCTTAGCCATATTTTGTAACTTTTCGCTCCAATCTCTCGATTAAACTCCCGATTGCACTTGGATTTTCACTCGTTTTGTTTTTTTTTAAATGGAAAGAAAAATGCAAAAATAGGAAAAAGAAGAGAAAAATGCAAGAAAAAGAAAAAGAAAAGAATAAAAGCAAAAATGTGGGTTGCCTCCCACGAAACGCTCGGTTTAGAGTCGTGAGATTGACTTTCCCGTCAATTCATAGTCAACTGGGCACGGTTTGACGAGTTCCTCCAACCTCATCATGCTCGTCAAAGAAAACATTCGCCCATTTACTTTTTGGGGGCACCGAAAGGTTCGTCCTCAAATTACCACCCCCTTTTAACTTGCCCATGTCGATTCTTAGTCTTCTTCTTTGATCCCTTCTTGCCCTGTTTTGAACCGCTACCATTTCCAACCTCATTTTTCTTACTCAACTCCTCAATTTTCACCTCAAGACCATCATTCACATTCAAGCCCGACCCAACTTCCTTCATCTTCTCACCAACTCTATTGCAATTAACAAAATTAGAGAGGGAGTAGGGATGTACCTCATTGTCATTATGCTCCACAAATGAGCATTGGCCAACTTTGGGTTGAGCTTCCCGAGCATTGTTCATCGTGAAAGTGACCGTTTCTCCATGAGCCGAAAGGGTGACTCGTCCATCCTTGACATCAATAAGGGTGTTGGTTGTCGCCATGAATGGTCGCCCAAGCAAGATAATATGCTCCTTTCCGGTATTCGGGACATCTCCCACGTCAAGGACCACGAAATCCACCGGCACGACAATGGACCCAACTTTGACCAACACATCTTCAATAATGCCCTTCGGTTCCCTCAATGTACGGTCCGCTAGTTGGAGGCTCATCCAGGTCGGCTTAAGTCCTTGCAACCCCAATTGCTTGTAAATCGAATAAGGCATGAGGTTGATTCCGGCCTCCAAATCTAGCATCCCGGTCGTCGTCTTACCATTTCCAAAACTGATCCTCATCACAAAGGCTCTCGGATCACACTCTTTCCGAGGTATAGTGGTAGAGGCTACCTCGGAAATCATGACTTTTTCATTGTCCTCAAACCTCCTCTTCTTCGATGCTAGATCCTTGAAAAATTGCACATATGCCGGGACCTTCTTGATAACGTCTAAAAGTGGGAGATTGACGTTTACCTTCGAGAGAATGTTGAAGAGGTCCTTGAATTGACGCTCCTTCTTTGTTTTTTCCAAATAGCTCGGGTAGGGGACCGGTGGCTTATAATGTGTAGCCGCCTTGTGTAAGCCCTCACGTGCATCCATCTTCGACTTTTCTTTCTCGATCCCCTCATCAACAACGGTTTTACCCTTCGAGACTTCAACCTCCTCAATTTGTTCATCATCCTCCTCGACAAGAGTCTCCTCCATCTCATTCTCCTTAGGCATCTCCACATGATTATCAACTTTCCTACCACTCCTCAACACCGAGATAGCATTGACATGCTCGGGTTGGCTTGGGAGCTTGTCTTTCATCTTGCTCATTTGCATCTCACCGAGTGAAGTCCCGAGTTGTCCCACTTGAGTCTCGAGGCATTTAAGGGATGTTTGGATTGAAGGTACGCCCTTGACCGCATCATGAAGAGTGGAGACAATTGATGCAAGGCTTTGAAGGTACTTCTCCATATTGTCGATTCGAACATCTGAGGAATTCGCCTTAGTCTCATTTTTGGGCTCCGATTGAGGTGGCATTGGTTGCCTTGGAACGAATCCTCCACGTGGTTGTTGGAATCCATGAAACTCGGGCCTCGGTTGGTATCCTTGGAATTCGGGTCTCGGTTAATATGGTCGGTTTTGAGGAGGTGCATAGGCTTGAGGTGGGGCATAGGCTTGTGGTGGTGCCGGTTGAGGTGCATAATTCGCCTTCGGGTCCTTCCAAGAGAAATGAGGGTGATTCCTCCACCCAGTATTGTAGGTGTTCGAGTATGGATCATTTTGAGCTCGGGGGGCATACCATTGCACGGCATTAACATCAAAATGGACCGTCACCACATTCGGGTCATAAACCGGCTCCATATAACGTGGACACTCCTGGCCTCCATGCCTCGTCTATCCACAACATCCACACACCTCCGCCATAACTACTTGAGTCGACTTTGCATCCCTTAGGCGAATGTGTTTTAGCTCCTCCTCCAATGAGGCTAACTTTGCCAAAACGGCATCATTAGTCGACCCGAACGATTGTGTAGCCTCATTCACGGGAGTCCTCTTTCGTACGCTCCTCCTTTTAAAATTTTCGCTCAACATCTCGTACAACTCATAGATCTCCTCGGCCGTGTGACTCTCGATATCTCCCCCGGCTGCATGGTCCACCATGTATTGGAATGTTTTGTAGAGCCCATCATAGAAGAATTTATTCAACAAGCCCAAGCAAAAATGATAGTGTTGGAATTGGAGTTGATAGCCCTTGAAACGCTCTCATGCTTCGTGAAAGGTCTCGCCCGGCTTTTGGCTAAAGCTAGCCATTTGTGCTCGGAGATTGGTTGTCTTTTGATGCGAATAATACTTGCCCATGAACTTCTCGTAGACGGCTTTCCACGTGTTGAGTGAGTTCAGAAGCAATGTCATGAACCAAGTCTTGGCCCGATCTTTCAAGGTATAGGGGAAACATCTCATGCGAAGTTGGTTTTCGGTTAAGCCTTAGAGAAGGAAGGTGTTGACCGTGGAGTAGAAGTCTCGGATGAAATTGAGGGCATCTTCACGTGCAAGGCCATAAAAGGAAGGAACTTGGTTGAGGTGGATCGTTTTAAGGTCATAGTTTCGGGCCGCCTCCCCGAGCACAAGGCACGAAGTGTTGTCTCCAATGACTGGTTGTGCAAAGTAGCTCATGTTTTGGGGTGGTTGTGGCAATTGATCTCCTTGTCCCGCCATTGGTTCGGGTTCGGGTTTCGGTTGTGGCTCGTTTATATTAAGCTCAACGAAGAGATTTAATGGTGGAGTCTTCTCTCGGGTTGCTCGCTTCCGTCTACCTCGCATAAACACAACCAACAACTATACCTCTGAATGCACCAATGGGAGGCAAGAGCAAAACACAATCAATAAACACAAACTATCTACAAAGCAACAGAAATCAAGAGAAATATGAAAATTAAGCAAGGTTCACAAAAATAAAGAGAAACACGAGAAAAAGGGACAATCAAGTAATAAACTAAGCGTCCTACTTGCCTTCCCCGGCAACGGCGCCATTTGTTTTGTAGTATTTTGAGGGTAGTTGGTAATCGAGCTACCCGACCTCGAGTCGTTCTGAAAAGAAGACGGTTCGGAGCTTTGTACACTACTCAATTGTCCAAATCACACAAAATGAGAAAATAAAAGCTAAACATGCTAATCAATGGGTTGGAGAGTTGATTAATGCTAATCGATGCTCGGAATTGAAAGACAACAATCAAATGAGAGAATATAGCAATCACACTACCGAAGTCTCTATGCCATCAACACCAAACGAATTCAACGACGAACAATTTGCAAGTTATAAGCACTAGGTTACTAACCCTAACCTTCTAACCTAAGTGATTAATCTCTAAATAGAAAAGCGGACACTCTCGAACTGGCAGAATGATTCGCGCGCGCGGACGCGGGAAGACAAAGACACTCTCGACCTGGCAGCAAAGCTCGCGCGCGCAGATGCATGGAGCAGGTACTCTCGCCTCGTGGGAGATTCTGCGTGCACGCGAGTGCGGCTGGCGACGGGAAAAGGTGCTCTCGACCTCGCGGGAGGTTCCGCGTGCTCGCGAGTGCGGCTGTGGCACGGGGTCGGCGCGAGGCAAGGCTCATTCTCGAGGTCGCGGTTTTGTCCGAGGGCGCGGGTGCTGGGAAACTTAGGACCGACATGGCTCGAAATTCTTAGAATGGAAACGGCTCGTACGAATTGGCTCGAAACTTCTCGGAATTCTTTAAAAAATGCTCGTCTCTCGGAATTCGGTTCGACTTCTCTCATCATCCTCGGAATAATCCTAAAATTTCACTGAAAAGCACGGACAAGTACGCCAAAATAAAAAATGAAATGGAAAACAAAAAAAATACACGAAACACGATAAAATGGACCGGTTGACACTAAAACGAACCTAAAAAGACTAAACTACAACACATAAAGCACACGAAAGTAAGCAAAAAAACACAATAAACAGTTATGTTTTCCCTTCTTACCATCAGGACTTATACGGATCATCCAAGACCAAAAGTTAGTTTTCGCCACATGTTTGACTGCTATCTCAAAAAGGCATTTGCATGCTATAGTTTTTGAATGTCTGACAGCAGCCTGACCTAAATCTACAAAACTTTCTTCGTAATGTTCCCCTCACTTACGCCTCAAAATCTTCACCCTTTCTTCTTTTTTGTGTATAGAAATGATCAATTTGAAACTATAGAAAATTGCATTATTTTTTGCCCATGTAATAGCTTCTTCATCACTACCAAATAGTTCCTCTATAATGAAAGCATCTCAGTAATAAAATACAGTCTCCTCCAAAATCTTCCAATGGCACCTGCAATATATTACGATGTTAATAATTTTAAAATATTACGATGTTAATAATTTTAAAATATTACGATGTTAATAATTTTACAAGATAATCAATTATAACTTATAACATAATAATAATAAGTTCTAATCTATAAAATAATAATTTCTAAGTTCCAACATAATAATATAAAATTCTAATTAATAAACTAATTTTTAAGTTCTAACATAAGAGTAATACATTCTAATTTATAAGATATTCAACTCTAATCTATAACATAATAATTTCTAACCTCTAATATAATAGTAATAAATTCTAATCTACAAAATAACCATATCTAATCTATAAGATAATAATTTATAAGGTTTAACATTATAGTAATAAACTAGTACGTACCCCGTGCGATTCGCGGGACAGAGATATTAAATGAGTTATTTTCACAGGTTGTGTCCGTTTAAGTCTAAAAAGAAAATAGAATTATCATCAATTTTCAACTTTTTTTAATCAGAGCTAAGTATAAAAAAACAATAGGGTTATAGTATATTTTTCACTTCTTTTAATCAGGTTATTTTTTTTAGCCATAACATTAAATATGAGTGTGTTAGGGCTAAAGAATATACTATCTCACTAACACATTTATACTAATATAAATTTGATTTTAGTATATATATTTATTCCTTAGTATAAGAGAAAATAACAGTTTTACTTATTATTGTTCACCGTATAATACTTAATTATTATTTTATTATAAACTTTGTTGTCATATAATGTCATTATTATTTATAAAAGATATAGAAGTTGTACGTCTTTTTTTTATTTTACGTAATAAAGAATATTTAATGCACGTTAGTATTATTTATTTATGTAATCAATTGAAAATATGTAAATAAATTTATAATTAAATAGTGTATAAATATTTTACGAAATATACACACATGTTTTTTATAATTAATTTTGTAAACTAATTAAACAACTTTAATTTAGCAAATGCCAAAAACTCAATCCCTTCTATATTCAGGATTTTTCTAATTTTCATTATAAGGATTTATAGTTTATTTAGCATACTCTGCAATGAAAATATATTTTACAAAAATTTTGTTATAGAAAGAAATCAAAATAAAATAAAAAAATAATCATGGTTGTCAATAATAAGCAAATAAATTCTAAAGAACAATTAATATATTGCAATTTTAATTATTGACCATTAGTAAAACTATTTAATGTATCTGGATATTATCT
Organism: Striga asiatica; assembly: GCA_008636005.1. Lineage (NCBI taxonomy): Eukaryota > Viridiplantae > Streptophyta > Magnoliopsida > Lamiales > Orobanchaceae > Striga > Striga asiatica. The sequence goes on along the minus strand of BKCP01007849.1, from coordinate 62,589 downwards.
CATAGATGGTAAATTATATTGATTTGAAGAATAATTTATTATTTTTTATATAACGAAATAAAGCTCAAGAAAAAATTATATTGACAAAGATTAATTCACCAACTTGATTTCGCCTGATTAAATTGGAAGAAAAAATTCTACCTAATATGTTACGATTTTCTATTAATATTTTTTTAATAAAAAGTGAATATTTGTGAAGAAAAAAAATAATATTATGGTTAGAACTTAAAATATGTTGTAACTTGTAATATTTATCTTGACCAAAATATTATCAACATGAATCACGAAAAATCAATCATGTAATTTATTATAATGGATATCAATGAAATTATTGCAGATATTAATAAAATTATTTAAGAAAACAATATTTTTGATCATATCTGATTTGATCTTATTTGAAAACGTGTATATGAAAGCAATTAATGTATATATTTATAAAGTTTCCAAAAAAGGATATGCATTAAATGATCCCAAAATTTTTACTACTGTTTTTAGAAAATGGTTATTCTTAAAAAGGGTATGCATTAAATGTATATATATATATATATGTATATATATATATATATATATATAGTATATTATATACCTAAAGGAATATACCGGTTCACTATGCCACGTGGGTCGAGCAATAACAGGCTGAAAGGAAGTGGTCGAATATTGGGGCAGATCTGGTCGAAGATCGACCTACTGAATGGAAGTTCATCTAATCGACCACCTAGCGAGTGAAGAGCAATCGAGAGCGTGATCTAGACGCGATGTAGGGCGTGGGCTTTTTAGAGAATTTTCAAGGAATATTCAGGGGAATAATTACCCCATGTGTAGAGGACACGTGGATAGAATATATTGGTGCAGAGTGATAGTGGCGATAACCACCTCTGACACACACACACACACTGTGTGTGTACGGACGGGCAGATCCGGGCAGCGTTGGGCAGACAACTCATCAAATTCGGGCAGCTCCTAGGGCAGGTATCTCACTCCTATATATATGGGAGTGAGCCTTTCTTGTTAGACACGATTTATCCATTTTACTCTCCAGAATTGAGTGAAACACATACTGACTTAAGTATCAGAGGCTCTTCACCGGAAAACCCCTCCGGTGTGAGAGTTCTTTGCAGGAACGCAGCGTTCTACCAGGAGGAGGAAGACGAGCTGATTTCAAGCCGTTCGGAGTGTTTTGCGCACCATTTGGCGCCGTCTGTGGGACTTTCGTTCGAAAAGTGGTGTGCTGAGGTTACTTGAACTTAGTAGCTATAGCGGATGGAATTCCCAGATTCAATCTGCAATCTTCGTTCGATGAAGCTTAGACAACGACAAGGCCGTTTGGAGAAGGCCCTCCGCCGGGCTTCTCCAGACCCTTGCATACACCGGCGACCCCAACACCTGTTCCTCAAGGATTAGGGGCCACGTCGGTGCTTCCAGAAGGAGATGCATGTGTGGGCTCAGGCCGAGCTCAGGAGGCTCGTGCGACGCAAGGGAAGGCGATTCCGACACCGTTATAGCCATATCTGGCTGGGATCCAGCCATTGGGGGTGGTGGTGCGGGGAGTAGCACCACCGCGAGCGGAGGAGCAGCGCCCTGGTCAGTGTTAGTGTTATATACTGAAAGCTTGGCTTTGCATGTTATTACACATTTACCCTTTATGAATGAGAATCATGTTAGATTAAACAAGTTCTACGTTCTGTTGTTCTGCACTTAGATAGGGTGGGTCGTCATCGGGCGAACCGAAGATCACTCTGTCAGTCACTTGCGAACAAGAATAGTTGTTCACAACCTAGATGGACATGAACACCCCATCCGAACGGTTGTAGTGTCAACTGTACAGTTTGTCTTGACTGATTAGTTGCACTAGTACATTTATGTATTGAACAGGATCCCAGAGAGGAGAAGTTCATTTTATACTGATCGTCGTAAATGAACTAGGCCTCGGTTAATTACTGCGTTCTCTTAACCCGTAAGATATTAAACAGGCAGATATATATAATATATATTACTTTGATTCACATGGGTGAGGTTCAGTTCGCTGGATTAATATTCCTACTGTTTTGGGTAATATTATTATATATAGGATGTGCTGTTAGGATATTTACGGTCACCATGTGCGTTAGTTTGATGATGTCCCCGGAGTGAGTTCATGAAGGATTGTTATGCTAAACCCTGCAGGTGGATTAAATTCCGGCATAATAAGAATGTGATGAACGAGCGCTAGCTTCGGTGAAATAATAATAAATTAATTAATTCTTGATTGTCAGTAATCGAATTAATTAATGGACATTATATCTTAAACGTGGGGAGGTAAATCGAGTAATTATTATTGGAGTCTCAAATGTAATTTGGGCTAGGGAAAGGGAGTGCAATAATATAATGTTGGTGGCCCATTAATATTATTTAATTAATTAGAGGAGTGGGTTTGGCCCACAGTTAGTCTAATTAATTAAGGAGCCCTTTTCCTAATCTCCTTAGGGTCCCTACTGTAGCTCTATATATACATCATTAAGCTCATGAGAAGAGAATAGAAGTCTCATTCTCACGTGAAACCATCTCTCTCTCTAGATCTCATTCGAGCTTTATCTTCTTCTTGTTGCTCCACTGGTACAAGTTGAAGAAGGGTGTATTGAGTAATACAGTAGAAGATCTGTAGGTAAACCGAGACGAAATTGATTTTGACCTACAGAACTAACCGGAAGTCCGATTGAGACGTACAGTATACCCAGACGACCGTCTCGACGAGAGCTTTCCATCGCCGCCGACGTCGCCGGAATCCGACGCCGCACGCGCCCTCACGCGCCGCCGGAAGGTGTCTGGCAGCAAAATTTCGTTTTGATCTGTTTGCATCCGTTTGATCCAGTTTTGATCTGATCTTGTTCGTGCAACCCAAGACGCGTGTTGCGGTCAATCAATTGCGGTCAACCGTTCGTGGTCAACCAGATCTACATAAATTTTAAGCCGTAAGTTCTCTACGTCAAACCTTTAGATCCGCTGCGCATAGGTTTACGTTTGCTATTGAATTCGTGATTTGTACATAACGAGATCCTCACAGATCCCAACAAGTGGTATCAGAGCACTTGGTTAATTCGTTTTGTACAAAGTTCGAATTTTTACGGCTTTATTTGACAAGATGTGTTCAAACGCAGCCATATATTGGATTATATTTGCATAACTCGGTTTTGCAGGAAAATAGTTAATCCACTATTATGGCCGATTATGTGTTTGATGAATGTTGTTGAATGTGATGTATGGTTTTAAATTTGTTTTTAAAGCCTCGGGCATGTCGAGGAATTTATGGATGAATGTTTGTAATAATTATTCGCCCGGGGGTTGACCGGATAGATTTAATTATTTGTTTAGAAAACATGTACATCCATTCGTTGGATCTAGGATCGAATTATGTAATTTTGTAAATTATATTTTTCGTGTTGTGATCGTGTGTTGATAACCGGGAGATCACAAGAGATCAACGAGCCTCGAAGAATTAAAAAAAAACAAAATCGGCGTTTTTCCGGCGAACTGGTGGCGGCGGCCGGCGAACCGGCGGTGGCTGGTGGCGGCGGCAGGTGGCGGCTGGTAGCTGGTGTTTTTGCCTTGTTGTCCAAGCAGTACAAGATCAACCAGGATTCTACTGCTTAAAGGAGTTCCAGTTGAACAGGGAAAAGAACTGTCACAGTTTCCTTGTTTAAGGAGACTCAATATTTAATGGCCATAATAGTGGATTTATTTATTTATTTAATTAAATTTATTATGCCATTAAATTATTATTTATGCATGTTAATTAATTATGTTCTTGCATGGGATTAATTTAGTATTGCAAGATTAATTATGCATGTTAATTAATTATGTGATGCATAGGATTAATTTAGAATTGTGTCAATAAATTATGCATGTAATTAATTATGTTCTGGCATGGATTAATTTAGAATTGCATAAATTATTGAACATGTTAATTAATTATTGCATTGACATAGATTAATTTAGAATTGCATGAATTAATATGCATGTTAATTAATTATTGCATTAACATAGATTAATTTGGAATTGTATAAATAGTTAAAAATCCTCATTAAATTATACTAAGTTTGAGAAGGGATTTTAAATTAAAGTTAATTGTAAAATTCCTAAGGCCTCCATTTCTAATTTGTCGGTAAATCAATTAATTGCGGCAATGGGCTCCCCCACGGGTGACATTGCTAAAATTGGTTGTAGGAAATTACCAGGACAAATTTCTAAAATTAGACGGTTAGAGGGAATCTTAAGAGAACGCACGGGCCTCCCCACGGGGGACGTGTAATCAATTTTGACAACCTCAGAATCGAGAAATGGGATTCACTTAGAATGCGACTTATCTATAAACTCCCCACGGGGTCCCTGGATTTATTGCATGGCCAAATGGAGACCGACTATTAATTTCGTTAGTCATGAATGTGGTTTTGACTTATGGAAATTAATGGGCCCTTGAAAAGTCCTTCTCTTACAAAATGCGAGTTTGTAGGGCGACCCACGTAGCATACATTCTCACGAGGTGTAATAGATGTCGGTGAATTTAAGTTAATATTGTTTTGAGGATCTCAATATTGACAGTTAAATTCAAAAGTGTTTAATCTGTAAAATTTATTTGCATGATTCTCAGGATATTCATCATGTCGTTCAATCCGTTGTCTGTCATTCTAAAAGAAAATCAGCTTACTGGTCCTAATTACATTGATTGGAAGAGGAACTTAGACATAGTGTTGACTGCTGAGGGTTATAAGTTTGCTATCACTGATGCTTGCCCGGCGGTGCCGGCGGCTGATGCTCCTGAGCAGGAGAAAGAGGAGTATGCTCGGTGGAAGAAGGCTGATGAGATGGCGAAGTGTTACATTCTGGCTTCTATGTCGAATGTTCTTCAACATCAGCATCAGTCTAAGGACACTGCAGCAGATATACTTCTCAATCTCAGGGATCTGTTCGGACATCAGTCTAGGGCTGCTAGGCAAGAGGCTTTGAGTGCTCTGATGAGTACGCGCATGGCCGAGGGCACACCCGTAAGGGAGCACGCTCTCAGGGTTATGGCGCAGCTCAATGAGCTTGAGGTTATGGGAGGTTATATTGACGGGGAAACCCAGGTTGATATTATGCTCCAATCTCTGCCGAAGAGCTTTGATCAGTTCCGGTTGAACTACAACATGCACAAGATGCATATGGCTCTTCCAGAACTGCTTGCAGAGCTTCAGTCGGCGGAGGCCTTATTCACTCAAGCACCTCAGGTGCTAGTCGCCGAGCAGGCTGGACCTTCCAGGCCTCACAAGGGCAGGAAGAGAAAGAAGTCTGCAGGAAAGGCGAAGGCACAGGATGCTCCGGTTTACCCACGACCGACCCCTCAGGCTGTGGCAAAGAAACCGAAAGGAAGATGCCACAAGTGCAATAAGTCAGGACACTGGAAGGTCGATTGCCCTCTCCTCAAGAAAGGTAACTCTCTCGTTAATGTCGTAGAAACATGTTTAGCGGTTGTATCTACCAGAACCTGGTGTGTAGATACTGGAGCCACTGATCATGTCTGCAATTCTTTGCAGGGGTTCCAGGAAACCAAGCGACTTAGGGAGGGAGAGATCACCGTCTACATGGGCAATGCTACGAAAGTGGCGGCTGTTGCAGTGGGAGACGTTACTTTATCGTTCGATAGTAGTAGTTTGGTTTTGAGAAATTGCCTTTATGTTCCTAGTTTTAGAAAGAACCTTGTTTCAGTTTCTAAACTCGTTATGGATGGTTTTTCAGTTTCGTTTGATGACATGGTTATTATTCGTTTTGAAAATCGTTTCATATGTTGTGGTTCATTAGTTGGCAATTTATATGTTCTCAAACCGAACTCTCCCACAGTGCAACATAATGAATTGAATAATGTCATAACTACATCTAATAAGAGGAAGGAGTCTTCGCAGATGAATCAAGCATATCTGTGGCACCTTAGACTTGGACACATCAACCTTAGGAGGATTCAAAAGTTAGTGGCCAGTGGACATCTCGGTCCATTGGAAGAGCACTATCCAACTTGCGAATCATGCCTAGAAGGTAAGATGGCCAAGAGGCCGTTTACGGCAAAGGGGTATAGGAGCCAAGAAGTGCTAGGATTGATTCATTCTGATTTGTGTGGTCCTATGTCGATCCAGGCTAGAGGAGGTTTCGAGTACTATGTGTCTTTCATAGATGATTACTCGAGATTTGGGTACGTTTATCTGTTGCACCGCAAGTCCGAATGCTTTGAGAAATTCAAGGAGTATCGGGCAGTTGTGGAGAAGCTTCATGGTAAATGTATCAAGTCACTTCGTTCTGATCGAGGTGGCGAATACCTTTTTGGAGAGTTCAGGACATACTTATCGGAAGCTGGGATTGAATCCCAACTGACTGCACCCGGCACGCCCCAGCAGAATGGGGTTGCAGAGCGAAGAAATAGGACTCTTATGGAGATGGTTAGGTCTATGATGAGTTATTCGAGGTTACCAGATTCGTTCTGGGGTTTGGCATTGGAAACGGCATCGTATATTCTGAACATGGTTCCGTCGAAGTCAGTTGACACTACCCCTTATGAGATGTGGAAAGGGCGCAAGCCCAGTTTCTCACAGTTTCGAGTTTGGGGTAGTCCTGCACACGTGTTAGTGCAGGAACCTGGCAAGTTGGAGAAACGTTCGGAAGCACGAGTTTTCGTAGGCTATCCCAAGGAAACGAAAGGTGGATTATTTTATAGTCCCGGGGATCAGAAGGTGATCGTTTCGACGAACGCTAGATTCTTGGAAGAAGACTATATTATGAATCATAAGCCCGCGAGTAGACTAGTCTTAGAGGAGTTAAGGGGTGAAATCGATGGTTCCCCACCGAGTGCGCAAGTAGATACATCACATAATACTGCAACACGACACACTGAGAGTGTACCAGTGCAGACAGTGCCTCGTCGCAGTGGGAGGGTTTCTCATTTACCCGACCGATGGATAGGTCTTGGAGAGTCGTCAGACTCAGTTCCAGGAGGCCTAGAATCGGACCCAAGAACTTACGATGAGGCACTCCAAGATAAAGATGCAGATTCATGGAATGTTGCAATGAAAGCTGAAATGGGGTCAATGGACTCCAATCAGGTCTGGGATCTTGTAGAACTACCCGATGGGGTACGACCCATTGGATGTAAGTGGATCTATAAGAGAAAGAGAGGATTGGATGGGAAGGTGCAAACCTTTAAAGCTAGGCTTGTTGCGAAAGGTTATACCCAGATCGAGGGTATTGATTATGATGAGACCTTTTCGCCAGTAGCTATGCTTAAGTCCATTCGGATTCTCTTGGCTGTAGCCGCTCATATGGACTATGAGGTCTGGCAGATGGATGTCAAGACAGCTTTCCTTAATGGGAACCTGCAAGAAGACATCTATATGCAGCAACCAGAGGGATTCATTGCTGAAGGTCGTGAGCATCTAGTGTGTAAGCTTAATCGGTCTATTTATGGACTGAAGCAAGCTTCGAGATCTTGGAACATCCGTTTTGATGAGGTGATCCAGTCGTACGGGTTCACTCAATGTCCGGATGAGCATTGTGTTTACAAGAAAATCAGTGGGAGCGTGGTGGTGTTTCTTGTGCTTTACGTAGATGACATACTGCTTATTGGAAACAGTAAGAAGGAGTTATCAGACGTAAAGGTGTGGTTGTCTAAGCAGTTTGATATGAAGGACTTAGGTGAAGCAGGACACATTCTTGGTATTAGGCTCATTAGAGATCGTAAGAAGAGAATGTTGTGCTTATCCCAGTCTTCATACATAGATACTGTCTTGGCCAGATTTAGCATGCAGGATTCCAAGAAAGGTATGTTACCTTTTAGACATGGAATACCTTTATCTAAGGAGATGTCTCCTAAGACGTCTAAGGAGATAGAGGAGATGAAGACAGTTCCTTATGCTTCGGCAGTAGGAAGTCTCATGTATGCAATGCTATGCACAAGGCCGGATATTAGCTACGCCGTTGGCATGGTAGCTAGATATCAAAGTAATCCAGGACGGGAACATTGGTCTGCGGTGAAGCATATACTCAAGTACCTGAGAAGGACTAAGGAGTACATGTTAGTTTACCGTGCAGACAGCTTGTTACCTCTGGGTTACAGTGATTCTGATTTCCAGTCAGATAGGGATGAAAGTAAGTCAACCTCAGGTTATGTGTTTACCTTGGGAAGTGGAGCCATTTCATGGAGGAGTGCTAAGCAGAAATGCGTGGCAGACTCCACCATGGAAGCCGAGTACATAGCAGCCTCAGAGGCAGCGAAAGAGGCAGTTTGGCTCAGGAACTTCTTAGTGGACTTAGAGGTTATACCGAGTTTGCCACGTGGTATCACCGTGTACTGTGATAACAGTGGAGCAGTAGCGAACTCAAAAGAACCTCGAGCCCACAGGGCAAGCAAACACATAGAGCGCAAATACCATCTGATTCGGGATATCGTTGGTAGAGGAGACGTTGATGTTGCCAAGATTGCATCAGAGGATGCATGGCGATAGGATCGACATAGGTCTTTTAGAATAACGGATTGATAGGACTATACTGTAAAAGCGAAAGCTTTAAGTATAAGTGGGAGATTGTTAGTGTTATATACTGAAAGCTTGGCTTTGCATGTTATTACACATTTACCCTTTATGAATGAGAATCATGTTAGATTAAACAAGTTCTACGTTCTGTTGTTCTGCACTTAGATAGGGTGGGTCGTCATCGGGCGAACCGAAGATCACTCTGTCAGTCACTTGCGAACAAGAATAGTTGTTCACAACCTAGATGGACATGAACACCCCATCCGAACGGTTGTAGTGTCAACTGTACAGTTTGTCTTGACTGATTAGTTGCACTAGTACATTTATGTATTGAACAGGATCCCAGAGAGGAGAAGTTCATTTTATACTGATCGTCGTAAATGAACTAGGCCTCGGTTAATTACTGCGTTCTCTTAACCCGTAAGATATTAAACAGGCAGATATATATAATATATATTACTTTGATTCACATGGGTGAGGTTCAGTTCGCTGGATTAATATTCCTACTGTTTTGGGTAATATTATTATATATAGGATGTGCTGTTAGGATATTTACGGTCACCATGTGCGTTAGTTTGATGATGTCCCCGGAGTGAGTTCATGAAGGATTGTTATGCTAAACCCTGCAGGTGGATTAAATTCCGGCATAATAAGAATGTGATGAACGAGCGCTAGCTTCGGTGAAATAATAATAAATTAATTAATTCTTGATTGTCAGTAATCGAATTAATTAATGGACATTATATCTTAAACGTGGGGAGGTAAATCGAGTAATTATTATTGGAGTCTCAAATGTAATTTGGGCTAGGGAAAGGGAGTGCAATAATATAATGTTGGTGGCCCATTAATATTATTTAATTAATTAGAGGAGTGGGTTTGGCCCACAGTTAGTCTAATTAATTAAGGAGCCCTTTTCCTAATCTCCTTAGGGTCCCTACTGTAGCTCTATATATACATCATTAAGCTCATGAGAAGAGAATAGAAGTCTCATTCTCACGTGAAACCATCTCTCTCTCTAGATCTCATTCGAGCTTTATCTTCTTCTTGTTGCTCCACTGGTACAAGTTGAAGAAGGGTGTATTGAGTAATACAGTAGAAGATCTGTAGGTAAACCGAGACGAAATTGATTTTGACCTACAGAACTAACCGGAAGTCCGATTGAGACGTACAGTATACCCAGACGACCGTCTCGACGAGAGCTTTCCATCGCCGCCGACGTCGCCGGAATCCGACGCCGCACGCGCCCTCACGCGCCGCCGGAAGGTGTCTGGCAGCAAAATTTCGTTTTGATCTGTTTGCATCCGTTTGATCCAGTTTTGATCTGATCTTGTTCGTGCAACCCAAGACGCGTGTTGCGGTCAATCAATTGCGGTCAACCGTTCGTGGTCAACCAGATCTACATAAATTTTAAGCCGTAAGTTCTCTACGTCAAACCTTTAGATCCGCTGCGCATAGGTTTACGTTTGCTATTGAATTCGTGATTTGTACATAACGAGATCCTCACAGATCCCAACAGTCAGTAGGTGGTAATGACCAGACAGGAGATGCAACAGATGGTGGCGAATGCGGCAGCACAGGCAGTCCAACAGGTCACACATAGCCTTTCTCGAGTGGCTACTGTGTCGACTACGGTGGCAGATGCACGTCACATTGTGGAGGAGGATGTGTCTAGCTATGGAGGAGATAGACCCCCACGAGATCAGGAGATGGAGAGGCTTGCGGAGCAGGTGAGACAATTGCAAGCTAAGATGGATGGTCGACCGGAGAGGCGTTCTCGAGGACATCCGTTCTCAAGAGATATACTGGCCGCACCCTTGTCAGCGAATTTCAGGGATATGAGTTTGGTGTTCGATGGGACTTCTGACCCGTCGAGACATGTGAGAACATTTGAGAATATGGTTGTGTTACATGGTTATTCTGATTCTGTTAGTTGCAAGGCGTTTCTGTCGACCTTGAGAGGAGCTGCACTCGATTGGTTTCAGCAGCTCCCTCCTTGATCGATCACAGATTTCGAGGACTTTGCGGAGAAGCTGACAACACAATACGCGAGTGCTGTGGCCCAGGAGAAAACCTACTTGACCTTGATGGCAATGAGGCAAGGAGAAAAAGAGTCGTTGCGTAAGTATGTTGCTCGATATAATCAGACTTGTTTGGATATCCCAACGGCTGCGGATGAGATGAAGGCCAGGGGGTTGATAAGGAGTTTACGAGCAGGGCCTTGTCGAACATCTCTGGCTAAGACCCCTGCTCGTACATATGATGAGGTGCTGAAGAGGTGTAAGAAGTATATTAATCCTGAGGAAACGGAGGCGGAGTTTGCTAAATTGGAAGAGTTGGCTCGACCAGAGCCAATGAAGGGGAAGGCGAACTCGCCTAGGAGGATGTCGCCAAAAAGAGGATCGCCCAGGAGAGAAGGGCAAGGTAGGCTTGATCGAGGACGTGAAGATAGGTGGAAGGATCGACCTATTGCAAAAGGAAAGCGGTTCCATAATTTTACGCCGTTAAATGCGAAGATGGAAGAGGTGTTGGTGGCCATCGAGAAGAAATGAAAAGGATGTGACATGGCCCAGGTCGAGGTTCGAGGGGCCGACTCAGCCCAAGTCAAGGAGGTATTTTCATTTTCACAAGGATTATGGGCACAAGACGGACAATTGTAGGCATCTCAAGTATGAGATCGAGCGCCTTATTCAAGCAGGGCATCTCAAAGAGTTTGTATATCAGGATAAGGTGAAGGGAAAGGAGAAAAGCAGATGTCGAGAGGATTCGTTGGAGAGAAGTGATAGGGATGACGACGAGGAGGATGATGCTCGAGAAGAGCGAGGTGATAGAAGGGGTAATGAAGGCAAAAGGAGAAGGAGGAGTAGAGATCGAGGAGGACAGGAGGACTTGGGCCTTATGAAGAGAGGGACCATATATATGATTTCAGTAGGGCCAATGGATGGAGACTCAAATAATGCAAGGAGAGGGCATGTTCGAGCCATGAAGCGGAAGAGAGAGGAGGTGGGTATTACTGCTTGAATGCCGGAGATAAGTTTTCGGGCTGAGGATGCTGAGGGAGTGGTGTTGCCCCACAATGATGCATTGGTGATTACGGCGGAGGTGGCAGGCTTTGATGTGAAGAGGGTGTTTATGGATACCTAGAGTTCGGTTGATGTCATGTTTTATGATTGTTTCGTGCAGATAAACAAGGAGCTTAACCTCGAGCTAAAATTGGTGGCCACAGCCTTTTATGGATTTAATGGAGGAGAAGTGATGCCGATGGGAGAGGTGAACTTATCCGTCGATTTGAGAAAAGGAATGACGAGGAAGGTTAGGATTGTAAGGTTTGTGGTCGTTGGAGCAGAGTCATCGTATAACATTATCATGGGGAGAACCAGCTTGAATGCTTTCCAGGCAGTCGTGTCGACGTACCACATGACGATCAAATATCCGGTGGACGAAAATGTTGGCGAGGTTGCGAGAGATCAGCTCACCTTGAGGAGCTGTTATCAAACCACAATGAGCAACAATAAACAGCTCGCAAAGAAGCATATGAAGTTGGGGGAGGAAACACCCAGTCGGCCTGGTGGTTCAATGTCGAAGGAGGAGAAGGTGAAGTTGGATAAGGGGAAGGAGAAAGTGGAGATGCAGCCAGTGGGCAAGATTGAGGAGATCCAAATTGTGGAGGGAAATGAAGTTTCAGATTGGGAAGGAGTTGGAGGAGCCTATAAGGTTGAAGTTGATTAGATTGATAAGGGAGTTCGCAGATGTCTTTGCTTATACAGCGGAGGAGTTGACAGGGGTTAAGGCAGAAGTAATCGAGCATAGGCTAAATATTGACCTCTCAGTGAGGCCGGTGAAACAAAAGAGGAGGCATCATGGGGCGGAGATGGATAAGGTGGTTGAGCAGGAAGTGAGAAATTGTTGAAGGCAGGTCATGTTAAGGAGATTCAATTCCTCGAGTGGTTATCTAACACGGTGATGGTGTCGAAGTCGGAGGGCAAGTAGAGGATGTGCATTGATTTTCGTGACTTAAACAAGGCATGCCCGAAGGATTTATACCCATTGCCCAGGATCGACCAGCTGGTCGATTCCACTGCAGGATGTGAGTTGCTCAGTCTGATGGATGCATCCCAAGGATATCATCAGATCCCTTTGGCTCGGGAGGATAGGAAGAGGGTGAGTTTCGTGACGAGTAGGGGAACTTATTGTTATGTGGTGATGCCCTTTGGCTTGAAAATGCGGGAGCAACGTATCAAAGGTTGGTCGATATGATTTTCAAGGAGCAACTCGGGAGGAATATGAAGGTTTATGTCGATGATATGTTGGTGAAGAGCAAGGAGGAGGTCGATCATGTGAACAACTTGAAGGAAACATTCTTAACTTTGCGGAGGTATGGTATGAAGCTAAATCCTTCTAAGTGTTCTTTTGGAGTGAAGTCGGAAAAATTTCTGGGATATATGGTGACAAAGAGAGGGATTTAAGTAAACTCGGAAAAGGTTGGGTGGAGCAAAATCCATCATGATTAAGGCCGAAAGGCTGAATGGTCGCATGTTTCGACCACTTCTGAAAAGGTGGGCATGTGTTCAAGGGCGTAAAATCCATCATGATGAAGGCCGAAAGGCTGGATGGTCGTATGTATCGACCACCTCCCCGAAGGTGGGCATGTGTTCAAGGGCGTAAAATTCATCATGATTAAGGCCGAAAGGCTGGATGGTCGCATGTATTGACCACCTTCCTGAAGGTGGGCATGTGTTCAAGGGCGTAAAATCCATCATGATTAAGGCTGAAAGGCTGGTTGGTCGCATGTTTCGACCACCTCTAAAAAGGTGGGCATGTTCAAGGGCGTAAAATCCATCATGATTAAGGCCGAAAGGCTGGATGGTCGCATGTTTCGACCACCTCTGAAAAGGTGGAGAAAATGAAAGATTATTTCAATAGAAAATTGAGTGTTGATTTGATCCCATGTTGTAAGCGCACTGCTCGGTACCCTAACAGTGTTCAAGGGCGTAAAATCCATCATGATTAAGGCCGAAAGGCTGGATGGTCGCATGTTTCCACCACCTCTGAAAAGGTGGGCATGTGTTCAAGGGCATAAAATCCATAATCATGATTAAGGCCGAAATGTTGGATGGTCGCATGTTTCGACCATCTCTAAAAAGGTGGGCATGTGTTCAAGGGCGTAAAATCCATCATGATTAAGGCCAAAAGGCTGGATGGTCGCATGTTTCGACCACCTATGAAAAGATGGGCATGTGTTCAAGGGACTAAAATCCATCATGATTAAGGCCGAAAGGCTGGATGGTCGCATGTATTGACCAACTCTGGAAAGGTGGGCTCTGTGTTCAAGGGCGTAAAATTCATCATGATTAAGGCCGAAAGGCTGGATGGTCCCATGTATCGACCACCTTGCTGAAAAGGTAGGCATGTGTTCATCACGACTAAAGGTATGAGCCAAGTCGTCGATAAGTGGGGGATCAATATCTGGGGACGGGATAAATTCATAAGCAATGGAAGCAGTATAAGAGGTAACACATCAACAGGCACACAAGCAAAAAAATAACAAGAAAATCCAACAAACATCAGCAAAAACAATATTAATTCATTCAACAGAAAAGAGTACAAAGTTCAACCGAAAGTAAATTACAATATCTCTAAAGAAGTGGGATTATTTGGATTCGAAGAGGCTTGCTCGGCATTAGCGTTAGGTTCAGGAAGAGTCTGCTCAAGGGTTGGATCCGGCTGCTCGACTTGTTGGCTTGAGCCAGAGGTGGACTCCGCCATATCAGATAAAGGGCGCTGGCAGATGGACTCAAACATAGCCCGCTTCATAGTGGTCGGAGGAGTAAAACCGTCGAGCAGGGTGAAATTCCTCTTCAGCATGTCGTCATGATTCACGGTACGCTCAAGGAGGCTCGACCACCAATCGTGATCGAGAGGCAATTTAAGGTCACTCTGGTAACCGAAAGGAGCATTGGGCACAGCGTCCCAGATAGCTTCCACATTAAATTCTTCCAAATCATCCTCGACTCTCTGTTCGCCCGCCTTCTGCATGACGGACTGAAAGCAGTGACTGCCATACTCCTGCACCTCCTTTAGATATTGTGGTGACTGCTTAAAGGCAGCCACCACTTGATCGTGGTACTCTTGTAGGAAGCGCTGCCCGGCGGTGGTATGCCAAACCATCCGACGAGCTTGAAGAGCAGCCTCGTTGACCAAGTGCTTGGCCCGTTTCTTGAAACTAGCCTTCTCGCGCTTCCGAGCTGCTTTTTCTTCCTCGAGCGCAGTCTCGAGGGTTTTTTACTCCGCTCGCTCAGTCTCGAGCGCCTCCTCAAAAGCCTTCATTGCCCCCTCGAGGGTCTCATTCTCAGCCTCGAGAGCTTTTGTTTTTATTGCTTCATCCTTCAACCTCTCACGGATCTCGTAACCCTGACGGACGAGATCGTCCACTCTATTCCGGAGAAGGAAGGATCCTCGCTCGATTGTGGGGATAGATCGACTGGCACTAGACAAGTTCTGCTCGATCATGGGAGCCAGCTCGACCATTCCCTAAATGCGATGACAAAAGAAAGAATTAATACGTAAACGACTAAAAGAAGCAAGGTAAGGAAGATAATTACAAAGCTATAAAAGTTACATGTGCCATCCATTTGGCGAGGCAGTCACCTCGATCGTGAAGGATGATACCGTCATCAGGGTGGTCAGTAGGGAGGTCGGAAGTAGGAAGAACATCCTTAAGAAAGGATGATACTTCTACGTCGCTGACGGGTGGAGGGGCATGTGACGCTAATGGTCTCCTCGAGGCGAGGACGCTTATTAACCCCCCTCATCCCCATCAACAAGGGTACACTTGAGTTGAGCTTCCTCAACCAACTTGTGATCGGGAGAGGCAGCTATATTAATCACCAGAGTAATAGAACCGGGGGGTGGAGAGGCCGGTTGTGGGGATGCAGGCTGCTCGGGTTGCTCGTCGGAAGGAGTGTTGTTCGAGGAAGGTAGAGACTGCCCCTCGATGACAGGATCTTGGACAGTTATGTTGTGAGGTTCGACCTCCATGGAGAAAGTCGTTTGATCTGGCGGTGGTGAAGCAGCGCGATTGGACTGAGAGGTGGTCAAGTCAGCAGGCCTCGAGCTCGATCCCTCAGTAGGCTTCTTCTTCATAGGAACTCTCCTCTTTGTCAAAGGGATAGTAGACATCTCTGCAAGAACTCGCGTAATTAAATTAACATCACAACAGATAATTCGCACGCAACAATAAATACAACAATACTCGGGCACACTTAGCAAAAAATACCTGGATCATTCTTTACTCGAATAGAATCGAGGGTTTCTTTGGTGGGAGGAGAAAGGGTTTTGTGGCTAAGGAGACCGCAGAATGGAGAAGATTATCATCTTCGAGTAGGGTCTTGAAAGTTTCTGGTTTGGAGTTCCACACGACAATGCGTTGGTCAAAGAGAGACTTCTGAGGAGGGTTTTCGAGCTTGAATTTGAGCTCTTTAAGCCAAGGGGTTGGCGCCCAAGGGAAAGTGGTGTTAGGCTCGACGAAGACAAAATATCTTTCTACTTGGGAACGTTAGAAGGGGTGTCATAAATGAAATGGGCGTTATTGGGGCTCTTCAGGTAAAGCCCTTAGGCTTGTTTCGAGGGCATATAACAATAGTGGAAGAAAGCTAGGTCGAATCGACCTAGGAGAACATGAAAAAGGATGATAAAGGTGGTTATGAAGCGAATAGCATTTGGGGGAAGTTGGTTCAGAGGAAGACCGAACCATTTGCAAATATCGAGCACCTCTGGGAAAAGGGGAAAACGGACACCAAGATTGAACTGAATTCGAAAAAGGTATTATTGTTCTCGGGAGGGTGGTCGTAAGTATCTTTGGAGCCAGGAGATCTGAAGGCCCAGCCAACAGAATGACCAACATCATTGACGTCTAACCATCCTGCTATGAGGGAAGAAGAAGATGCCCCCTTAGATGAAGAGGGTTCGGTTGACTTCTTCTTCTTGGGAGTTAGTTCTGAAGAGGCAGCGACGGTCGAGGGTTTAGTTTTGGATTTAGAAGGGGCTTTTGTCTTGGACTTACTTGAAATGGGGGGTTTAGGAAAGATGGAGCGACGACGTGGAGGAATATGATCCTCATCCTTCACGCGGGTGGCCTCAGAAGCATCGAGAGCTGCTTCGGCCTCATCGGAAGCACCGAAGGTTGGTCGGCGGCGACGGGTGAGAGAGATGTTGTCAAGAGCATCATCGCCTGATTCATCAATCAGACGATGAGGTTGGGATGAAGGAGAAGGTGTCGAGTAATCAGAAGGTCGGAGAGCGCAAAGTGGGACGGGATTATAAATCTCATCACTAGAGCGGGAAGGAGAATGAGGAATAGGTCGGCGAAATGGAGACGATGGTGGGTTAGTCAGATCTTCAAAGGAATAGCGGTCGGCCTGGCCAGAGGTAGCGGAATCTGAAAAATAAGGGAAGTTAATGTTAAAGGGAAGACCTTTAGGGTTTCTGAAAAAGAGTACAGAAGAAAAAGGAAGAAGATTTCATGGCTAAGGTGTGAATGAAATTTTGAAAAGGGAAGGTGACAAATTGAAAAAATTGAAAATCAACAATAGAAAAGCACACAAACACAGAGTATGGAAAAGGAAAACTTACTCATGGTCGCAGTGGGGAGGTCGCCAGAAAGCTTGTACACGAGGAAATGGATAACGCCGAGAGCAGTAAAGCTTAATTTGCAGAGAGAAAATTAGGGGCACATGAAAGTTGAAATTCGCAGAAGTGAAGAAAAAGCTGAAAAATCGCTAAGTATGGTATTTATATGAGTACAGAGGAATAAGGTGAAGAGTTGGATAAAAGTGAAATCTAACGGCTGGGAGAATTTAAGGGGCGCGGATAGCGAAGTGGTGCGGATCGCGGGGAGACATAAAGATTAAAGTACGGGGCAAGCAGGACGCGTGACAGAATGAAACCGCATTAATAAATAAAGGGAAATGAGGGGCGACTGCAGATTTACCATAAAACTAGTCAAATGGTCGAAGAATGGAGATAAAGCTCGTTAAATGGTCGAAAAATAAAGGTAACGCTAGTCAGGTGGTCGAAGGATAGAGACAAATCCAGCCAGATGGTCGAGGTGCCAACAGACCGAAGAGGCAAACACAGGTTCACTCTTAGATCCAGTTATTTAGACTCGACCAGAGTGGGGGGGGGACTAGATGATATGGGATATTATATACCAAAAGGAATATACCGGTTCACTATGCCACGTGGGTCGAGCAATAACAGGCTGAAAGGAAGTGGTCGAATATTAGGGCAGATCTGGTCGAAGATCGAACTACTGAATGGAAGTTCATCTGATCGACCACTTAGTGAGTGAAGAGCAATCGGGAGCGTGATCTAGACGCGAGGTAGCGCGTGGGCTTTTCAGGAAATTTTCAGGGAATAATTACCCCATGTGTAGAGGACACGTGGAGAGAATATATTGGTGCAAAGTGATAGTGGCGATAACCACCTCTGACACACACACACTGTGTGTGTACGGACATCCGGGCAGCATTGGGCAGACAGCTCATCAAATCCGGGCAGCTCCTAGGGCAGGTATCTCACTCCTATATATATGGGAGTGAGCCTTTCTTGTTAGACACGATTTATCCATTTTAACTCTTGAGAATTGAGTGAAACACATACTTACTTAAGCATCGGAGGCTCTTCACTGGAAAATCCTTCCGGTGTGCGAGTTCTTTGCAGGAACACGGCGTTCTACCGGCGAGGAGGAGGAAGACGAGCCGATTTCAAGCCGGTCGGAGTGTTTTGTGTTACCATATATACATATATATATATATATATTCTAATTTATAAGATAATAATTTTTAAGTTCTAACATTATAGTAGTAAATTCTAATTCATAAGATGATCAATTATAATCTATAACATAATAATTTTTTTCATTAATAAAATTAACTAATTCAAAGAAAAAAGTATTGGTCGGCCGGCTGGCCGGCTAGTTAGGCCGTGCATGGGCAAGGTCGGCCACAGATTACGGCCCCCAATGGCCGTGGCCTAACTAGTCGTCCGGTCGTGCTTGCCGGTCAGCTGGACGCTGGTGCATTTGGTTTCGTCGGCCTATTGGTCGAAATATACACTTCTTGGGACGACATTTTCTCACTGAAAATCGCCTGTTAGAGAGGATTTTACAATTTTCTGAGGTTTTTGAAAAAATAACAGGAACAAAATGGTCCAAGGGGGCAGTACGTAGTAATAGGGACGGTAAATAGTAACACACTTGTTTGTAAGGTTTGAGTTGTTAGTTGGGATTAGTTAGCCATATTGGCTTTAAAGGGTGAGCTTGTTGTCTCTCTCTGGACTCCTCTCCTAGTCTAAGGAAGGAGTCGCATAACTAGTTGGTTATGTAGACATACATTTAATCAGTTATTTATATAATTTGTTCATTTTAGGAAAAAAATAATAATAATAACTTACCATCATTTGCAAATGTCTCCCAAAAAGACGTTTCACTATCAAATCTATTACTATAAAAAAAAAGGGGAGGGATTTACTTCAATTAGCAAGTAAATTGTCACTTAAATTTTTAAAAGATACCATTAATAGTAACTTTTTTCAAAAAAATTGAAAACTGGACAACTGATTCTTTTAGCAAAAAACTCGAAAATTTTAATTTGGATTTAAATTTTGAAACCGTGTGTAATTAGTTATAGTTAAAAGAATCCAATATATTCTAACTTCCAAAAAATATGGAAACACGTTTCCTTTCTTTTAGCAAAAAAAATTGAAAAGTTTAATTTTGATTTGAATTTTGAAAACGTGTGTCATTAGTTAAAGTTAAAAGAATCTACCAGATTTTAAATTTAACCACTAATGTATATCTTATGTAAATAAAATTTAATTAAAAAAATGTGTGGTAATTTAATTAAATATTATATCTCACATAATATTTTTTATCTACGTTATATTATCAGATATTTTAAGATATAACTAATTCAATATTAAATTAATTAATCATTTATCTAATCAGATTTATCTCATTAACAAACTTATCAATTTTTTTTAAATTAAAATGGTACAATTATTCTTACGGATATAATTACCAACATATTAATTATTTTAGAAACTTTTTAAAAATAAATTTGAATTATCATGTCTTTTACTTTATATGAAATTCAAAATTACATTTTTAAATATATTAATAAACATTTGCCAGTGATGCAGTAGAATATGTGATGGAAGGAGATGTACAGAGAATTCACCAAAAAACTCACAAGAACACGATATTTTCTTTCATTTCATATCTGATAATAACTGCCCGTACACATAGATACACGTCTGTTTTAAATAATACATAAAAATCCTATCCACTATTAATAAAAAGCCCAAACATAATAATCCACTACAACATAATAAAAGCCCAAACATAACGTAAATAAACATAAACTAAATAATAATAATAATAATAATAATAATCATATTAAAGGCCGGAGTCGATCGTATGTATCGAGAAATACCAACGCACTCTCGTCGGCATCATTCTCCCCCGGTTGGAGAGGATTCGCCCTCGAATCCGTACTACTCTCGTCGGTAGAATTGTCTCCATGAAAAGGCACCAAGTGTTTGATATTAAAGACATCCGAAGTACGCACATGAGACGGTAAACGAAGGCGATAGGCGTTCGAATTAATCTTCTCAACAATCTCAACAGGACCAATCTTCCGAGCCCACAACTTATTTTACTCATGCGCGGGAAAGCGGTCCTTCGTCAAGACAGCCCACACGAAATCACCCACATAAAACTCCACGTGTCGACGACGAATATCATCCCTTGCTTATAGGCAACAGTAGTAGTCTCAAAATTGGCACGAACCTCATCATGTATACGTCTCAAATCAGACATCACATCCGTTGCCCATCGATCGGCAAGACCGGAAGAAGGAAGAAAAAATAAATCAGCCGGCCCACGGGGAACAAAACCATACACAGCCTGAAACGGACAATAACGAGTAGCACGACGAACTTCAGAATTATGTGCAAACTCAGCCTGACTAAGGCGCAAATCCCAAGAATGCAAATTATCACCAACCAGACAATGAAGCAAATTACCCAAGGAACTGTTAACAACCTCAGTCTGACCATCAGTTTGTGGATGGTAGGCACTACTAAAATCAAGTCGAGTGTTTGCCTGCCGCCACAAACTACGCCAAAAGAAACTAAGAAAGCGAGTATCACGATCAGAAACAATAGAAGTAGGTAATCCATGCAAACGATAGGCCTCTATAAAAAACAATTGAGCCACACGCACATCATCCGTCGTACGTTTGCAAGGAATAAAATGGGCTATCTTAGAAAAACGATCCACAACTACAAAAATAGAATCATTACCTCGTTGTGTACGGGGTAATCCAAGAACAAAATTCATGCTAATAGAAGACCACGGCTGGGAAGGAATCGGGAGCGGTCGATATAAACCAGCATTAGTAGCAACACCCTTCGACACTTGACATACACGACAGCGCTCTACAAAACGAGAAACATACCGGCACAGTGGGCCAAAAGAAACAACGCTGAACAAGCTCAACAGAACGATCACGACCCACATAACCTTCTCCATAAAGGTCCTCAATCAACTTCACCTGAAGACTGCAATCCGGAACACAAAGTCGAAGGCCCTTGAAAAGGAAACCCTCGCGAAGCACAAAATCATCAACCGGACCGAAATCCAAACACACTAAAATCGGACCAAAGAAAACATCAGAAGTATACAAGTCGCGTAACAAATCAAACCCAATGACCTGAATACGCATATTAGATAGACGAAGTGAACGGCGACCCAAAGCATCGGCAACCCGATTGGAAACCCCAGATCGATGTTTGAGAACAAAGGTAAACTGTTGTAAAAAGGATGTTCAAGAGGCATGTCGGGCTGAAATGTTGTCCTAAGAAGAAAAACTCCCGATGAAATAAATAATGCCTCCATTGTCGAACCGCACGTACCACAGCATAAAATTTGACATTATAGGTGCTGCATCGGGCTCGTGGACCGGACAACTTCTCACAAAAGAAAGCTACAGGTCTCACCTCCTAGCTAAGAACAGCCCCAATCCCCACCTTGGATACATCACACGAGAGCTTACATGGCTAAGAAAAATCATAAAGTACCAAAACTGGAGCCGAAGTGAGCTTCAGTGTAATAAGATCAAAAGCTTCAGCAGCCTGACGTGTCCAGACAAAAGATTTACCTGTAAGACAATTAGTAATAGGGGCGGTAATAGAACTGAAATGACCAATGAAACGCCGATAAAAGAAAACTAATCCATGAAAACTACGAGCCTTAGTGAATGTCGTAGGAGTCGGCCAATCCCGAA
Organism: Striga asiatica; assembly: GCA_008636005.1. Classification (NCBI taxonomy): domain Eukaryota; kingdom Viridiplantae; phylum Streptophyta; class Magnoliopsida; order Lamiales; family Orobanchaceae; genus Striga; species Striga asiatica. Next base: position 40,721 of record BKCP01007849.1, on the reverse strand, counting down.
TAGCAGCAACCTTACTCTCGTCAACACGAACACCATCCGAAGAAATAACAAATCCCAAAAACAACACAGAATCCCCAAGAAAAGAACACTTGCCCGGAGGGGCATAAAAAGACAGCTCTCAAAAGCAGAAGTACCTCACGGACATGGTGTAAATGCTCCTCAACTGAACGGCTATAAACTAGTATGTCATCGAAATAAACGATGACACACTTCCCAATATGGTCACGTAGAGTCTGATTCATCACCCTCATAAAAGTACTCGGAGCATTAGACAAACCAAAGGGCATAACCATCTACTCATACAAATCCTCTTGAATCTTAAAAGTCGTCTTCCATTCATCACCCGGCCGAATTTGAATCTGGTGGTAACCACTCCGAAGATCTAGCTTGGAAAAGGCAATCTCACCATGCAATTGATCCAACAAATCAACCAATCGTGGAATAGGAAAACGATAACGCACCGTAATCTTATTTATTGCACGACTGTCAACACACATCCGCCACGACTTATCCTTCTTCGGAATGAGAAAAGTCGGCACTGCACAAGGACTGAGACTCGTACGAATAGACCCTTTACACAAAAAATCCTCAACCTGACAACGAAGCTCTTCGTGCTCTATTGGACTCATCCGATAATGAGGGTGGTTGGGTAAAGAAGCTCCCCACACCAAATCAATATGGTGTTGAATGTCTCGTAAAGGCGGTAAACCACTAGGTAAGTCGGGGGGAAAACATCAGCGAACTCCTGAAGTAAAGGCTAAATCAAGGCAAAAGGTGAACCATCCGGAACTGAGTCAGAGCCAACAACAAGAAGAATCATAGGAGCATCGATCATCTCACGAACAAAGGCACACCTGGAAAGAAACAATACAGGTAAGGAAGAATGTGAAGGACCCACAGCAGGTGGTGCAGCTAGCGGATGGGATACAGATGGGTGTGACACAATCCGAACAGCATGAAAAAGAAAACCATACGTGTTGAGACGTTTGTCATGAACAACGGCACGATCAAACTGCCACGGTCGGCCCACCAGTAAATGGCAAGCATCCATAGACACTATATCACACCAAATCTCGTCTTTATACGTCGACCCGACTGAAAAGGTCACCAACACTCGACGATCCACCGTAACTGAGGTCCCCTTCGTTATCCATGGTAAAGTATACGGTTGAGGATGAGGTTCTGTTTTCAACTAAAACTTCTCTACCGCATCGGAAGCCACTACATTTTCGCAAGCACCCGAGTTAATCATAAAGCGGCATACCTGACCACCGATGGTACAAGTGGACTAAAAAAGATGATGTCGCTGGGTCGCACTCGTACTATCAACATGCGGAGATAAAAGCGAGCGACGAAGGACTAATGCATTCCCCACATCCCCCGTAACATGCTCCTCCACAATCTCGGGTTCCACATCAAAGATAGACGGACCAGTGTACTCAGCATTATTCGGTTCCTCGACTAAAAGAGCTCGAGTACCCCCCGATTTTGGACATTGGGTCTGTCGATGCTGTTGTGATCATATTTGTTATGTTTTTCGTCACTATTTTGTTATTCTTTTTCCCCTGTTTTAGGTGTTTTAGTTGGTTTTTAATTCATTTTGTAGTTTATTGTGTGTTTTGCTTTATTTTGGCTTTTTATGTGTTTTTCGTATATTTTGTCGATTTTCTACGTTTTTTCTTCTTGTTTTTGTTGTGCAGGTCAGAAGCCCGTGAGGAATAAATTTCACTCGAAAATGAGCCAGGAAATCATGGTTGAATGGGTTAGTTGACGATATATAGAAAAACGCGAAACTTGATTTCGATTTCGTACGAGTCCGAACGAGCCCAATATGCGAAGTCGCGCGAAGTCGCACGAAGCACGTCTTTGGTGTGCTGGTCATAAGCTTTGAGAGAATTGATTTTCAAAAATAATTTGGCCATTCAAGCATTATTGAATAGAGGGGTTCATCAGCGACGCGTAGGAAAAAACGGAACTCAATTCCGAGTTCGTACCAACCCAAACGAGCCCGAAACGCAAAGTCGTGCAATTCAGCCCACCTAGCGGCGCTAGGGGTGCTAGCGGGCTTCTGAAGTTCATTCTTGACCCTATCGGTGCTAAGGCCCCCTCTATCGGCGCTAGGGCCCCCCTTAGCGGCGCTAGGGCCTGCTGGAGCCCTCAAATCGGATTTTTTCCACATTTTTCTCGATGTTTTGAGCCACCATGTTCTCCTCCATGTTTTGTGTCATGTCCTACATGTTTTACTCCATGTCTTGAGATTATGGTGCCTTAAAAATAAGATGAATGTTTGATGAAGAGTAGTATAAATGGGGGTGAAGTGCAAGACTTCAAACCATCCCTCATGGGAGGAGTTCTTCTTCTCCTTCTTCCATCTCTTGTTCTTCTCTTGTTCTTCTTGGTTATTTTTCTTGTTTGTATTTTGGAGATTAAGAATTGCTTAAGAACTCGGTTTGGCTTGTACGTTTGATTTCGATTCTCGACTTGGATTAATCGTAAGTTTTCCTCATTTGATTGTGAATATGAAAGCTTGTGTTAATTCTTTTGTTCTGGTTGATTTCGTTATGTTTGGCTAATCCTTTCGCTAGGGGCTAGGGGATAATCATTTCGGTTCGTTCTAGTTTATGTGGATGACGATAGCTCAATCTTCGCGAGTTGTATTAATTTGGAATTGATAAAATCATGCTTGATAATTCGATAAAACCTAAGAGTGACACTGAGGAAAATATATTGATATAATAGAAGAGTGACACTTCGATTTTGCACGCTTGAATATTGATTTATTTAGTTTGAGTTTGTTGATTCTACATGATTAGCGACTTTTAGAACTGAAAGGGGAGGAGTCGTAGAGTTAATCAATTTCAAAACCGAGAGGGGAGAAATTGGTGGAACTTGGCTTGTTTAGAGTAGACATGTTCGGAGACGTATTGTCTATGTGTTAATTGTTTCGTTAATTTACTCGTTTATGTTTATTCGCATGTTACAAAGAGTTATTGAGTTTAAACCGCTAAATGAGTTAATTAATCGAGCCTTTTAACCGAGTTGTTGATTTTGGTTTAAAATGTTTAGAACCGGAAGCGATTGTCCCCGATACCCTAGCTCGTTTATTTCTATATTATTATTCCATTTCTATTTCTTAGATAGATTTATATTTCTTGTTATTTCTTAGTTGATAATCAAAAACCAATCCTATCTTGATTAGAGTGTTTAGGATTTTATTTTCTACTCTTGTGTTTTGGACAACTAACTAGTGAACAAAGCTCCGAACCGTCTTCCTTTGAGAGACGACCCGAGTCCGGATAACTCGGTTACTAAATTATCCCACCACAAAATACTACACAATAAAATGGCGCCGTTGCCAGGGAAGGCAAGTAGAACGCCTAGTTTGCTATTTTAGTTATCCCTTGTTTCCGTGTTTCTCTTATTTTTGTGATATTCGCTTAATTTTAGTGTTTCTCTCGATTCTGTTATTTTCCTTTTCTCATTTTTTTGGTTTTTTTGAAAATATCAACAAAAAAATAAATAAAAAAAATTATATATATATTTCTTGGTCTCGTGTGCCTTGGTTATTTTGCATCTTTGTTTTTGTTTTTGTCTTTTTTTTTCTTTTTCTTTCTTTCGTGGCTTCGCGTGGTTGTTATGTTCTCGTGTGCAGGTACTTTGAACAAAAGTATCAATGAACCCGGGCAACGTGTTCTCCTCACCGCACAACCTTCACTGGAATAGTGGGCCGATCTACGGTTCGTGGGGGTATGGTCAGATATGTGCCTTCCCTTACAAACAACGATGGAATCTGCTACCGTTCGAGAAATCATATGAGTCTCTCTTATACTCCTCAGAGGACGATGCTAAGCTTGATCGAGTTCTCGAATTTTGGTCCTCCCAAGCAACCCAAAGGAAAAATCTTGAGGGCGAAATCGAGAACCTAGCGGAACGCATGCAAGTATTAGAGGATCGAGCTAACAATTTTTCTCCCGAGCCCACCGCTCAAGGCGAATATACACATTGGAATGAACCTCGGGAGGCTGGTTTGACGGATGATGAAAAACTCGACCTCATACTTGCCCACATGTCTGCCCAAACAACTCGACTGGAGAAGATTGAGGGTGTATGCACTCGGTTGGTAGTGCAGCTTGACTAGAAAACATACAACCCGTCAAGCCACGAGTCAATGAGCCCATTAGCAATGACTATCAGATTCACGAGGGCGAGACTGAAGAAGAGGAAGATGTGCTCCCAGAGATTAAGGATGATGTCCTGATGGAGGAAACTCCTGTGCCTAAATTCGAGAGTCCCTCACTTGAGCCATCCCTCCGCACCGTCGACAAGGCCCCATTTAGTTCGACATGCTCCACGGACACTCTCGTGTTCCGGGAGGTTGACTGTGAAGGTTTGATGAGAAGAGCTCTGGGTCATTTTGTTACCATCCTTGGTGCTCATGCTCGGTTGCACAAGAACGTTGCCATTCGAGCCCACCAAGCCTGCGGTCATGCCACACTTTTCGTGGTGCCGCTCCTTGAGAATACAAAGGCGTGGCATGATCGTCATTTCTTTTTGGATCCCGGTTGATTTGTATAGGTTTCGTCAAGCTAATGACGTTAAACAAGCGCTTCTTGTGATTTACTGATTTCTTGTGTGTTTCGTTTATGCTCTTTATTTTATTTTTATTTTTGAATAATGGGAGTTTTGGAGTTTTGTGATTTTCTTGCTAGGACGAGCTTCTAGAATGGGGGTTGGGCTAACGAAAAAGATTATAGTCCTGGGTTGAGCGTGGGCAAAAGAATTGCACGTGAACGATTATCCTCATCGACGAATCTTCGGTTTGCACACTCTTTTCTCTTTTTGTCTTCTTTTCTTTTGAGTTTTGTGTTATTGTGTCAATGCTAAATTGGTTCATGATGTAAAATTGCTAAGTCTTGATATTTTAACTTCCCGGTTATGTATGGAAGCAATGAGGACATTGCTTCATTTTAAGTGTGGGGGAGTCTACTTGGATTTGGCATGCTTATATGGTGGACCGGTCTAGTATCTAGGTTGTCGTGTTGTCGAGCATGTGGTATTGGTGAATTATATGATTTGTTGATGATTGTTTGATGAAATTGAGAAGTTGTGATAACAGACGTATTTACCATTGCCTCGATATTTACTTGATTGCTTTGAGTGACATTTATTTACCTTGTGAGATCTTGATCCTTATTCTTCTTTCTTGAGAGATATTGGTCGTATTCTCGAATGATTAGAACTTGCCTTGAGTCTATTTGAAAAGAATCGGTTATGGTTTGAAATTGCGAAAATGATTGAGGCATTTTGTTTGCTAGCTCGTTTTACCTTGTTCTTCTGTCCAAAAATGATATTCCCTAGTAAACCGTTTGAGCCTTGAGCCGTTTCTTGTCAGCCGTACATATAATATATTTTATTGATTAAACTGTGTGATGATTGGTAAAGACGGAGTCATTGTTGAATGAGGTGGAAATTAAGTTGCATTTTATGCTTGACAATAAAAGAAAAAAAATATAAAAATAAAATAAAATAAAAAGAGAGCTCGCAAGACGAATCGATTGGATTTTACTCCGCTTACTTGTTTTTCATTTTAACGAGTAATGAGTATGGGGAAACTACTTTAGGACACTTGGATGACCTCCAATGTTTAAACCTAAGGAATATTGTCCATACGATTCGAGCTTGTTCGGAAATAGTAACTCTCTAAATAAAAAAATAAAATAAAATAAAAATGTGTAATAAGTCAAGCAATATTGCAATTCGATTGGAGCATTTATGTGTTGTTTGTGGAGACATTGGTGGACGGTATGTATGCTATCTTGTTGATTTTGGTCGAGTGGCGGACATTCGAGTATTTTATTACTCGAGAACTTTGATTGTTTATTTGATCTTCTTGTCCATATATATATTCGTACCTCTACCTACATCCCACATTATAACCCGAGAAGTCCTCTTGATTCAAATTTTTTTAGCTTTGATTAATTCTGAGTAATTTAGACGATTGGCAAGCATATGTTGAAACGTGAATATCGACCAATTTTGAGCGTACCTGTAATAGCCCAGTTCTGTATTAATAAAAATGACAGTTTTTAGTTCCCAGTTGAACTATTTCTTTTTATTAATACTGCTCGTCTTGAGTTCCGAGCCCAGTTATCAGCTATTCAATCTGAGTTATTAATTCCGGTCCATTTATTTTATTAATGGATTTTATTCAGTCGGAATTAGTTATTCCAGTTGACGAATAATCGAAACCGAGTTTGTTTCGATAAATCGTCCAAGTTTAGCCGTGTCCGGAACCGAGTTGTTCGGTCGCGAGTATCGCGCCTAGTTCGCGCCTAGCCAATTCTCGAGCCCTAGTTGTCTCGAGTCTTGTTCGAGCCCTAGCCATGCTCATAGCCTTACTTAGAATATTTTCTAAGTATGAGATCCTTTTTATCGAGCCACGAGTTCATTTCTAGCCAAGGGTTATCCTCGACTAAACATTTTCTAAGCTCGGGCCATGAGTCGTGCCCTAGTGCCGCCCCCTAGCCTCGCGCGAGTCAAGCATGGTGCCCAAGTCATGGCCAAACACTTATGGTATTTTTCTAAGTGTTGTGAGCCTCAATTCAGCCCATAAAATCAGCCCAAGGTCATTTTTCCCGAGCAGGCCAGTTTTCCCGCGCAGCCAGGCCGCGCCCTCGCGCCAGGCCCAGTGCCGCGCCATGCCCAGCAGCCCGCGCCCAGGGCCAGCGCCCAGGCCCAGCGCTGGCAGCGCGACAGCCCAACTTCAAGAGGCCATTTCACATGTTTTTGGCCCAAATCTTTCAGGGACCAAAACCTCCGAATTTTATACACTTGATAAGGATCATTTTGAGCTAAAATGGCCCTAAGGAAGTTAAGCCCAATCCACTTTCAAGTGAGTCCAAATGTGGACATGTGCATGTAATATTTTAATGCATTTGTATTTGCATTTGTCCCCCACTTACCTCAAGGCCGACCAGACCTGCCCTCCCAGCATATTTTAATGCTTGGGTCAGTCAAGATGCCCTGCCACTCCTCCAAGTTCGTGCAAGTCAGCCCAAGGCCCATCACCCTTGTCTCATGTGTGCATGTGATCCCTTTGTCCCCCACCTTTGTGCCTCAATAGCTCCGCCCCTATCCTCATAAAAGGG
>BKCP01007849.1:0-32121 GCA_008636005.1 Striga asiatica | reverse complement strand
ACGAAAGCTGTTCCCGGGACATTTGTTTAAACTGTTTGTAAACTAAATAATTCCACGCATTTCAGACTTCCGCTATGCTTGTGTTTATTTTCGAACATGCATGATGCTATTTTCAGACTTAAATAATTTTACCCGGTTCGCCAGTACGAACGGGTCCAGACTAATATGCATGATTCGTAAAAATATAAACCTGAATTCTTTAAGTCTAAACCAGTTGTTAGACCTAGGTTAAAGAAACGGGTTTTTAAGCAGAAAAGTCCTTAGCAGCATCCCGAGATAGTTTGCAAATGATTTCGAAAAATTTATAAGCGTTTTCGAAAGAGTTAAAATTGGCCCTAGTTAGCGGGGTGTTGCAGTACCTATCACATATCCAAGAAAGAAAATGAGTGAGGCATATACATAATGATCTATGTGTTGAGAGTTTGTCATTTTAAGGCCAAGTCAATATTTGAGGCATATGATCGTACGGTCGTTGGAATTCGACTCGATAGAGTTAAACATTTTGAGGCATTTCTTATTTGAAACCGTACCGATGTTCGTGTTTTGTTTTCTCTTTGTTCGGGACGAACAAAGGTTTAAGTGTGGGGGAGTTGTTGTCATCATATTTGTTACTTTTTTGTTACTATTTTGTTATTCTTTTTCCCCGGTTTTAGGTGTTTTAGTTGGTTTTTAGTTCATTTTGTAGTTTATTGTGTGTTTTGTTCTATTTTGGCTTTTTATGTGTTTTTCCCATATTTTGTCGGTTTTCTACGTTTTTTCTTCTTTTTTTTGGTGTGCAGGTCAGAAGTCCGTGAGGAATAAATTTCACTCGAAATGGGCCGTGAAATCATGATTGGATAGATGGGTTAGTTGGCGATATATAGGAAAAAGCGGAACTTGATTTCGATTTCGTACGAGTCCGAACGAGCCCAATAGGCGAAGTCGCACGAAGCACGTATTTGGTGTGCAGGTCATAAGCTTTGAGAGAATTTTATTTCAAGAATAATTTGACCATTCAAGCACCCTTGAATAGAGGGGTTCATTAGCGACGCGTAGGAAAAAACGGAACTCAATTCCGAGTTCGGACGAGCCCGAACTGCAAAGTTGCGCAGTCCAGCCCACCTAGCGACGCTAGGGGTGCTAGCGGGCTTCTGAAGTTCATTCTTGACCCTAGCGGCGCTAAGGCCCCTCTAGCAGCGCTAGGCATCCCCTAGCGGCGCTAGGGCCCCCCTTAGTGGCGCTTGGGCCTGCTGGAGCCCTCCACTCAGATTTTTCCCACATTTTTCTCCATGTTTTGAGCCACCATGTTTTGTGTCATTTCCTACATGTTTTACTCCATGTCTTGAGATTATGGTGCCTTAAAAATAGGATGAATGTTTGATGAGGAGTAGTATAAAACGGGGTGCAGTGCAAGACTTCAAACCATCCCTCATGGGAGGGGTTCTTCTCCTCCTTCTTCCATCTCTTGTTCTTCTTAGTTATTTTTCTTGTTTGTATTTTGGAGATTAAGCATTCTTCAAGAACTCGGTTTGGCTTGTATGTTTGACTTTGATTCTCGACTTGGATTAATCGTAAGTTCTCCTCATTTGATTGTGAATATGAATGCTTGTGTTAATTCTTTTGTTCTGGTTGATTTCATTATGTTTGGCTAATCCTTTAGCTAGGGGCTAGGGGATAATCATTTCGGTTCGTTCTAGTTTATGTGCATAACGGTAGCTCAATCTTTGCGAGTTGTTTTAATTTGGAATTGATAAAATCATGCTTGATAATTCGATAAAACCTAAGAGTGACACTTAGGAAAATATATTGATATAATCGAAGAGTGACACTTCGATTTTGCACGCTTGAATATTGATTTATTAAGTTTGAGTTTGTTGATTCTACATGATTCGCGACTTTTAGAACCGAAAGGGAAGGAGTCGTAGAGTTAATCGATTTCCAAACCGAGAGGGGAGAAATTGGTGGAACTTGGCTCGTTTAGAGTAGACATGTTCGGAGACGTATTGTCTATGTGTTAATTGTTTCGTTAATTTACTCGTTTATGTTTATTCGCATGTTACGAAGAGTTATTGAGTTTAAACCGCTAAATGAGTTAATTAATCGAGCCTTTTAACCGAGTTGTTGATTGCCGTTAAATGTGTTTAGAATCGAAAGCGATTGTCCCTGATACCCTAGCTCGTTTATTTCTCTATTATTATTCCATTTCTATTTCTTAGATAGATTTATATTTCTTGTTATTTCTTAGTTGATAATCAAAAACCAATCCTATCTTGATTAGAGTGTTTAGGATTTTATTTTCTATTCTTGTGTTTTGGACAACTAACTAGCAAATGAAGCTCCGAACCATCTTCCTTTGAGAGATGACCCGAGTCCGGATAACTCGGTTACTAAATTATCACACCACAAAATACTGCACAATAGATGCCCTGGCTCACCACAAGAAAAGCACTGTGGGGCAACTATCTAGCGATTATTCCCAGCAGGAACAGTTCCACCACCCCGACCTCCAACCGAAGGACGACGGAACAGAACCACCAGCTGGTCGAACAAATGTAGATGGTGACAAAGTTGTAGAATGAGTCGAAGGCTGTCGAGATGGTAAAAAGGATGAATTCAGCCGACGGGCCTGCTGTTGTTCCACGAGTAACTCCCGCTGATGAGCATCAGAAACAGAAGTCGGAGTAAACATATTCAATACATCCTGAACAGATACACGTAACCCACCAATATATCTAGAAACTAATTGATATGGAGTCTCTCGGATATCCACACGGGCAAGAAGTTTATAGAATTCCTCGGTATAATCGTCTACACTACATAAACCTTGTCGAAGATTTTGCAACCGCTGATGCAAGGTACGAACAAAATTAAATGGAAAAAATATGCATTCGAGTTACTTACGAAATTTCAACCACGACGTGATTTTTTACTTGCCCTGACGATGCCGCACACCCTTCAATTGTAACCACCAAGCAGCCACTCGTCCACGAAGTCGAGTCACCACTAAAGGTACCCGTCTATCATCCGGGACACCTTTAAAATAAAGAAACGACTCAACGGCTAGCCAGTCAAAAAAATTCGCCGCATCCAAACCCCCGACTAATTTTGGAATTTCCACATGGAAAGCCGATTCCCAATGACGCTTATTCTCCAATTCAGCCCCTTGCCTGCGTAAATGGGACTCATGCCCAGGCCCATTAAACTCATCATATGGGCAATGAAAATTAGGAACAACATTATTAAATCTATTATTTCTGTGAAAAACACGCCCAAAGCAAGGAAAATGAGGTCCCCCGTTTTCCCCAAAATCGTCGCCCAACTCCTCAGCCCTAGGTCGGCCGGTAGCCCAACGTCGATAACCGGCAACATCCTTAGTCGCGTCACGGCGAAACTCGCCATCCCCAGGTAGGCCATCGTCGTCATCAAAAGAAGCAGGCCCCCGCTGACCATCCCGTGGCCATCGCTGCTCGTCAAAACCGCCCGCATCCCCACAGCAGAATATCTGAAACTCACGATCTGGAGCTTCACGGCGGAAACCGGCGCGTCGAGGGACCTGAAAACCCTCCTGTGGTCGACGGTTAGGCGACAATTGGTGTGGATTCCCATCCTCCCGATGTCTTCGGTTATGACCATCAAGGTCATGGTTGCGGTTAAATCCCTCGGCAAAGGGATTGTCGTCCGACCACGTGGCATCACTGTCTGCTTCTCCGACCAGCGGCTGGTGGTGCGGTTGTCTGGGCACCCCACGACCACCACGACCCTCTCTTGGAACCCCGCGACCACCCCTACCACCAGCAACATCACGGTCCTGCTAATTCCACCCCAAGGTAACAAGAGTGAGACGTATGTCTTCAATTCCGGTAGATAGATCCGTAACCCAAGTATCCAACAATTGTAAGCGATCATCCATACGGTGAAAACGATCATCAATTTTGGCATCTTGGTGTCGTGGCGGCATCGTGAATCGTCCCGGTTGACTGATGCCAAATGATGCAGCAGAATATGTGATGGAAAGAGATGTACAAAGAATTGACCAAAAAAACTCACAAGAACACGATAGTTTCTTTCATTTCATATCTGATAATAACTGCTCGTACACACAGATACACGTCTGTTTAAACAATATATAAAAATCCTATCCACTATTAATAAAAATCCCAAACATAATAATTCACTAAAACATAATAAAAGCCCAAACATAACATAAATAAATATATACTAAATAATAATAATAATAATAATAATCATACTAAAGGCCGGAGTCGATCGTATGTATCGAGAAATACCAACGCACTCTCGTCGGCATCAACCAGTCTTGTAGAGATGCCCCTGAGACAATTGAACATGTTTTATTTTCTTGTGAGGGAGCTAAGAGGTTGTGGGCATTGCCCCTGTTCATTGGGACAACATTAACCAAGCAGGTACCAGATTTTCTTTATGGTGGTGGCATATTTGTGCTACTGATCACTTATATGCTCTGGTGGCTGTGGAAAGCGAGGAACCTGTGGCTCTTTCAGGAAACAATGCTGCCAGTGAGGGTGATGCTTTCTGCAGCTATCAAAGACTGGCAGGAATTCTCTTCTTTGCATTCTTAGCTTCAGTTGTTTAGTTTGTTTGTTTGGGTTTGTTTTAGTTTGTTTTTGTGTGGGTTTGTTCTAGTTCAGTGTTCTTAGAATTTGTTTCTTTTTGTTTGTTGCTTGTTCGAATGAGTGATCTTAGCTAGGCTTTGGCAGTGGTTAAGAGAACTTATTTTTTTTCTTTTTTTTTCTTATTGATTCCCTTGAATGGGGATTCAAGGTCGTTTGTTGCGAGTCCTCCCAAATTAGTTTTTTGGCTTTTGGTCGCATTGTATTCGAACATTGTTCCCCTTGAGTATATAATGCATCTATCGTTTCGAAAAAAAGAATATATATATATATATATATATATATAGGGGGCGGATCAAATGGGACCAACTCTTAAAATGGGACCAGCTCTTAAAATGGGACCAGCTCTTAACAACAATAGAGAACTAACCTAGCAACTACAGAGAACTAACCTAGCAACAATAGAGAACTAACCTAGCAACTATTAACTTAGCAACTACAGAGAACTAACTTAGCAACAAATGACAACTAACCTAGCAACTACAGAGAACTAACCTAGCAACTACTAAGGGCAACCTCACGAGAGCGCTTTTTGCGGGCGTCAGGCAGAGGATGATCAATAGGATCTTTGGTTGGTCGCATAGACATCTTTCTTTCGGTGGTCGGCTTGCGCTGATCAAGAGCACTCTTAGCTCCCTTCCGATTCATTTGCTTATGGTCCTCGACCCCCCTAGGTCTACTCTTGACGAGATTGACCAGATTATAGCTCGTTATTTCTGGGGCTACGAGGACGGTTCTGGGAGAGGAAGGCGTACCCACTGGGTGAGTTGGGACTCTATTTGCCGCCCCCATCCGAGGGTGCCCTTGGCATCCGCCGACTCAGGGACATTGTTACAGCTTTCTCCTACAAGCTGTGGTGGTGCTTCAGGGAGGAAATGTTGCTTTGAGCTCAGTACCTTCGCGATAAGTACTGCCCTAGACGTGCCAACCACCCTTGTTGGGTGACGACAGTTGATCATGATAGCAGACAGTGGTGGCGCCTCACTAGGGTCGGTAGACGCGCCCAGGATCATATCTTCTGGGTTTTGGGCGAGGGTGAGGTTAGTTTCTGGGATGAGTGGTGGGTAGGTGATAGGCCGTTGTCTAGGGATAGGCAGGTGTCGCATTCCCCCTATCTGCTTGTGAGCGACCTTTGGACGGACGGGGCGTGGGATAGGGGGAAACTAGATAGGGAGTTGGGCTCTGGGGCGGGTTTTAGCGAGCATTTAGATCAGATCCAGTAGATCCCCATCTCGGGGGACGGTTCGGATGGCATGAGGTGGAGACTTACATCATCGGGTGTGTTTTCTACTACCTCGGTTTGAGAGCAGATCAGGCTGAGAGATCGGCCTAATCTTCTCTTCGGGGCCATCTGGAGCGACCTCTTCACTCCTACCATTTCGGTGTTCCTTTGGCGCCTCCTCTTGCGCCGGATACCCGTGGATACTGTGTTACACGCGAGGGGGATCTCCTTCCCCTCTCGGTGTGTTTGTTGTTCTGAGACCGGACGCCATGAGACCGAGACCTTTACCCATCTTTTTCTAGAGAGTGAGATTGTGAGGAGAGTGTGGGAGCATTTTGCCACCTGGACCCATATATCCTTACCCACCACAGACAGTTTCTTTGAGCTCCTGAGTTTTTTCTCACAGAGCACACACCTTAGACACGTGGGCTTCCTCATTCCTTGTCTGATCCTTTGGTTCACCTGGACGGAGAGGAATAGTGCGAAGCATAGGGATATTATTTTTTCATTTTCTTACATTGTTTTGTAGGTAGAGAGACATATTTCACTCCTCATAGCATTGGGCAGGCTCACGGCCCGAGACTGGACAGGCTGCACGCCACCAGACCGCTACATGGTGGCTCCCCCACCGCCTGTTCGACCCCCTAGGCCCAGAGCTGTTGTTTAGCGTCGACCTAACTCTCTGTGGGTCAAGCTGAACAATGATGGCTCGTTTGATCGTCATACCGGAGTTGCCGGAGGAGGAGGCTTGATCCGGGACCACAGAGGCGCCCTCATCACCGCCTTCCACGCGTCCCTTCAGGCCTCCTCGAGCTACGATGCAAAGATTCAGGCATTATAGATCGGCCTTCAGATTGCTGTCCACCTCTCTAGCCATATTTGGATCGAGCTAGACGCTGCGGCTGTCGCCACCCTCCTGATTTCGGGCCACCAGGGCTCGTGGCAGATTCAGCACCCGCTTATGCGCATTAGAGCTCTACTCTGGTTTGTCCATCACAGGATCACGCACATTTTTCGTGAGGGAAACAGACCTGCTGACTACCTTGCCAGCCTTGGCGCCACCATACCAGACACACATACATTTCAGACCGACACTGCTCCAGTCCGCCTTTGCACGCTTGTTCGGATGGACCAGCTTGGATATCCATCATTCTGCTTCCGCTTTCAGTAGATTAGGTTTATTGTTCTCATTTGATTGGATCTTTATTCCGGGCATCTGTTAACCCGAAGACAGATTTTTTATTGTTTTCTTCTGGTTTTTTTTTTTTTGTTTTTCTTTTTGTTTTGTTTTTGTTAGTGACACTCTGTAGACTGTTGTTCGTTGATATTTTGGATCCCCAGTTTTGGGGTCCTGATCTATGCACAGGTCGGGGATCCAGCCCAATCCCCCGCCCTCCCGGGGCGTTGTTTTTTTTTTAAATAAAAAAAACTAAAAAATAAAAACCTAGCAACTAGTAACCTAGCAACTACAGAGAACTAACATACCAACTACAAAGAACTAACCTAGCAACTACAGAAAACTAACCTAGCAACTACAGAGAACTAACCTAGCAACTACAAAGAACTAGCTTAGCAACTACAGAGAACTAACCTAGCAACTACAGAGAACTAACCTAGCAACTAGAGAGAACAAACATAGCAACTAACAGAGAACTAACCTAACAACTACAGAGAACTAGCCTAGCAACTACTTATAACAAACCTAGTTGGAAGGTTAGTTGTCAACGGTCAACGTCGGAAGTCAACAGTCAACGCCGGAAGTCAACGGTCAACGCCGGAGTCAACGGGTCAAAATAATATTTAAATAATTTAAATAATAAAAAGAAAAGAATAAATCTTGGCCACACATGATGTACCAAATCTTGTGGCAAAAAATGAGTCTCACGTCCTCACTTTAAATAATGGGATGCATTGGAACCAATCCCTATATATATATATTAATAAGCATTTATTATTTGTTTTTTCCTTATGTGAAATAATCTAAATTTGGTTCTTGGATTTATAAATTCAAACATTTAAAGAAAAAGACCCCAAACAGAATTTTTTGGGTAAACTTCATATTATCTTAACTTTCCTATAATCACATTCTTAACAAACTAATTAATTTTTTTTTTTCCGAAACGATAGGGATATCATAATAACACAACCAAACAACGAACAACGTTCGAATACAATATGGGCAACGCCTGACTCACCCACTAAAACGATAAAAATGAGAGAACACGCCTAAAGCGGTCTAGACAACTAACAACTACGAAACTAAGGCAAGGTACACCGAAACCCTTAGTCCCTAACCAACCCATAAACTGATAAAACAAGGCCACTGTCCATAGGACCTAGCCAACCTGACCTGCTCACTAAAACCAAAAACATAAACTGAAATAAAAAGAAATAAACAGAAACAAAAACACCCCTGCTAACAGAAACGCACATGCTAACCAAAATGAACATACATTAGACTTCTATCAAAACCAACCACACCTGCTAACAGAAACACAAAAAAACCACAGCCGTAATCATTCAAATACTACCCCAAAGAAACTAAGGTATTGTTGGGTTTGAGGGATTTGGAGGGGAGGGGAGGGAACGGGAGGGAAAATTTTAGTTTTCTTTTGTTTGGTTTGAAAATTAGGAGGGGAGGGAGAGAAAAATTTTATGTAATTTTCTATCCCTTTCCCTTACTTTCCCTCCCCTCCAAAATTGGAGGGATTCGGAGGGGAAATGTAAAAAGTTGATGTCAAAATACTATTTTGTCCCTACTTTCAATTGTTTTTAATTTTTTATCTTATTTCATTAAGGGTAGATTTGTCATTTTAATTTTATTTTCCCTTCTTTTAAGTTCTTAACCAAACAAGGTTTACCATTTTCCTTCCCTTCCCCTCCTAAATAATCCATCCAAACAAGGTAAAATTATTTTACATCACCTCCCCTCCCCTCCCTTTCCCTCCATTAAAATTGCTCCCCTCCCTTCCCCTCCTTTGAACCAAACACACNAAAAGTTGTAACCCGAAAAACAGCAAAACAGCATAACAGACCAAAATTAACCGGTAGCTTTGGAAAATTCTTCCCATTCTCTAATTGCCAGTCTAATAGCAACTTCTTCTGGTAACTTGCTGAAACAACCACAAATTGTGTGTCTTCCACAGCCACCACAAAAGATATGTGGTAAGTTGTATCCTTCGTCAGAAAAATTCGAGTTATCGATTGAGCATACTTGACTCCACCATTCTTTGAACTAATTAATTATCTAGCCAATTTTTTAAGTTTTAATTAATATAATATTTTAACTAATTAATTATTTATCTAACCTGCTTTATCTCTTTAACAAACTTGCTAATTTTTAAATTAAAATTGTATGATTATTCTTACGGACCTACCGAAATATTAAAACATTGTAGAAACTAAAAAAAAAAATAAGTTATCCCGCCTTTTATTTTATTAGAAAATTCAAAGTTATATTTTAAATATATTAATAAATGTTTATTATTTATTTTTTCCTTACGTGATATAATCTAAATTTGGTTATTAGATTTTTAAATTCAAAGGAAAAGATCACAAAAAAATTTTTTAGGTACATTTCATTTTATCTTAACTTTCATATAATCACATTTCTAACAAATTAATTTAATATAATTACAATTTATCTAACCAGATCTTTTAAAATATAATTATTGTAACATTTTAACTAATCAATCTTTTGCCTAACCGGATTTATCTCATCAATAAACTTGCCAGTTTTTTAAAGGCTTAATTGCAATTAAAATCACCACCTTCAAGCTTTTTGCAATTTAAACTCAACCTTAAGGTAATTGCAAACAAATCGCAACCTTTTTAAAATTTTGCAACCCGAACCCAAAGTTGATCGGCAGCGAGCTCCTTGCCTACGTGTCCGGCAGGCCGTCTCACGTGTCATCAGGCTTCGCTGACGAGGATTCCAAAGTGTCACACACACTCTGGCGGGAAGGGTAAAATTGTAACTTCAACCCTTACAAATACAAAATGAGGGTGTATTGCATTTCAGAATCACAAATTAATCTGTAAAATTAGGGCATAACTGTTTCAATTTTCCGCCATTCATCACGATACAAAGACCGTTTCAATTTTTTTCCAGATGTTCTGGTGATTGTCGCAATTCATGAAGAAGAAATTGGCGCCAGTTGGTCGCGACATTCGTGCATCGGCAATGGGAAAAAACAGGTAGATCCAAAATTATACTTCTGAATCTCATATGTCGGCCCCAAATTTCGTGCTGAAATTTTTGAATTTTAGGATTTGCCCTTGTTGTCCGACAGCAAACAATGGCAGAATAATATTTTTATGTTTGCATTCATGTTAAATTAAGGTTTTTTTTCATGATAAATTAGGGATTTGTGTGAAATATGGTTTCCATGTGAATTCATGATTTTTTTTATTAACATTAGAGTTAATACGAAATGAGGGTTGTATTGCAACTAGGGTTATCACAAAATTAGGATTTTTTGCATTTTAGGGATTTTTAATTATTTGAAGTTTTATTTAAAACTGAATTTATTTATAAGTTATGTCTATGATATGGGATTGATTATATCCCTATGTTTGATTGCAGTGAAAAATTTTCCCTCTTCTTCAACTATGGTGGTACATTTATCAAGATTGGAGATTCAACTGAATACTATGGTGGGAATTTCAAGTCTGTGTATGGCTTAGACACTGATAGGTTTGGATACTTTGATTTGGTAGAAGAAGTAGAGAAGCTGGGGGTTAAGGAGTTTGATAAATTAATGTATCAAGATCCAGGGAAGCTGGGATATGCTGGTATGAAAGAGATAGTGGATGACAGTGGTGTTATGGAGATGATCAACACTGGCCATAAGCTTAGATCTGTAATACAGGTTTATGTTGCTGCTAGTAACCCTAATAAGAAAGATGGAGATGGTGTTAAAGTAGTTAATAATGCATCTGAAGGGAGTAACTCTGCAAACAGATTGGCAGATGGTGATGGTGATGTGAATGTTGGAGATAATGCAACTGGAGATGAACACCTAGATTCTGATGCAAATATAGATTATGATGATGATGCAAATGATGGAGATAAAGCAGTTGGAGGTGGAGTGCTACCAGATGTGGCTATGTGGTCTGATGAGGATAGTGCTGATGAAGATTATTTCCCAGTGGGTGTTAGCTCATCAGATGATGATATGACTGATGAGGAACATGCTTCTGATGATGATGAATACCTTGAGGCCAGACAAAATTTGAGGAAATGTAAAAACAAGATGGTTGAAGAAGATGGTGGAGCAAACAATACATTCTCAGATTGTCTGCCTCAAATGGACTTGGATGGGTGTGAAGTGCTACAGCATGCTCTCATGTCTAAGGAGTCAGGCAGTGAAATGGAGATGAATGATGAGGGAAATTGCATTAAAAGGAAGCTGAGGGTTATTTATGATCCTAGGTGTGATCATAATGCTCTTCAGTTTGAGCTTGGTATGAGATTTGAGAGTATTGACCAATGCAAGAGAGCAGTGAGAAAGGTGGCCATTGTTCAAGGTAGAAATATCCAAAATATGAGAACTAATAAAAGGCAGTTAGAGGTAAGATGTGAAGATGGGTGTCCTTGGAGATTATATGCAAGTGCAGTTACAAGAGATGGTACTGTTGCTGTAAAACAACTCCAAGGGGAACACAAATGCCACAGAAATGTCCACACAAGGCAAGTAACAGCTGGCTGGATTGCTGAAGAGTTTCTGGAAAAGTTTAGAAAAAATCCTAACATGACAATTGCTCAATTGGTAGATGTAATTTCTGACAAATATGCCATTGAACCTAGCAAATGGAAGCTTTACAGAGCAATGTGGACAGAAATTGAGATGCTTAGAGGTTCTGTGTCAGAGCATTATGCTACTTTGAGGAGTTACATGTTGGAGTTGCAGAGGGTTGACAGAGAAGGGAAGTTTGAGTTTCTTTTGGGTGATCATTCTATATTTAGGGCCTTCTATGTAGGGTTTAGTGCACTGAAAAAAGGTTTTTTGACAGGGTGTAGGCCAATTTTGGGTCTTGATGGCTGCTTCTTAAAAACATTCCTTGGAGGAGCATTATTATGTGCCACAGCAAAGGATGGCAATAATCAAATTTATCCCGTGGCTTGGGCTGTTGTAGAAACTGAAAATGAGGAATGTTGGAGGTGGTTCCTGATGATTTTGTTTTCAGAGCTGGGGATAAGAGATGGTTTGGGATACACATTTATATCAGACCAGCAGAAAGTAAGCTATTCTCTTTGTATAATGTTTCCTTCTGTTTTCTATATGTAAATTAAATTTAAACTTAATTAGTTGTCATTGTTACAGGGTCTTTTAAATGCATTGAGTGATTTGGTACCTCATGCTGAGCATAGGAATTGTGCTCGGCATGTGTATATGAACTGGAAGAAAAGCTTCAAGGGTGAAGGTTTGAAGTTTATTTTTTGGAGGATTGTGCTTAGCACTCATATGGGTGACTACAACAATGCACTGGGAGATTTGAAGGCTGAAGATCCAAATGCCTATGAGGACTTCATTAAAAGAGATCCATCTAAATTCTGTAAGGCTTTTGTTTCTCCCTTACCTAGGTGTGACATGATAGAGAACAATGTCAGTGAGACATTTAATGGCTTCATTGTCAAAGGTAGAGGACAACATATTATTGAAATGCTTGAATTTGTGAGGAGTGAGTTGATGAAAAGACAACATGGGAAACTTATGGAGTTTAGTGGTGTTATTGACACAATTTGTCCTCGAATAAGAACAAAGCTAGAGAAGAACAAATACAAGTCCAGAATTTGTGTCACAAAGCCTGCAGTTGGAGACAGATTTCAGGTTGCCTATGAAGATGATCAATTTGTGGTTGACTTGAGAAGTAACACATGTACTTGTAGACAATGGGACATAACTGGAGTACCATGTGTACATGCTTGCTCAGCCATACATTTTAAGCACAAGGAGCCAGCAGACTTTGTTTCTGAATACTACTCAGTTGAGAGGTACTTGATGATGTACAACAACTCCTTGGAGCCACTCAATGGAAAGAAGTTGTGGCCAGTGGCAGAAGGCTACCCAATCAAACCACCTTCTTTCAAGAAAATGCCAGGTAGACCTAAGAAAAAGAGAAGAAGAGCTCCAGATGAAGAGTTGAGATGTGGAACTAAGTTGAGAAGGTTTGGTTTAACTATGACTTGTCAAAGGTGTTTCCAGAAGGGACATAACAAGAAGTCTTGTACTAATCCCCAAGTTGAAAAACCTCCTAAGGTATTATAACTGATTATGCTATAATTGATTTTCAACTGATTATGCTATAACTGATTTCAATTACAATTATTGATAGAATCCAAGAGGGAGGCCAAAGAAAAACCCAGGACAACAATCAACCCAAGAGGAAGTTGTTGAAGCTGGGAGTCAGAATGTTGCTGCAGCTACTCAGGCTCAGAGAAGAAACAAACTACCTGTTAGGAGAGAGATGCCCACACAAGATGCCTCTTTGATACAAAAAGAACGAGCCTTGGTAAATCATATACAAACTTGTTTATGTGACAAGTCTTGTTTCTTTTTTTTCTTTTTATTCAATTAACTTGTACTCATGTACTTGGTTTGGTTATATTCAGGCTAGGAAAGGATATGGTATTTTACAGTCTGAGGAAACAGGGAATACTTATATGAAGGTATGTTTTACATAGTTATTGTCTTGTTCATATTATTGATAAATTAGTTGCAGTTGTGACTATTGCAGCTGTCTTTCTCTTATGTGAATACTTATGTGATGGTATTTTGTCATTTCTTTAATTTTCTTCTGTATGTGACTCTTGCAGTTGTCTTCTGAAAGAAGGGTGCATCTCATTCCTAGAAAGGATGCAAGTGGGTCAAGAAGCAAAGCAAGTGGATCAGGAGCAAGTGGATCAGGAAGCCAAGGTACTAGGAAAAGCAAAAGAGTTGAAAGTAGGAGTCCAAGGAGGAGTTCAAGACTGAGAGCAAGTGAACAAGTCTTGGGCACTCAAGAAAGTTCTGCACACAAAAGATGATTGGTTAGGCTATTTGAACAAGTCTATGTATTTGGATAAGAATGTGTGATGGTGATTCTGTGTGTTTTGTCTTTTTGGTTTTGAAGATGGTTTAAGAACAGTACTGTGACCATGTTTTGGGGATTTTGTTGTTTGAAATGATGCCAAACATTATTCAGTATGCCAAACACACATGCTATGAAACAACAATTGGTCTTTTGACAAAATGAGGCTGTGCATTTGTTAATTTTTTTTTTCTGCTGCTAGTTGTGTTGTGTTGTGTTATGTTATGATCAACAAAATGAGGGTTATGGAATGACTGAATCATGTGGCATTGCCTCTCTTGGAGTATCTACTTATTGCAATTTTTGGTTGTTCAATTTAGGTGGATCTGAAAGTTATAAAAGCATTCAACAAAAAATAACAAACTTACTAATTCAAACTAATCAGTGAAAGTACTGCCCAAACATTATAATATTACACATAATCCATTAGTTCAACCAAAAATTACTCAAAGCATACTGCTTACATTACACATAATCCATGAAATCAAGCTAAAATTGTTCAAAACCTACTGCAAAAACAAATTACATTACACCTTAATTTCAGCATTTCATCATAGGATTACAGCTTCATTTCAACATCTTCATTCTCTGTCCCTTTCCATCCTCACCAAACCAACCCATAACAACAAGAAGAGCAGCTACAACCAAGCAAAAAATGAGAACATTCATCTTCTTTTCTAAGTTTTGCACATGAGTATCTACTGTGCTCTTAAGGGTCAACATAATTTCTGCATTTTTTTTGAGCTACATCACCAAGCTCATTCACCCTGCTCTGAAGCACCTCTACCATGTCAAAGTTTTCATCTTTCACTTCTGTATGCATTTTCTCCATGCCCAGCTTGCACCTTAGCTATTTCTCTAAATCCTCTTTCTCTGCCTTCATTCTTAAATAACATGACTTCTGGAACTCGGGCATGGGCGGATCAATCCATTCAAATAAACCGCAATCTAGTATCTGCTACAAGATAAGTGTGACCTACAGCTCGAACAAAAGAAAAAAAAAAAAAAAAAACTGAAATACTCCATCAACACCACGTATTTACCTTTCTATTTGGACACCGGTAGAACCTTCTACATGGATTATCGATCGTCTTCGATGTCAGGATGTCTGCCTCACCATGACGGCATCCCATTCGGCCGTGAAGGTTCGAACTGCCATTACTTTGAGAACTCTGGCTTCTGTTGGAAGAGAACGACATTTTCAGAGGTATGGGGACGAGCAACTCAAGTAGGTTTGCAATTGGGAAGGAGAAGCTCGGCAATTGGGAGAGGAGCTCGAAATTGGGGCGATACGAAGTTTAATTTGGGCTATTTAGGCGATTAGGGTTCTAATAGGGAAGAATCGAATTAGATGCGTTTTTTATTTGAGTGTGTGTGACACTGTGGAATCCTCGTCATCGAAGCCTGATGACAAGTGAGACGGCCTGCCGGACACGTAGGCAATAAGCTCGCTGCTGATCAACTTTGGGTTCGGGTTGCAAAATTTAAAAAAGGTTGCGATTTGTTTGCAATTACCTTAAGGTTGAGTTTAAATTGCAAAAAGCTTAAAGGTGGTGATTTTAATTGCAATTAAGCCTTTTTTAAATAGTAAGATTTTTCTTATGGGTATTGTAACGCCGCATTATTTTTATAAGAAAAATACAGAATTTTTCAAAAATCAGAGTTAAATTTTCGCAAATTATTTCAAAATTTCTTAACGGGCATTACTCAACACAATTCAATTCAACAACTTAAGTAGCAATTTAAGCTACTGGGAATAAACCATTCCAGATCGCACTTAACATCATGATAAGATAACCAGTAAAGTATAACATGCTCAATTCAAACATCTCAATATCATCAATTTCAAATCATAATTCAAAACATGCATAATATTTTAGTTTCATAATTCAAATCAAATCCCAAAACAATATATATCAGTCTGATTTCAAAATCTATACTAATATAAAAAGGTTGCTGGCAAAATCATTTTTAGTAACTTTGACTAAAAAATAAATGAGTTGACTTACTATTAGTAGAAATTTTGAAAAAAAACATATGTGAATATTTATTAACAATATATGAATTCTATTTTTATGGTAACAAATTTAGATATTCTTATTCCAAAATTTGAATCCCATTTCTTTCATTTTTGTATTATTTTATATTTTTTTACCAAAATCTGAATCTCATTTTTTGGTAACAAATTTGGAGACTTTTATGCAAAAAATGTGTTAATTATTTATGAAAACAAATAAAAATATAAATTAATTTAAAAACTGTGCAAATTGGATACAAAATTAGGAAACAAATAGTTGTATAATTCTAAAGAATAAATTCTTTCAATATTTTTTGAATAATTTTTCCTTTCAAAAAATGTGTTGAAATTGGATAAAACCACGTGTAATTTTTATTTTAAAATGAAATTGAGATTTGGACGAGATATACATTTAAAATCGTATCCACTTTTTGGTAACAAAATCAGTTTATCTTTGATATTTAAAGTCAAAGCTTATCCAATTATTTAGCAAAAAAATCAAATTAATATTAAAGTTGTGTACAACTTTTACAATGGAAAATCTCAAAATTTGAATACTTATTAACCATGTTTTACCGAGATTTTGGTAAGTTCATATCAATTTTTTTGTTGAGAGGATATCAATTTTTGTAGGAAAGAAACAGTTGCATAAATCTTAACAAAATATTCCGATTCTTTATTGTACTTAATTTAGATTCATTTTGTTTGGTAAAAAAAGTCAGCGTAATAGTAGAAAATTCGGTTGCATTTTAGGAAAAATTGATCGTTCTTTTTACTTTGTTTCAACCAAATATTCGGAACAATTTGTTTGGTAAATAAATCGGTGTATTGGTAGAAAGAATCGGTTTCATTTTTAGGAAAAACTAATGATTCTTTTCAATTTTTCTTAATCAAAATTTTGAATTAGATTTAAAAAAAAATGGCATGAAAATCCCTAAAAATCTCTACTTTTTTTCTACTAGAATTTTGTTTAATAAATAGGATCTCTTAATTTTTTTAAAAAAACGTAATTTGTTAACTAACAACTGATAATACGCATTTTTAGATAAAATTCAAACACTCATGTAGTATTTTACGTGTCAAAGAATCAAACTAAGAATTTTGTACATAAGAAGGTGTTAAATAATATATAAATTTCATTTCCATGATATTTTTAAAGTAATGAGACAATTTAAATAAAAAAATACCTTTTAAAAAGTAAGTAGGTAATAAATGATCCTGTGCATCGCACGGGTACTGTACTAGTAATAATAATAAAATGGAAGTATAAACAGTTCATAAGACAAGTAACTATGACTTCGCTCGCCCGTCTTTCGCCGCAGCCACCAGCTCAACCTGAAAAGGTAAAAAATTGTGGGGGTGAGCGACAAACTAGCTCACCGTGGGAATACCATACAATCTATTCAGTATAATGACTTAAAATCATAATCGCAGCATGAATACAAATCATCTAGTCTGCCTCCTATACTGCCCTACGCTCATGTGATTACATCTAAACCATCGGAACAACATCAACGGGAGAACACTCTCATTAGGCATAAATAGGAGAACGTCGGAACTCCATCAACATGAGAACCTCTCATAGACTAACGGTTCACATGCATATATTGATTATCAAGTCAAAAAATTATAAATAATAACATACATGGTAAGGTTTATCAACTCCCACCTAATAGATGAGGAGGAAACAGCTCAAAGAACGCTAAAAGGTAGGTCGAGGGTTCGACTCCTCAAACACCTATACTTAAATCAAGATAATTCTTATAAACATATTATCTCGATAATACGAAAATAATAGAAAAACCACTTAATCAATAAATAATGATTAAGGGATTTTATCGAAATTTTCGTGGACTTGAAACTCTCAAATTTTAAAAAGAATAAGACTCGAAGAATGAAAACGGGGTCTCATGACTTAAAATAATTTTTCTCATTTTATAATAATTTTTAGAAACAGTTTTGGCACGAAAACGAGCTCTCGGAATACTAAAATGGCCAAAAAACCAAACTGGGTCGCGCTGGCCACTAGGAATGAAGGCTGCCGCGAAAAAGGGCCTTAATCGCGTAATTGGGCCAAAAATCTATGCCAAAATGGGCTGCAACATACGACCCACTACCAGCAGGAAAACGCGGGCTCACACGCGGGCCGAGACCAGGTTCGTGGGCCGAAAGACTTGAGAGGAGACGCGGGCTGAAACGGGCTGGGATGCGGGCTGGGGCGGGCTGGGACAACCCGCGTGTTTCTACTCCAAAAACACTAGGCCTCGCCGAAAATAGACCACGCCACTTTTAAAAACAGACCGTTGATGCTTAAAAAAAATTAAAAGAAAAAGTTTGGGTCGCTGGGGAAAAAGGCTAACACTGGGTTGCGGCTGCGAGAAGTAAATTGGCCTTCGACGATTTGATTACGACAGAAGGATTTTTTCGGCGAGGATTTGACGACGATTTTGAGCTCGACCAAGGTTCAAAAAATTTCCAAAAAATAAAAATGATTTTTTCAGAGTTTCGAACATTTTGCAAAATCAGGTTTTAGCTCGAAAACGGAACGATGACTCTTAGTGCTCGAACAAAACAATTGAATGCCAAAAATACGAACGATTACGGCTCAGGACAAAAAATGACACGAAGCTCAAAAACAAAAATACGGTCATCCACAACAAAAAGAGGTCTGACTTTTGCAAACGAGAGTTTCGACATCCACGTAAAATTCACAAAGGCAACAAAACGAAAAGAACGTACATAATAAAATCCAACAAATGGAAATCGATTCAACTACTCCGGTAAAACCAACGATATAGAACACGAGCACGATCAAAGTATAACAAGGAGGTTCGAACGGTTTATACCTTCCTTCAGAAAAAATAGCGGAAGACTGCTGTGATGGAAATTCTTTTTTTTTTTAATTACTGCTACGCGAGAGAGAGATCTTCACTGCGATATGAAGAAAAATACTCTCCCTCGGCTGAAGATATAACAGATGAACGAGAGAGATTGACGCGAACGTTGTTTGTCTCATTTTTGTTGCGTTTTTCATGTTTATTTTATCTTTCTTTTTCCCCCATTTTAGGTCGTTTCTTTAGTTTTTAATCCGTTTCGTGTTTTATTATGTGTTTTCCTTCACCTTGAGTCTTTAGGTGTTTTTCGTTTGTTTTTCCGATTTTCTTTTGTGTTTTGTCGTTTTTGGTGTGTAGGTCAGGAGCTTTGGGCGAATTTTCTCTTCAGGAAAAGTTGGTTTTGAGAGCATAACTGGATAGATGGATTCGTTGGTGACGCATAGCAAAAAACAGAACTCAATTCCGAGTTCGGATGAGCCAAAACGAGCTAAAACGTAAAGTCGCGCAATGCAGTCCAGATTTCTTCACCGCGGGCAGCGGAGGCAAGTCGCGGCCGCGAGTCATTTCTGCAGCTGAAAGTCGCGGCCGCGGAGGTCATGATTCAACCTTTAAAAACCTGTTTCTGCGATGGGAGAAAGGGGGAGAAAGGAGAGCGATTGGGTGCGAACCCTAGCTCAAAAAACCTCTTCTCCACTCTCCCTAGCTCGAAAAACCTCTTCTCCACTCTCCATCTTCTTCTTCTTCTTCTTCTCCATCTTTCCTATCCATTTCTTTCTCATTTTCTTTTTCTTTACACTTTAGGAATTAAGCTTGTATTTTGGATTCAACACTTGGATTGAGATTAATTGTAAGTTTTTCTTCTTGTTTAATTCATGAAAATGGTTGAATTGGGAGAAATGATTGATTGTGTTGAATTTATTTTGTGTGGCTAATTCCTATTGCTAGGGATAGGGGATGATTGTTCTCGTTTAACGTGTATTTGTCGAGCTTGATTCGTTTGTTCTTGTGCGAGTAAATTTAATTAGGAATTGATGAATTCTTGCTTGAAGATTTGATATAACCTAAGAGTGACACTTAGGTTAATTTATTGATATAATCGAAGAGTGACACTTCGATTTTGCGCTTGAATATTGATTTGTTGAGTTAGGGTTTATTGATCCTACATGATTAGTTGATTAAACACCTTCTAATTGAATTAGCGACTTTTAGAACCGAAAGGGGAGAAGTCGTAGACCTAGGCTCGCATGAGATAGATGATTTCGTAACTGAATAATCTATGGGTTTTGGATAGAAATACATGCTTGTTGGTGTCTTGTCCCTTGTTACGAAAAGTTATTGGGATTGGATACTTGGCCGGTATTGTATGCTCAAACTTGCTCGTCTATGTTCAATTCCTTGTTACGAAGAGTTATTGGAAGTGAACCGCTAGACGTGTAGGCGAGAGTGTCAATTCCGAACCGAACGATCAATTGCCTGGCTTTACGTTGCGAACTTGAATAAATTATCCCCGATTCTCTAGTTTCTTTATTATTATTTAGTTGGTATTTTAGGATTTATGCTTTTATGCTATTTCTTAGTTGATAGTTAATTCCTCCCAAATCTGATTAGAGTGTTTAGGATTTATTTTTCTTTTTTGTGTTATCAATACCAATTCTAAATTCCGAACCGCCTTCCTCGAGAGACACGACCCGGTGTTCGAATCTTTCGATTCTGCTCTGGCCAAATAAACTACAACAAATTTGGCGCCATTGCCTGGGAAGGCAAGTAGGATATTTAGTTCTGGTGTTTGATTTTATTTTCTGTGTTTCTCTTTCTTTTAGTATTTTTAGTGTTTTTGTTTCTTTTGTGCGTATGTGTTTTTCTCTTTTGTTCTTGTTTTAGTTTTTGCCTTCTTTTCTCTTCTTTTTCCTTGGCTACGCGTGGTTGTTTGGTTCTGGTGTGCAGGTACAATGAACTTCAATCATGGGTACTCCTCCCTGCTCTACCCATCTTGGAACGACGAGTCGGTCTGTTTCCCTGGGTACCACACCCAACCTTGCCCGTATTCTTCCGAGCAGTGCTGGAACGATTTTCCGGTTGAGCAAACTTATGAATCCCACGAGTTTAACGAGAAGCTCGACCAGATTCTTGATTTCATAGAGTCCAAATCAGCTCGAGAAGAAGAGGCCGCATACAATGCCAAACTCGATCTCATCTTAGATCGATTGATGGCCCGAGCGAAACATGAGGAGGAGATTGAGCTCAAATGTGCCCGATTGAGCGAGCAAGTGGAAAGTCTAGCAAGGTGCATCGACTCGATCGAGTCCCAGGCCCACAAGCTCGAGGTTGTGGACCCACATCCCATACCCGAGCAACTAAATGAGCTCCAGGACGACTCCTCAGAGTATAATGCCAAGCTCGACCTCATCCTCGATTGGATGATGGCCCGAGCAAACCAAGAAAAGGAGATTGAGCTCGGATGTACTCGGCTGAGCACACAAATAGAGAGCCTCACTGTACGTCTCGTTTCGATTGAGGCACAAGTCGACAACCCACACCTCATGCTTCAGCAAATGTGTGAGGCCGAAGAGGATGACATTCTCCCACGAACCGGGTACGATGCATTAGAGGAGGAGGTCGATTCACAAGACCCTCCTCCTACCTTCGAGTTGGAGTATCCGCCTCCGAGGCCACGGCACTGCTTTCCGGAGGTGATGGTATTTTCTTCGACTTGCTCCATTGATGTGCCTTTGATTGTCGAGGTTGACAAGGGAGCTCGGTTAGGGAAGGCTCTGTTCCAAACATTGGAGATTGCTCGTGAACAGACTCACTACATCAAGAACATAGCCACTCGTGCCCACAGTGCCCGCCTTCTGGCCTTAGAGCCAGCACTGCCACTTCTCGAGAATACAAAGGCGTGGCACGATCGTCACTTCTTCTTGGACCCTGGCTGAGTTCCTCACAGGTTTCGTCAAGCTAATGACGTAAAACAAGCGCTTCTTGGGAGGCAACCCAAGTGATTTATCGCTTTCTTAGATAATTTTTCTTTTTGCTCTTTTATTTTATCTTGGAATAATGGGAGTTTTGGAGTTCTGTGTTTTTCTTAGCAGGTACGTGTTCGTGAGCTCGAGCAGGAGGATTGCGTTGATTGAGGAATATCGAGATTTTTGGGTTGAGAGAGGGCGAATGGCTTGCACGTGAACGCTTACTCTCCTCGATACACTTCGGTTTGCACACCTTTTCTCTTTTTATCTTTGTGTGGTAGCTTCGTGTCTTTGCTTTTGAGTCTTTTATTCTTGTGTTAGCTACTAGTATTGGTTCATTATATGAAATTTCTAGGTCCTTTGTTTGACTTCATGTTTGGTGTTGAAGTAATGAGGACATTGCCTCATTTTAAGTGTGGGGGAGTTATTCGGATTTTAGCATGCTTATATAGTGGGCCGGACTAGTTTTAGGTTTTTGTGTTATTGAGCATGGTATTGGCGGATTATATGATTTGTTGATGAACGTTTGATGAAATTGGGAAGTTGTGATGACGGACGTGTGGTCGTTGTCTCGGTATATGCTTGATTGCTTTGAGTGACATATATTTGCCTTGTGAGGTTTTGATCCTTACTCTTCTTTCTTGTGAGACATTGGTCATATTCTTGAATGATTAGAACTTGCCTTGAGTTTGTTTGAAAGGAATCGATTAAAGTTTGAAATTGCGAAAGTGATTGAGGCGTTTTGTTTGATTAGCTATCTTTAGCCTTGTTCTTTGACCCAAAACGGTTTTATCCCTAGTAGCCCGTTTGAGCCTTGAGCCTTTTCTTCTCAGCCATGCATATAATGTATTTTGTTGACTGATTTTGTGATGATTGGTGAAAATGGTGTCGTTGTTGAATGAGGTGAATTGGAGTTGGATTTCTATTGCTTGACCAAAAAAAAAAAAAAAAAAAAACTTGAGAGTTCACAGGACGAATCGAATGGATTCTGCTCCTCTTACTAGTCGATTCATTTTGACAGGCAATGAGCATTGGGAAACTACTGTAGGAAACTTGGATGACCTCCAATGTTCACACTTACAGAATGTTGTCCTTTTGATTCAATCTTGTTGGGAAAAAGTTACTCTCCTAATAAAAATAAAAAAGAAAAAAGAAAAAGAAGAAAAAATAAGGTTAAGTGATGATGTTGCAACTTGTTCTGAGCATCTATGTGTTGTTTGTGGAATGTTGGTTGGGTAGTAAGTGTTTTGCCTTGTTGATTCGGGATGAGTAGCGGAATGCTTGAGTATACTCGAGAACCTTGATTGTCTATTTGAGCTTCTTGTCCTTATATATTCATACCTTTACCTAAGCCACATTACAACCCGTGAAGTCCTCTTTATTCGCATCTTTTGAGCTTTTATTGTTTTCTAGTAATTTAAACGATTGGCAAGCATATGTTGAAACTTGAATATTGACCAATTTTGAGCGTACCTATCACATATTCATGTAAGAAAATGAGTGAGGACTATATTATAATCTATGCGTTTGAGAGTTTGTCATTTCGAGGCAAAGTTTATATTTGAGGCATATGGTTTCACGGTCGTTAGAATTCGACCTGGTTGCATTGGACATTTTGAAACTCTTCTTATTTGAATTTGTATTCATGCTCATGTCTTGTTTTCTTTTCTTTTTGTTCGGGACGAACAAAGGTTTAACTGTGGGGGAGTTGTTTGTCTCATTTTTGTTGCGTTTTTCGTGTTTATTTTATCTTTCTTTTTCCCCCATTTTAGGTCGTTTCTTTAGTTTTTAGTCTGTTTCGTGTTTTATTATGTGTTTTCCTTCACCTTGAGTCTTTAGGTGTTTTTCGTTTGTTTTTCCGGTTTTCTTTTGTGTTTTGTCGTTTTTGGTGTGTAGGTCAGGAGCTTTGGGCGAATTTTCTCTTCATGAAAAGTTGGTTTTGAGAGCATAACTGGATAGATGGGTTCGTTGGTGATGCATAGCAAAAAACGGAACTCAATTCCGAGTTCGGATGAGCCAAAACGAGCCCAAAACGTAAAGTCGCGCAATGCAGTCCAGATTTCTTCACCGCGGGCAGCGGAGGCAAGTCGCGGCCGCGAGTCATTTCTGCAGCTGAAAAGTCGCGGCCGCGGAAGTCATGATTCAACCTTTAAAAACCTGTTTCTGCGATTTTTGAAAGGGGGAGAAAGGGGAGCGATTGGGTGCGAACCCTAGCTCGAAAAACCTCTTCTCCACTCTCCATCTTCTTCTTCTTCTTCTTCTTCTTCTCCATCTTTCCTCTCCATTTCTTTCTCATTTTCTTTTTCTTTACACTTTAGGAATTAAGCTTGTATTTTTGGATTCAACACTTGGATTGAGATTAATTGTAAGTTTTTCTTCTTGTTTAATTCATGAAAATGGTTGAATTGGAAGAAATGATTGACTGTGTTGAATTTATTTTGTGTGGCTAATTCCTATTGCTAGGGATAGGGGATGATTGTTCTCGTTTAACGTGTATTTGTCGGGCTTGATTCGTTTGTTCTTGTGCGAGTAAATTAATTAGGAATTGATGAATTCTTGCTTGAAGATTTGATATAACCTAAGAGTGACACTTAGGTTAATTTATTGATATAATCGAAGAGTGACACTTCGATTTTGCGCTTGAATATTGATTTGTTGAGTTAGGGTTTATTGATCCTACATGATTAGTTGATTAAACACCTTCTAATTGAATTAGCGACTTTTAGAACCGAAAGGGGAAAAGTCGTAGACCTAGGCTCGCATGAGATAGATAATTTCGTAACTGAATAATCTATGGGTTTTGGATAGAAATACATGCTTGTTGGTGTCTTGTCCCTTGTTACGAAAAGTTATTGGGATTGGATACTTGGCCGGTATTGTATGCTCAAACTTGCTCGTCTATGTTCAATTCCTTATTACGAAGAGTTATTGGGAGTGAACCGCTAGACGTGTAGGCGAGAGTGTCAATTCCGAACCGAACGATCAATTGCCTGGCTTTACGTTGCGAACTTGAATAAATTATCCCCGATTCTCTAGTTTCTTTATTATTATTTAGTTGGTATTTTAGGATTTATGCTTTTATGCTATTTCTTAGTTGATAGTTAATTCCTCCCAAATCTGATTAGAGTGTTTAATATTTATTTTTCTTTTTTGTGTTATCAATACCAATTCTAAATTCCGAACCGCCTTCCTCGAGAGATACGACCCGGTGTTCGAATCTTTCGATTCTGCTCCGGCAAAATAAACTACAACAAACGCGCAAGAAAATTCACAAAAGAGCGCAACCAGATTTCAATCTTGACACTTGACGCACGAGGGAAACAAAATAAGAGCATCTCCAATGTGTAATATTGTAAGTGAATTACTTTTGTCATGTGTCAGTTAAAGAAAGGTTATGTGAGATGAATGTTGTGTCCACAACTTCTAAAATTTTAAGTGTTCCTCAATGCACAATGTGAATAACTCCTAAATAGTATGAGTTCTTATAAGTTTTTTATTTTGGGGTCAAATTTTCAATATGCCCAAATTTTGGGCCCCTTTTTTTACAAAGAAAAATTAACAATCTACTAAACACCACGTAAAATAAAAACAAATTAATAAAACACTCCTTCATGTACCAGCAAAACATGAAAATATGAGAACAAAGTTTGGACAATATTTGTAAATTTTCTGAGAAACCAAAAACACTCCTTCATGTACCTGTTTTACCAAAGGAGCTCCTCAACTGCACGTATATAATCAACTCATCAAAAGAGCTATAGAAACAAAGATTCAATTTTTTTAGTAGCTTTCATATGTTTGTTCAAAAACTCAACAACTTATGAAAAGCAATAACACAAGGAGAGTTCCCCATATTCCATTTCGTTGGCAACTGAAATAGATCTAAACGGATTGCGTGGTACCCCCAGCTTCTAAAATGAATTTCAAAGAATATCAATGAAAGGCCGAGATGTAGCATGTGCGGAGCAAGCAGAAACTGGCTGAGATGAAGAAAATGTCGACATCGATGAAATGTTTGAAAACATAGACAGTGGAAGAAATCAATCTCAATCAGATCTAGCAATAAATGCTCTACCGATAAAGTAAAGGGAGAGAGCTCATTAAGAAGGCCATCTTCCATTGGGTGAGCTCCGTTGGATATGAACTCTCCAATTGGTTTCTCCTTCTTCTTCGCTTCTCCCGTCCTTTCGTTCTCATCTTCCCCTCTTTCAGAATTTCGCTTGAAAGCCCTAATCTCAAGCCCCGTCATCAATAGGCCTGTATCCCCGCTTTGAATTAAGATAACACAGAACTCAGGGCACAAAAAAATGCTCTGCCCATCATAAATCAGAGAAGTTTAGCATCAGATTATCTACCAAGTAAGCACACTCTAACCATACCCCAACAGCAACTGGACAAACAAGATGATTAAAGATCGAATCTTTATTCAATTTTTTTTAACAAAAAAATTGCATTTGACTCCTCTTATCACATGTTATCACAAAAAGAGATCAAATGATTGTCCAAATAGTGACCTAACATTCGACCTAAGAATTAGTCAAACAATCTTCTCAACCAACGGGGAAAACTCACACGCACAAATATTTGAACATTTTCATTCAACTAAATTCAATTCAAATCAACCAAATCCTACAATAATTGAACATCAGTTATGAAAAGGAAAAATAAAAAGTGGATCGATATCTAGAATAAAGAAAGAAAGAGACTCACGTACCAGGAACTTTTTGTTGAATCTGCAATTGTATTTTCTTGGCGAAATAATTCCCAGCAAAGTAGTCCTTGGTTCAGTTGTGCGAGAGGAAATTGCAATTTCACGATTGGTAAAATTTGAGTGCCTGCAAATTTTCGACGATTTTGAGAATTTTGTTTGCCTCTTCTCCCCAAATTGGTTGAGTCATAGAGAAGGGTGTAGATATTCCACAGTCTCTATCACAGTGCAGAGGCCAACTCAGCACAACATCTATATTTATATTACCATTGGAA
Organism: Striga asiatica; assembly: GCA_008636005.1. Classification (NCBI taxonomy): domain Eukaryota; kingdom Viridiplantae; phylum Streptophyta; class Magnoliopsida; order Lamiales; family Orobanchaceae; genus Striga; species Striga asiatica. The sequence goes on along the minus strand of BKCP01007849.1, from coordinate 5,404 downwards.
AAAAAAATGTGATTGATATTTTAATAATTTATTACATGGCATATTTTTCACCACAACAACATACCACATTGGAGATGCTCAAGGAAGGTTGCTGAGAGAAAAGAAAAAACAAATATCTGCTGCATTAGTTCAAAGGTTTGGGCCGAGATATTTACAAAGAAAATGGGCCAGAATCAACTCTCAAGGGCCTGAAACAAATAACTTATTGAGCCAGAAATTTAATCATTTGGGCTGGGAATTAAATTGACATAAAAGGGCTGAAATTAAAAACGAATATGGTCGAATAAAATTTATCCAAATACACCAAAATTTTTTCCAAATAAATTGAGCCGACTATCAAACACACGGCTTGCTTGGAAAAAGAGCTCGAAAGAGTACAACGCGTTTCCAACAGAGAATTTGGACGATCTAACTAACTATTAAATAAAATTAATCAAGCGCATAAAATAAAATAAAAATAAGGCAAGCACATAACATATAAAAAGAACAATGCAATCATAATAAATGAAGCGAGTACATACAAACGAGCACATAATAATAATTAAACGCGAATAATAATAAGATGAAATAAAAGCGAAAAATCAAACAAATAAATAAATAAAAGCGAGCTAAGAATGAAATAAAATGCTAAAATTCAAGAGAAACAAACGGGGCACTACATGTGTATTTACCAGAATATTAAACACTTTAGAAACTTTTTTAAAACAAATTTAAATTATCCCGCCTTTTACTCTATTTCAAATTCAAAAATATATTTTTAAATATATTAATAAATATTTATTATTTATTTCTTCCTTATGTTGAAAATTAAAGAAAGATTTTGTTTATTGATTTTTCTACACGGGTGTTTTTGTAACATTTAATAAACACCCATGTAGATTTTTCCTTATGTTAAAATAAAATTCTTATAGAAAGAACAATTAATTTTTTCCTCAAACATTTAAAATTTTGATACGTCTATTGGTTTCTAATGGGATGACGTAAGTTGATATTTTCAACCCATTTAAAATGTTACTAGTATTCGGCCTGTGCATTTGCAAAGATATAAATAAAGCACTGTAAGTTATTTGTATGCATATAATGATTACAGATTTTTCTTGCACTTTTTTGCCGGCTAAATTTACAATTAAAGGAGCTCAAATATTTATTTTTTTAAATTGTGTTTATCATATTGGATGTAATGTATATTTTAGTATGTATTTTTTTGTGAATTATTTATTATTTATTTAAAAATTTCAAATACGTTTTTTATTTTTCAAAAGAAGTTAATTTAAATGTAACCACAACAATAACATCTAATCACGTCAAATAGTCAACATATTATATGGTTAAATGTAAGTAAATCAAAGTCTAAAATATTTTTTGTAATTTTGAAGTGATTAGTGTGTTGATTATCAAATAATTAAATGAGAGGTTAAATAAATTAAAAGTAACAGCTTTTGGAGGGAAAAAATTATATTGCCACATAGGTATAATTTAATAGGTTTTATTAAATGCTCATGAGCCAGCAATTATATATATATAGATGTTATCTAATTTGTTACTTTAATTATATTGAATTTGATTTTATATTAATTTTAAATTGTTACTTTAATTAGATTGAATTTGATTTTATAATAATTAAATATATGATGGAAATAGGATTTTCTATTAATTGTTTGATAAAAAAATAAATAAGAAAGAAAAAAATATGATATAGAATAATATTTAGATTTTCTCTTCTAATTTGATCAGTAATTTGACTATTGGTTGATCATTGAATAAATTGGTATGAAGTAACATTGAAATTGGAATATGAAAAGTTGTTAAAAAAACTAGATGATTTTGATGTATAAAAATAAAAAATAAAAAATAGTTTTACTTTAAAGTGTGGATTCTTTACACTATGTTTTTTTACATTAATAATTATTGATTAGATAATTGAGTTTTTTTTTAAAAAAATTAAAACAGCAAGGTTTAACAATATTTTTTAAATAAAAAATATTGTGTAAAGAAAAATATTTAATAATATATATTCATTATTTGTATTTATTTTATTTTGATAATTAGATGAGATGTAAAAAATATAAACAATTATTTTAAAGTCTAAAAAAATTCAAAATATGAGCTCAATGCCTCAATCGCAAGGGGACCACACGCCGTTCTTCTCGAAGCTCCGGCCCGGAAAACGAACCGGCGATCGTCAACCTCCCGCCGTGCTACAAATACATTGATACACGCGTGGGAGCTTCTACGGAGTTGAGTAGAGCTTGAAAAACGTTTCGAGGGGGACGAAGGGCATCGAGTCCATGGTTTCGTACGTCGGCGCTCTACTGTAAGGTGCTGGCGGGATTGCGGTGGCCGGCATGGCGTTGCTTGTCGCCTTTCAGGAGAAGCTCGTCTACGTTCCGGTCTTGCCCGGGCTCGCCAGATCCTACGTAATCACCCCCGCCAGGCTCCGCCTCCTCTACGAGGATGTCTGGCTCACTTCCTCCGATGGCGTCCGCCTCCACTCGTGGTTCATCAAGCTCTTCCTGAACTGCAGAGGTTTTTTTATTTCTTACGTTTTATTGCGACCCATTTTTGTGTTGTTCTGTTGTGCGGATAAAGGGTGCCTGCAGTGCACTTACACAGTAACTCTGCTGTGAATTTGTAGCCATTAGATTTGATCTTTAGTTACTATAAAACAAAAGCAAAAAACTATTCATTCNATAAATACATCAAACCATACAAACACCTATGATTAGGCCTCCATTAACTTAACCTTATTCAAACAAAATAATGCAAATCAAGTTTCTTCTGCCTTAAAGCTCCACTACAACTACATAGAGCCCGGCTTGTGGGTAGATTAATAGACCTACTGAGGCAACATTCAGAAAATTGTACAATATGCCATAAATTTGATTACATGGCAAAACAATACAAGAGAAATTAACTACAATTTGGAGTAATCTAAACAATGACATTCTTCAAAAAACAAAAAAAATAAAAAATAAAAAAAATACAAGATCGTGATCCGGTAGAGAAAGCAAAAACGCCTCCTACGAGTGGTTGGTATTTTGTATCGCCACGGGACCGTACAAAGGTTTAGGCAAAAAGAACATCAACATTAGAAATTAAATCATGCTTGACATTCTAAAAAAATGTAAATTCAACTACCTCTTCAACTTGCACATTAAATTTCTTGGTTTTCTTCTTTCGAACCTCATGTAAGGGCTTCATTCTTTTTGTTCGCCGTTTTCCTTCTTTCATCTTTAGACCTTTCAAGTTTCCAATGGAACTTTCTACATTTTTAAAGATATCACCATCTTTGGAAATTTCTTCTCTCATTGAAGCCTCGTAGATTTTGTCCATGTTTTGTTCAAACATGTCCTCCATTAGGCTACGTGCAACCGCACTCTTTGAAGCTTGGTATGACATTCTCAAAAACAATGAATGCATTCTCCCGTTCCATTCCATGAAATTATGACCAATATCCTTGGATTTTGAATGATCAAATCTCCTTGTTTTTCGTTCCCACCGACTTAATATGTACTTATCGGGAAGCTCTAATATATCAAAAAACTTGAATACCCTCAAAATATGAGAACAGATGAATCCTTTACTCTCGAACATCATGCAACTACACGAGAAGAAATCATCGCTAACACAAAGCACATGAAATTCTTTATGAAAAACACCATGAAGCACAATCACGAACCAAGTAGGCACCTCAGTAGTCTCTTTTTCTTTAATTATAGATATCATTGAGCGCTTGTACTCTTCTTGAAAAAGATGGAATATTGATGGTGTGTACCTTTTTGATGCCTTTTGTAATATCGGCACTCGGCGATGCTCATAGAGGGAACTTGTTGTCGTGCTCTAAATTCAAAAGCCATCTCCTTATCTCTTTTATCAGCCACCACTCGATCAAAATGGTTAAAAAAATCACTGATATGTAAAGCAAAATTTAAATGATTTTTTAAATCTTTATTCAAACTCTCACTTAGTTGCGTACTACGAATACCCAAAGTGAAAACACTTTTCATGAAACACCTTGCCCATTTATTCTTTACAGCATAAGTTCGCTTCAACCAAGAGTTCTCTTGTAAGTCATGCTTTTGTAATATATTACTCCAAGAAGCTTCAAACTCATCAACATCAGTATACTCATACATACATCGATTAAAATCTCCCAATAAGTCGGTTTCAGGCCTATGAAAACAGGATAAATGCTTCAGTGCATTTTGATTAATATGCCACGTGCACAAGCCATGAAAAGAATCCCCCATAACTATACCGAGTGCATTAGCCATTGCTGCATCTTGATCAGTAAATATGGTGAGAGGTTTCTTTCCAACGTGTTCCCTCAAGAATGTCTCGAAGAGCCAAACAAATGACTCTACTGTCTCGTCATATAAGAGGGCAGCACCGAACATGGTGATCTCTCTATGATGATTAAAACCTGTAAAAACGCCAAGGGGTCTCAACTCTTTGTTAGTCCCATATGTCGTGTCGAATGTAATAACATCACCAAAATCAACATAATCGACTTTCATTTTACCATCAACCCAAAATATGTTACTCACCAGGCCACCATCATCAAACTCAAAATCATAAGAAAATGAAGCATCAATGGTTTTTTTTCCTCTCGAAATACTTCATAACACTACCAAGCTCACCTAATATTTTTTCTTTCTTTCTTCTATTTCTCAAATATGTTTTTTGATCTTCTTTAATAAATCCAAGATGCTCTCTACCACCAGCCTCCCTAATCAACAACTCTTGAGTTGCCTTAGGGGTAATTCCAGAATCATTTGCGATGTTGCTGGCAAATGCTTGAGACATGTTTACATTCCTATTACAACGAAACATATGAACGGTTTCATTTGACTCAAGCTCATGATTATGAGTCGCCACAAAATCCTTAACAATATATTTTCCAGAAATCGGGTTTAGTGCTACATTCAACTTTGCTTGGCAACCAGTTCTTACCTAAGAGCGTTGACGAGATTTATCGTTGACCCTTTTGTCATCTTTACGAAACCCCTCTTTATAACATACGAATACGGCATTTGTAACTACTCCATCCTTTCTCCGCTTGTTTGAATAATCTTTTCGAACACCAAAGCCTATCCTTTTGCCATATTTTTGCCAACAATCCCAAGCATCATCTACATAAATGAACTCCGTTCCAATTCGAAGGCCTTCATTGAGTATATCATCAATATTTGGCGAGCTCAAGTTGACTACTTCAATATTCGCAGCTTCAATTCTACATTTAAATACAAATAAAAAAAAAGTTGTAAAATATCCACAAATAAAATATGCCAAAGTACTTTCCAAAAGACAAAAACACATCAAACTAGAATATAGAGATAAATAGGAATGAACCTAAATGATCAAGTAACAAAATAATTTAACCAGTTCTACGTCACATACAAAT
>BKCP01007848.1:2222936-2247694 GCA_008636005.1 Striga asiatica | reverse complement strand
TCGACGGTGAAATGGTTGTGGGCCGTTGAACCCTCAGTTTCATTTTTTTATGTTTTTGTTTTATTTTTATTTTTTTAATTTAACTTAGGTGTTATTTTTACATGGTAATGAGGATGCCACACCACACCGAAAAATCGTTAATGGAACCGATTGGGCGCCGCATCAGTATTTTCGACGGAAATGAGGGTCGGAATTTCGATTTGGACAAAAATTGTCACATAAAATAGATCGTGCACCAAACCTAAACTCGAAACAAATAAAGGACGAAAGTGCAGCAAGGGCAAACATAGTGGATGAATGGTGAAATTTTTCTATAGCAATTCATATCCCACCACGTAAACCACAATCACGCCATGTCAGATTAAAAAACCACACCATGTCACATCACATTTTTATCCAGGGGTGCAGATAAAAAGAGATCAAAATTGAAAAAATGTCAAATTATAAGACCAAATTTGAAAGTGATTCAAAAATGTAAAATGGCGAAATTAGAGGATCAATTTTAGAATTTTACAATAGGATAATGGTGCTAGGGACCATAAAATTATGTTTCTCCCATCTAAGAGTTAAATTACATTGAACATACTTACCAATTAAATTGGAAAGCTTAACTTGACATTCGTTAAATAAACTTCCAAACAAGAAGAAATCATCCATAAATATATTAATGAAATCACGCATCAAATTCAAAAACATGCACTTTGAGATGTGGTGAGTGAATTGCTTAGTCCAAATGGCATCTTACAAAAGGCAAAGGTCCCAAAAAGACACGTGAATGTCATCTTGAGTTGATCCTTTGGTGCTATAGGGATTTTGATAACATCCCGACAATTCATCTAAGATTTAGTAAAAAGGATGTCCAACAAACTTATTAAGGAGTAGGTCAATGAATGGAAGAGAAAACGGTCCTTTTTGGCGGCGACATTGAGTTTCAAGTAGTCAATACACATTCTTCACCTGATAGTGGCCCCAGAGGAAACTTGCTCACCTTTGTCGTTTTCAATCACCGTGATCCTACTCTTTTTTGGGACCATGTGAACTGGACTCACCCACTAAATTACAGTGACAACATAAATTATCTTCTCCTTTATAAAGCTTAACTGTCCTCCTTTACTACTTCCACCAAAGTCGGATTAATCATTACAATGGATAACTGGTGTAATCCAAAGTTCATGACAGTATGTGTTATAAGAGGTTATAAGAGTTGATAGAATGGCTTGGAGAAAAATAACTCAAGTAGCTCAAATTATTCCATGAGATCCCTAAAGATTTGAATCCATTGTGCATTTGTATCCGTACAGTCCTATGAGTCCGTTTTTACAATATGTAAGCCCTGTTCCTAACGAGGCATGAGTCAATGAACTTAGGAATAAGTTAGAAAACCATTAAACTGAATTATTAGCAGCAACAGTACTTACAACATCATGAATTCATATGTTTTTCAATTTAAACAATGTTCTTGCGAATTTCTCCCCAAAGGATTGTGTCAAGACTATCAACGAGAAAGGCCACAGAAAAATTTAAAAAATTATCCTATCCCCACCGAACATCGGTCTGCAAAGGGGGGCTATACAACTCTGAGGTAAAGTAAAAAAAAAATAAAAAAATCAAGTAAAGAATATTTCTCTGGTCTTCGGATTCACTTTACGGCGCCTCCTTGAAGCAGATCTCCTCTCTTTTCCACGTCGAACCATGTTCTTTTTGGGAGGACTACTCTCACGAACTACGGTCACTGGTGGACTCTGAGTTCTCCGAAAAGCCATGTGGGCCCTTTGTTCTAACAAATCCCTGTGATAAGCCTGTAAAAACAGAATGGTTATAAAAACCACCGGTGATTCAACAGAACACAGGTATCGCTTGAACATTGATTAGAACCAAAAAAAACAAATTATATCTATACACTAGACCAAAAAATTTTCGTTTATATTTAATCTTTATTTATTAGCAAATCTTATGTATGAAAAAAAAATAATTAATTTTTGTATATACTCAATGGCTAATATTTATTAACTATAAATTGACTTATATAATTTATTGATACAATCCAAAAAATATTATGAAAATTGATTTGAAAAACATATGAAGTCATGATGTTTGAAAATATTATTGATACAAATCATGATGTTTGAAAATATTTATTGATACAATCAGCTAGAAGAAGATAACAATTCAAAGCCATTCTTGGTTCTTTTTCGAATGTTAGAATCCTGGCCCAACGTTGCGAAGCCTGTGAAAGATATGCAAAATCCCTAGTTCCAAAAAATATTATGGTTGTAAGTATTAGTTTAATTAATTATATTCACCATTCACCATTCAAAATTACTTAAAATATTTAATAAAATAATTAAAATAACAATGTTTGAATTATACTAACTTAATGAATAATTTAAAATATTAATAAAACTTTCTAAAATGTAGTCAACTTAACCATATAAGGTACATCTCAGGTGAATATATCATTTGTAATGATAATACTATTGAAAACAAAAACAATATATTAATAAAATTAAAATTTCATGGCCGGGTACAATTCAGAATTATAAAATTCACCTTAGAAATATCTATGTACATTAAGAAAACTATTCCAAATTTAAAAAGATATAATTTTTCTTATATACTACTTTATAACTAAAAATAAGTTAATAAAATAGTCATGTATAATAATTTAAATTATAGCACTTAGTAATTACGAAAATATTCAATATATCTAAATATTCAAATAGATACTAATTAACTCATTATACAAGTTGAAAAAAATGAATTAAAAAAATAAATATAAACCAAAAATAAAAAAATAAAAATAAAAATTTTAACCATAAAAAATTTGTGTGTTGCATAAGGATTAAAGTTACTAAAAATAAAAATTTATTTATCAAACTTCTTAACATTTCATGCACTAAGAATTATTATAAATAAAGATAAATATTATGGGTTAAACGTTGGTCAATTATCGAGCAATGTGCGAATTATGAATTGTTGAAAAAGTTATAAGACTATGATAATCGATAATTTTATAAGTACATGTAAGTATATTGTATGCAAATATCATATAATCTTCTACATTTATAATATTTTATACACTTATAAATAATAAAATTTATATATTTTATAGTCAAGACCTACAAAAAAATTAAATAATAGATAATAATAATAATAGTAAATAAATAAATTTCATATTTCAACTGAATTGAATTGGGAATATAACTTCATAGTCTTATTATTTAATAATATTTAAATACTAAAATATTTTTTGAGGTATACTCCGTGCGACAGGGCTGGTGAATAAGCATAGATCGAAGAACATCATAGAGCAGTTAAATTAGGCTACATATATTTCCCCTCCACACGTGCATCAACTCACCCACAATGACAGATATAAGGCTAGAATTAAACCAGCATCTCAGTAAAACACAAGGACTACATTTTATGGATAGAAAATTTGAAGTTGTTTCAGAGGAATGTTAGTTGGCATGAAAATTCACAGGAAATGCAAGTTGGCATGGCGACAGGATATAAAAGGCAAATAAGGCATGGTGACAGTATATAAAAGGCAAAATAAGGCATGGTGACAGGACATAAAACGCAAATAAGGCATTGTGACAGGATATAAAAGCTACCTGTATAACGAAATTGCGCCTTTCACAATCTAGAAACATATGGATGCCCCAGTTAACTTTGGCTGCAATTTTGTCCCTCACAGTTGAAAAGCTCAACTGATCCCTGGAAGTAAATCGGTCAACTTCATTAAACCACAGACAACTGAAGAGATTTGTGATGGGGATGTGTTCTCTTATAATTACACATCCTTCAGGAACATCTGCAGACATTTTATTTCTCATCAATTTTGAGTAGAAACATGAACAAATTACATAACCCAGCTATAGACTTTACCACTAGTTATAGGAAGCTTAGCAGTTGTGTATGGTGTTAAACCTTCCTTTTTATAAAATTCAATCTGATAATCGATAGAAGTATTATCGTACTTCCCTCCAGCTTTATTGGCTTCGGCTTCTTTAAACACATCAAAGCGACGATAGTGCCTTGAAATAGCAAAAGTTGCATTTTGGCGCCACAAGAACCTGAGGAATTAAGTGGTTGAGGGGTTGAAATATTTGAGCAACATGCATGAGTACAAGACCAGTTTTACATCTACAACAGACTGGATATAATTGAAGTTGATGCAGAAAGAGTCAAAGATACCTCTCAAGAACCTGGTATGGGTCCACAACAAGCTGAAGCTTTCCATCAATCCAGATAGAGTACCTCGAATTCGGAAAGAGCCTATGCAACAAGAGCTTTGGCACCTGAGACAACAAACAAATGCTACTAAGGGTTTCTAAAAATTGAAAAAGATTATAATTACAATAACAACAAGGAAAACATAAGTAAAATAGCCAATAGAAAAACAAAGAACTAATCCGGAATTGGGTTACATCATTTAACAATTCTACTTATAAGCTGAATACCAAACAGTGCAAAGTAATTCAATCACCTTTTGTGTCCAAAAGTAAGCTAGGTTTAACCAAAACTAATCAACGAAAAAAACAAAATGCTACCGCAAACTTTTCCCAGTATCAGTCAACGAATTTTTTCAACAGATATGAAGACACCATGAGATCTGGTTCTGCACATTTCAGTGGTCCAATGAGAGCCTATCCTAACACCTAGAGTGCCAAGTTCTCTCATGCCAAAACAGGACTCCAGGTATAATAACCATTGAGAGGATATAGAACACGAGATAAAGCTCCAGAAGAGAAAAAATGAGCGAACATATCATCAGCTTGTGTGTGATAATTGATAACTAAGGATCAATTCTTAGGTTCAAACAATGTACTACTCTGTATATTTGTCACAAATCAACATACAGGTTGATTACAATAAACATTTCAGCAACAACGGTGAAAACGTAAGGGTATGAACACATGAAGACAACAGACCTTTCCATTTCTCCTTGAATCAATGTAAGGAACATTACGAACAACTATAATCCTCCACAATCCAACTTTCTTGTTACTCCCCAAGATGCTAGAGTTTTTCATGTATGTTTCAGTCACTTCATCAACAAACATAAAGAAAGGAACATCCCTTCGTGCAGTTTCACCAATATTCTTTGGCTGCTGAATTACATCGTAATTTCCTGTACAGAAGATGCGTAGATATATGTCAAAAAAATAAAGTAATAGGCTGGATTAAAGATACTTATATGACCGGGAATAGGCATGATTAAAGATACTTATATAAAAAGGTAACAAGATGCAAGCAGTTCCATAGCTTCTGGAGTGATATTACTTATATGTATGTTACAATCTCAGATACAAAAGTATCGAACTTCATATTTAGTTCATGTTTGGCCGTACCAAATATAGCTGAGGCAACAATGACTTCATGCAACTGCTCCAACAACTTAAGGTCAGTCACATCAATGTCGAATCCAGTTTGATGACCAGGTCTGCAACCTTTGACAAAGCTGAAGAAAACAATATGTTTCAAATTATTCAGATTCCAACCAGATAAATCTTGGGAGAAAGGAAAATGTACACAAACATAATGCTAGGATAAAAATTAAAACTTACCCACAGTGAACAGTCATTGACTCTCGGATGTGAAAAGAATCATTCCTCTGCTTCAGCGAAGGATAGCCACCAAAATCAGAGCCTCCATTTGCTTCGGTGTTTGATGGATTCTCCTCAGAGAAGTAAGTTAAATTCTGAAGAACAGGAGAAGGAGATGGGAGTCTGGGCATACGGGCTATGGCCTGCTCCACCGGTACATAGCATACTGGGCATGCTGACAACAGTCACAAACCAAGTCAACTTAATCTATTTAAGCATGTGACGATATGCAACGGTGCATACATGCATCCAACAACAAACAGGAGGGAACTTTCCTCCACCACAGTATCTTTTTAAGAAATGACAATCCCATAGGCAGTTTTAGCAGTTGTTGTAGCAAGGGCATGTGAAGCAAAGATACAAAAGAGAGAAAAACTTACGGCGTGGGCCGACTCGCCTTGCATCACCGGGAGGAGGGGGCGGAAATGCAAAATCTTTGCATGGATTCGTTAAAACAGTAGCATCCACCGAAGAGTTGCTCAAAATTGAGGAATTGAAAAGAATGCCCCAATAGGTACTCTCTTTACATACTAAAACTTTGTTAATCTTCAAACTACTGTTAGATGGCACTGCTTCTTTTCCAGAAAAGTATGTAGGGGTGATGAAGGACTTGTTAAAATATCTAGCATCAAATGGCAAACCTGAGCTGTCGAAATCATCCTCTGGAAAATAAAAAATAAAAAAACCATCACTCATATACATGTCATTCTTGTGAAGAACTATTTTCTGCTGCTAGGAAAATGAGATTTTCAGGCTACAAAATTCATTAATGCACTAAGTGTACTTCAGGCTGTTGTGCCTAATACAACTACATGTTGAAGCACAAGATGTAATCAGGTGCAAAACTCCTATTTCCTTCAAGTATGACAAAGTTATGTCATTGAATTGAGATGAAAATGTTCAAACAGAATCACAAATAACATTACAGATTAATGGAACGCAGGGAAAGCATCGTTACCTCTTTTTCAATATATGCAAACATTTTGGTAATGACAGAGTTGGAAAATGATGTGCTGAGTTGGGAAATGATTGTAAGACCGAAAAAACAAGAACTAGAGAGAAGCAAAATCCATGGCATCAAACCTTTATTGACTGTAAAGAACCCTGTCATGAATGCTACAATGGCGAAAGCCGCCAGCACCAGCATCGCGACTTTCTTTCTGCTCAAATATCTGAAAGTGGTGGAGAAAAACTTTTCTTTCTCTCTATAACCAGTAAGGGATGTCTTTGATGGCCTGCGAGTTATGTACAGATTCTGAAGCTGTGATCCTCCATTCTGTGCCTGTTGCTGCAAGGATCCAAAACTTCCGGACAGTCTTGATCCCAATGACCCACCAGTCATTGTACCATCAACCCCTCATAAGCAAGTTTCATCTTTTCTTTCTATCACATGTATCCTTCATCCATAAACGAGCACTGTATACCATACAGGATATGGAAAATGCTGTCCCTGATGACCAATAACTGAGTATGTTCGGATTAAAAAAAATAATAATAATAAAAAAAGAATCAACGTTTTAAATGAATCAGCCAGGTTATTCAATAATTAAATTGGCAATTAATTCCTAGAAGAAATGCCAAAGGAAAAAGCTGTGCAGCTTTCCACAACAATGAATCCACCAGAATAGAATCAGTACTGAAAAAATAAGATTAAGAACCCTCCTTAACTTGTCCAAATCTATGAGCGGTTAAACAGTAAACAAATTGGATCGCACCAGCCCCACTGTAAAACAAGCAGACTATGAAACACTAACCCTCTTAAGCAGAAGAACGACAATGAATCATAAAGCACGATAAAACAAAACTCAAGCTTCGGAACTCATAGTGTAACACGAAAGACCTCAGAGTTCTTTTCTCAACGCCAATTCAAAAGCAAACACAAATCAGCGATACAGACATGCGCAGTTAGCTACAAATCCAATCAAAACGGCAAAATCCAACCCCAATCTCCATAGAGAAATCTAAATCTGGACCTCATTTCATAAATGCTCCACGCAGATTACATGTAAATGAAGGCCAGAATACAAAAATTGATCGGGTTTAGCAGTTCACCTTTGGATAATCAGACAAAAGTAACGTTTCTTTTTCCAACAGAAATCGGATGATGTAATTCTACAGAATAATAAGATTTGAAGAATGCTTAGTAGTGGTGGTAATGGTATCCTCCTCGACCTGGGTCATGGTTAGCAGCAGTGCCATTGCATTGATTTTTTTATTTTTTTTTTCTGTATTTATTTATTTTATTGCTAATTATACTTTGTGCTGCCCAATCATGCGCGCCATTTCATAATATGCAAAATTCGATAAATATTCTCTAACAATAAGCAGCCAAAAATTATTGCACAGGATTTCCTTTCCTTTCCTTGTGTTTTAATTTATATATTAATATTTTTTTTTTTTGGGAACGATAGAAAGATCTATATAACTCACAAGAAAGTTCATAATACAATCCATGGGGAACCCCCAAATAGCCCGAAATCTTAAAAATGAGAGGCACACTTACAAAGTGGCCTAGAACCTCAACAAAGGACAACAACTAAATATGAAAAATACATCACCAGAACTAAGAGTTTAGCCACTGCCAAAATGCCTAGCATAAACCACTTAATTCGAAAGTCTAACAACACCACCAAAACAGAGAAAGAACCAAAGAAAAGACAAAGAAAGAACAACAACCGAGACAAAGAAAAAACCTAAGCAACAGAAGAAAAAGCAACCCAGTCTTTTTGAGCCAATTTGCAAACAATGTTTACTAGAATGAGAGTTTTTTGAAACAGCCATATGTTCCTGGATCTCCAAAGCCACCATAGCATGTAGGTGGTCAATTGGATTCTTGCCTCCACTGTGTCAGAGTTGTCCAGTAAGCATACCTGTTGGCACCAATGGTTAAAGGAGTCAGAGTCAGCAGATAAACCATCCCAGTAAACTGGAGAAAGTTCCCAAAGCAGCTTGGCTCTAGAGCAGTGAAAAAGGAGATGTTCAATTGTCTCTGGAGCTTCCCCACAGCACACACATGTGGTGTCTACTTCTAATCCTCTTCTCAACAGGTTTACAGAGACAGGCAAGGTCCCAGAGAGGCACTTCCACAGGAAATGTTTGAGTTTCCCAGGCACCTTCAAATGCCAGCATCTTTTAATGGCTTTTCTGTGATTTTCAATGTTCTTGCTGGATTGAGGTTGGTCCATCTTCAACAGCTTTTGCTGTGCCAAATAGGAGTAAGTGCTGGATACTGTAAAGATGCCCTTCTTCTCAAGACTCCAGAACATTCTATCAGGTCTATCAGCTCTTAAAGTTTGAATTGCAAGGATGGCTTTGCTATCTTCCTCATCAAATACTTGTTTAACCAGCCAGTCATTCCAGCCATACCCATTATCCAACATCAGATCCTTCACCAAGATTAGATGATCTCTTGCCAGCTCCATAAGCACTGGTTTTGGTTTTGAGAGTGTAGGCACCCAATTCAGATCTTCAATTCGAGTAGGTGCACCATCTCTTATCTCAGTTCTCAACCATTTTGATAAGATAGGTAAAACATTAAGCCAGCAATTCCAAGTCCATGAACCACCTTGTGTTCTGCCCACATTGAAAATGGAAGTATGAGGAAAATACCTATCTTTCAATATCCTACTCACAAGCAAGTTAGGTTGTGTGGCTATTCTCCATAGCTGTTTGCAGATGAGAGCATCATTAAATAATCTGATGTCATGGAAGCCCAGTCCTCCATCCTCTTTTGGAAGTGAAATCTTGTCCCAACTTTCCAGTGTAACCCCTGAGTTTGAAGGTCATTTTTGCTCCACCAGAATTGGCTGCAAAGTTTAGAAATCTCAGTACAAATGGTTAATGGCAATCTGAAACAAGTCATTGTGAAGACAGGCAGAGCCTGGATGACTGCTTTAAGAAGCACTTCCTTGCCTGCTGTAGAGAGCAATTTTGACTTCCAACTCTGTAGTTTGCTCTTTATGGAATCAAGCAAATAAGAGAAAACCTCCTTCTTGGATCTGCCCATTCCCAGAGGCAGGCCTAAGTACTCTGTAGACCTGTGAGTTTGGATCCCTTCATGGTTCTGCAGATACTGAACTTTAAGGTTTGAGGAGTATTTCTGCTGAAAAAAATTCTTGACTTCTGGAGATTCACTAATGTTTTAGTGGGATATATTATTATTTAATTCTAATTAGGATTTTAGGAATTAATTTTATTCCATAAATAATATTCCCTGATTAGGAGAATATTACCTAGGGATAGGAGACTTGAGAGTCTTCTATAAGGTGATGTTAGGAGAAAGGAATCATGACCTAATTGGGATTAGTTTATGGAGTGGAATTAGAATTCCTTAGCCTAATGGGATAAGCCCATTGATTGAGCTCGATTTTAAGGTCTTATACAAGAGAGGAAAATCGAGATTAATACATGTTCGAGAGTTAGGGAGTTTTGATTAATCGAACCACCAAGATTTGTCGAAGTAGGTGTTAAGGTAATCCATTAGAAGATCTTAAGGTGATTTATTTCAAACCTTGAAGATCTATTTTTTTCCGGCCATCACCACCATCTGACCGTCGCCATCCGCCGCCGTTGACCACTGCCGGAAATCGCCGCCGCCGCCCAACGCCACCAAAAGTCACCCGCAACCAGCACATGCAGCCGCGAGTCATCATCCGCAGCCGCGCCTCACCAGTCGCAGCGCACGCTTCCAGCGACGCTATCCCGCGACACCGCGCCATCGTCGTCCGCCTGCTCATGCCCCGATCGAGGTCNAGCGGCCAGCGGTCGTTCGCGACCTGACTGCGACCAGCGCCTGTCTGCGAACCGACCATGATCCAACCTGACCCGAGACGTGACCTGACCCGATTCGACCCGAGTCCTTGCAACCCGAATCTGATCCAACCGGCCCGAGCCCGACGAGCCCGATCAAGTGATCCGTTCGTGATTCAACACTCGACTAGAGTCGACAAAGGCCAAAACCTTCCACCGATTGGGTTGTGGTAACCAGACGATCTCCATCAAAGGAAATCAGAAACGTCTCTGAGTCGGCAAAAATTTTAAACGGTAATGTCCTAACCCTAACTATAGATTCTGTTGCGTTAGGGTTTATTATTCCAAAATTCAAACGTGCATGTTGTTGTCGTTCCTAATAGAACCCAGCAAATAGAACTCGGAATAATTTAAGTACACGAGGACATCTACAAAAATTATGTAATTCATTGGTTTAAATAGATGAGGACATCCAAATAATCTTAATGAATTTGAAAGAATTTCAGTCTAGCTAATAAAGCAAGCAATATAAAATGCAAACACAAGCATAAAAAATAAACCGACTCTTATTATTCGAACGGGGTACTACAATCTACCCTCCTTGAAATATTTCCTTCCTCGAAAATTACAAAATACAAAGATACGAAAGAGAACTCAAAACATAAAATTTAGATACTTTGTCTGAATCTCGTCCTCGCACTCCCAAGTCGCGTCGCCCTCGCCATGGTAAATCCATTGGACTTTGACGATTGTCACCTCCCGGTTCCTCAACTGGTGGACCATTCGGTCCAAAATGACTACCGGTACCTCCTCGTAGGTCAGGTCCTGTACGACATGCAACTCGTCAAAGTTCACCACGTGTCCGAGAATCGAACCCGCATCGTTAGCTTGGAAGGCTAGGGGTTATAGTCGACGTTGATTCGGTACACATGCACATATCTCCTCAACATTGAGACATGAAACACATCTTGCACCCCTAAAAAGCTCTTGTGGTAGAGCCAATCGATAGGCTAGGTCGCCGACTCGGTCTAGAATCTTAAAGGGACCAATAAAACGCAACTGCATCTTCCCTCTCTTCCTGAAATGGATCACACCCCTCATTGGTGAGACCTTCAGGAAGACCTTATCGCCTAGCTCGAACTGCAGATCTTTCCTACGCTGATCCGCGTAGGACTTCTGTCGATTCTGGGTAGCCTTGATCCTCGCTTGGATATCATCTACTTACTACACTGTCTGTTTAACAAACTCGGGTTTGAGAGTTCGAGAACCTTCCTCTCGCAGAACTTGTCTTAATATAATGGTGAACTACACCTGCGTCTGTACAAAACGTCGTATGGTACCATATGAATTTTAGCCTAATAACTATTGTAATAGGCGAACTTCACAAGCGGCAATGCATTCTCCCACGAGTCGCCTTGATCCCAAAACACAAGACCTCAAGAGGTCCTCAAGTGTCTCGATCGTTTGCTTTGACTGTCCATCTATTTGCTGGTGATACGTAGTACCAAAGTTCAGCCTCGTGCCCATAGCACGCAAAAGACTCGCCCAATATGTAAAAGTGAATCGTGCGCCTCGGTTGGGAACAATCATCACGGCACCCCATGAAGTAGGACTATCTCTTCTATAATCCCCTTCCACTGTTTCAGCACCTTCGAAACCTATAGCCTCTATTTGAACACTAAAGCTTTGTCTAATGCCACTGCGAATCCTCCTATCTTGTCGGCTTGAGAAAGCTCTCACATTAGGGCATAGGAATTTATCGTTTGGCTACCTGATAACAATCCTCTCTCGTAGAGTCAGTCACACAACTAGTGATGGCAAAACACCACTAGCTACAGACGATGGCTCCGCTATCTCAATCTCTAACTGAGAACACTCTCGAATCAGTTGCTCCTACTAAGTAATCAAACCGGCTAGCCCACCTCGACCTTTCCGACTAATAGTGTCGGCCGCCACGTTAGCTTTCCCAGAACGGTAGCTAATCGTGCAGTCATGCCTAAACTAGCTCAAGCCACCTTCGTTGCCTCATGTTCAACTTGTACTGCTTCAGCTGCCTCGACACATAAGTCGCAACCTTCCCTTGCTACATCAACACACATCGTAAGCCTTGCTTTGAAGCATCATTATAGATCGTGAACTCCAAAGTAAGTAAGGTATGGTCAACACAGGTGCAGTAGTCAGTCTCTACTTCAGCTCTTTGAAACTTTCCTCGCACTGCGGACTCCAAGAAAACTTCGTTGTTTTCCTCGTAAACTGAGTCAACAGTTGAGCTTTCCTCAAGAAGCCCTCAATGAACCTTCGATAATAACTGGTTAGTCCAAAAAAACTACGAATCTCACTCACGTTCTTCGAAAGCTCATAGTTATTCACCGCTCCTAACTCGCTAAGAACCACGTCTATCCCTTTCGCTGTGATAATTTGACCGAGAAAGGCAACTCGGTCTAGCCAAAATTCACATTTTGAGAACTTACCATAAAGATTCTCTCGTCTAAGTGTCTCTAGTACCACCTTCAGATGCTCCTGATGATTCTCGACATTTCAAGAATAGACCAAGACGTCATCGGTAAACACGATGACTAATTGGTCCGTAAATATCGTCGGCGTGTTGCTTAACCCAAAAGGCATCACTACAAACTTGTAGTGCCCATACTGGGTTCTAAATGCTGTCTTAGGCACGTTGGACTCTGGTAACGCAAAACACTCCGACCGGCTTGAAATCAGCTTGTCTCCTTCCTCATCGGTAGAATGCCGCGTTCTTGCACAGAACTCTCACACCGGAGGGGTTTTCCGGTGAAGAGCCTCCGATGCTTAAGTCAGTATGTGTTTGTTCAATTTCCCAAAGTAAAGAATGGATAAATCGTAGGCTACAAGAAAAGACCCACTCCCATATATATAGGAGTGAGATACCTGCCCTAGGAATTGCCCGGCTTTTGGTGAGTTGTCCTGCCCGTCCGTACACACATAGTGTGCGTGTGTCAGAGATTGTCAGAGGTGGTTTTCGCCACTATCACTCTGCACCAATATATTCTCGTCACGTGTCCCTCTGAGCTGAGGGAGATTATTCTTCTACGCAGGCCGTTGGGATCTTCTAATGCCATCCACGCGTCTTCTCGCGTTCAAACCACGCTCTAGACTGCTCTTCACCCGTTGAGTGTTCGATCTCCTCCCTTTTGGTCGATCCTCGACCAGTTCTACTATTCTGCTCGATCTCCTCCCTTTTGGTCGATCCTCGAACCGCTCTGCTATTCTGCTCGATCTCCTTCCTTTTGGTCGATCCTCGACCCGTTCTGCTATTCTGCTCGATCTCCTTTCTTTTGGTCGATCATCCTTCTACCGATCCGGTTTTCTCCACTTCGAGGTTGCTCGACCGATGATGCAAACCGGTCTATTCCTCAGCTATATAATATCCCATATCATCTAGTCCCCCCCACTCTGGTCGAGTCTAAATGACTCGATCTAAGAGTGAATTCAAGCTGTCTTCTTCGTTCTGCCACCCTCTCGATCTCCTGCTTACATCTGATCTCCCTTCCTTGTCTCTTCTATCGAGGCTGCAACTATTCTTCGACCACGTGATCGATTTCATGGTGCGCTTTGAATTGTCCTTCATTTCCTTTTATTATTAGCGTACTTTCCGCCTGTCATATGTCCTTTCCGTTCAGTTCCATTAATCATCACGCCTCCTCGCGATCTGTGCCGCTTCGCTATCTGTGCTTCTTTAATTTTTCCCACCGTTGGATCTTCTTTTATCTAACGGTTACCTCCTCTAACTCCTCACGTTATTCATCTGTACTCTTATAAATACGGTACTTAGCTATTTCTTCGGCTTTTCTCACCTTTGCAATTTCGAACTCCCTTGCGCTCTGATTTCTTCTTCTGTAAATTGCTCTCTTCTGCTCTCGGCGTCTTTCCAAGCAGTTTCCGGCAACCACTTCTCTACTGCGACCATGAGTAAGTCTTCTATGCTCTAATTTTATATTTGCGTGCGTTTATTTCATCAATTTTTCAGTTTTCCCTGTTGCTTCTTCTTTTCCCAAATTCCTCTCGTCCCACCTGTGGCAAAAACCTCCTTCTCTGCTTTCAAAAACCCTAACTCCTTTTCTCTTCCTCTCACTTTTCCGTTCTATTTTTCAAATTCCGCTGATTCTAACGCATCAAGCCACCACTCTGCCGAAGATGAGATCGCCACGTCATCCTTCCCCTCTCATCGGCCTATTCCTCACTCGCCTTCCCACTCTGTCGAAGAGATCTACAATCCCACACCTCTCAGCGTTTTATGTCCTTCCGATTATGCCACACCTTCTCCTCCTCGCCAACCTACTCGTCTGATTGATGAGTCAGACGAGGATGTCCTTGACCACATCCCCCTCAATCGCCGTCGGCCGGCGTTTGGGGCTTCTGACGCTGCGGAAGAAGCTCTAGATGCTGCTGAGGAGGATGAAGATAACACTCCCCTATCTCGCCATTCCGTTTTTTCTAAAGTCGTTCCTCCTTCTAGCCTTAAGAAAAGTGCTCCAAAATCCTCGACCGCTGTCGCACCTCCTGCATCTCCGGCTGTCCCTGTCTTTACCTCACCTGAGGCTGCTCCGAAGAAGGGTAAGTCGACTAGAGTACCTTCTTCTTCTAAGAAGACTTCTTTCTCCTCTCGCTCTCTCATAGCTGGTTGGCTGGATGCCGAAGAAATTGACTATTCTACCCGCTGGGCTTTTGTATCTCCCGACCCTCGGGATACCTATGATAATCCTCCTCCCAACTGCTACACTTTCTTCGAGATTCAATTTAAACTTGGCGTTCGCTTTCCCTTAAGCCAGGACTTGCTCGATCTTTGTAAGTGGTTCGACCTGCCCTTGAACCAACTTCCTCTCAATGCCATTTGTTTTATCACAATTTTCATCATCCTTTGCCACATCTGCCTAGGTCGGCTCGATCTATATTTCTTCCATTATTGCTACACACCCTCGAAACATACTCAGGGACTCTATCTTAAGAGTCGTCATGATGTCCATTTCATTTCGGACACTCCTTCCAACGTCCCCAAGTGGAAAGACAAATTCGCCTTTGTCTAGCCCGACCTCGCTTTCCCTTGGGCGGCGTCTCCTTGGCTCAAAGAACTCCCCTGTGAATACTCCACACCTTCAACCAACGCGCTCTTCGACCAGCGGATTGCAGTATGGAATAGCAAACCCGTCGCGTCGAAGACTCTGCTTGAGGATGAGAACCTCCTGCATTTCTGTGACTTCTTACCCACAAACCTTGTCCTCTCCCTAGCCAGAAAATTTTCGACCTTATCCAGATCAAAAATGACCCAGGTATATGTTGTCCTTGAACAGGCTCGAGTATCATCATGTTCGTTTCACGTATTATTGATTTATTGTGACATTGACTTGTTCGTAACTTTATTTGTTGCAGAGATGCCCGCTATCCCTTTGCCTAAGCGAAAGGCTCCTTTGAGGAGGAAGTAAGCCGTTGAGGGATCAGGCTCGGGGCCGGCTGATTCGATCACCTCCAAATCCACTCGCTCGACTTCACCGCCTCAAGAGATGACCGTCGAGCAACCTTCTGCGACCAGCCCTCAAGCTTACCAGCCACCCAAGCAACCAGAACAGCTCGATAAATCAACATCTCCTCCGCCGCAGTCTCCTCCGCACGACCAGCCCACTCAAATTATTCATATTCCCGCCTCTCCCGAGAAAGCTATGCTCGAGGAGAGTCAACGTAAGCGATCCCTTGCTGGAGGGGATGAGAATGCTAGGAAGCGCCGTCGTGTCGAAGAGACCGCCCTCTCGACCACCACGTTCGACGGTCCGAGGTTCTCGCATTACCTCAGGGATGTTCTTCCCTCCGTCGACCACCCTACCGACCGCTACAATGACGGTCGCACCCTTCGAGACCGGGGTGATCGAATTGCCCGATGGCTGGCTCAGGTAACCTACTATAATTTTATGTTTATCTGTTTTATTTCATTTCTTCCCCTCGTCAGTGCTCTAATACTTTCTCTTATGTGCCCTTGTAGGGCATGGTCGAGCTCGCGCTGCTGATCGAGCAGACGTTAGCTAGCCCGGGTCGGTCCATCTCCACCCTCGAGCGAAGTAATCTCCAGCTCGGCACTCGGCTGGATGAGATGGTCGTCAAGGCCAATGCCCTTCACGAGAGGCTGAAGGAGTCGGCCGCTCGGAATAAGGCTCTCTCCGCCGAGAATGAGACGCTCAAGGGGGCTGTGAAATCCTTCGAGGAGGCCCTCGCAGCTGAGCTGTAACGCCCCGCTCTAACTTAATTATCAGAGTGCGTTTACAAGACATATTTTAAAATAGTTCGAGAAAATGATTTGGAGCGTTACTAAAACATCTATTTTATCTTTTAGAAATCCGTTATGACCGTTTAAAAATTTACAACAAAAACGGATTTACATAATATACAATCCGACCATAAAATCGGATCAAAAGTCAAGGTTTGTCAAACAGTGAAATTCAGCGGAATATAGCGTGGCAAAATATACAGCAAAATATTTAACTTCGATCCACCCGTCAACTTCACAGCTCCGGACCGACTTCATGACCTGAAAAATTTTATAAAAATGGGGTGTGAGTATCACTGTACTCCGTAGGAACTCATACTAAAGTAAACAACAATAATAATAGTAACATCATGATCAAAAGCATATAACATAACCGTGAATTTCCTGGTCAACAGTATAAACCAGACTGGGACCCGTGAATCTACCGGCTGTCATGATGATAATGATAATGATAATGATAATGACGATGACAATAATAAGCCGGAATCCATGTGCACATACTAGTGGTAGATGACGCCACTAGAACTTAGAATGGAATTATGGCAACCTGAACCGGCCAACATCCATTCCAAGCGGAAAACATAATTGACATACCTTGAACATGATATCGTAATTATAATCAATGTAATACCCAGTCTGAGTCCCCACCTGTACTGAAGATATGAAACTGAAAGTGCTGATAGTCGTGAACTGATCAAACTGTAACATAATATAAACAATTACTAAGTACTATGCTCAGATCAATAAATTTAACTGTTAAGATGCTCGACTCGACTTAATATGATATCCGGATACAATAGAAAACCTTAAGGGTTCACAAAATATTTTTAAGTCCGGAAATTACACTGATATGCTTAATTGACCTGGTTCGGCTCGGAAAATAATTTAAATTTTAGAATAAGATTTGGACTGAAAATTTCGAACCAAAACAGACTCGAATTGTCGACTAAACTGGCAGGTTCGCTAACTGAATAAACCGGGTCAGCCTGGATCGGACCGGGTTGGACCACCGGTTCACACTAGACCGGGTGGTCACGGGCTAGCATGGCTCGGTCCCGTGCCGGGCCTGCTGGGCTATGGCACGGCACTGGACACGGGCTAGGCATGACTGGCCTCGGCACTAGGCGCTGCTGGGCGCGAGCAGTGCGGCTGGCACTGGCCCTGGCACTGGCCGAGCGCGAGGGACGCGGGATAGGCGCGTACCCGGGCTAACTGGGCACTGGGCGTGCGGCTGGCACGACCCAGGTGCGGCTGGCGCGAGGAAAGACACGGCCAGACATGACTCGGGCGTCTCGGGTGCAACTAAGGTTATCAGGGCGCTGCCGGGCGACCCTGGGCACGCGGGCGTGCTGTTGGGCACGTCCCGGGCCAACTGACTGCTCGGGCGTGCGGCAGGGCACGTCCCGAGGCCCCTGAACCTTACCCGGGTTCACTAAGGTATGGTACTGGACACTCGGGTGTGCTGTTGGCACTACCCGAGGTCAGCTGCGCGTGGCACAGGCAACTGGCGCGGGGGCGCGCATACATGACCCTGGGACAGCATGGCCGCTATGTGCGGCACATGTCCGTAACCGGCCCTTGCCGGCCGTTCGGCCACTTTTCTTGATCAAAATGACATAACTTGACATGATTATCATATTTATATATATATAGGTCTGAGGGTCAAGATAAGAACATGAAAATTGATTTTATTTAGCATGACGGCCACGGCGTGCGCAATAGGCGCGTCCGACGGCCCTTGACGTGTACCCTCGACCAAACATGAACTTTTCTCGGGCTATATGAGTAAGTTGACCATTATTTATCATTTAAAGGCTGTTGGAACACAAATGTCCCTAACAAAGTTGATCACAATGAAAGATACCCTAGTAGGGTAACACACGGCCCGTGGGCGCGTGCTACGTGCACGGTCCACTTCCCTTAGCCATTTCTTCAACAAAATGAATACTTATCTCGGGCTATCTTTTAAAACTGAACATAATACATTAAATAAGGACTAATGATGCATGGTTTGCTCGAGAGAAGTCGTTTACATAATGAGATGAGTTGATATGGCCCTAATAAGCACACCCGAGAGCATTTTCGATTATTTCATGAACTTAGACCTATAATTTGAACTTGGTATGATACAAGTAACATCATAACAGGGTTAGAATCATATTACCCTTTGATTGCCCGAAGAAACTTGACAAGAAAAAGGTGTTGGTTCGTCCCTTTTCTTCTTCCTTGCGCGCGTTCGTAAGTTTGGATTAATAAATCTTAATCTTGTTTATTGTTTGCTTAAGGCTTGCTTAGGAATTAACTTAGGTAATATGCTAAAAATATGTCCAAAGGTTTGATTTATAAACCGTGAAAATGGATGAAAATGTGAAGTAATATGCTCGGCCAATGAGCTCGTGACATTTGCCGCGTTCCTAGGGCACGAGGTGGACTTTTGGTGGCTTAGTCACCATTTCTTTGGCACAAGAAGGCCACTTGGCTAGGAGGGATAAATATTAACGTGACTTTGTCCCAAATTTTGTCCATTTGAGCTCATTAATTATTTAAGCACGTTTAGGGCATGATTAAGCGTGATTAACCTAGATTAAGGCGATTAGAAGAAAATTAAGCATTCTAGCCGTGAAATGACCAATGATTAAGGTTATATGATGATTAAATGAATCACTTAAACTTAAATGAACATAATTAATGTACTTAAGGAATCATTAAGTACAATTATGCTCACGATTATGCATGATTAGCGCGAGATTAGCATATTTACCGCCCGATTAAATATGATTTGATTCAATAATATTTTATCGGGCGATTGAACATAATTGGACTTATACTTTGGATTCCGAGAATAATATGAACATTACGAAGCTAAGAACGTAATTTACATTAGGTAAAAATGGGCTATTACAATCTGCCCTCCTTAAAATATTTCCGTCCTCGGAAATATCAAACTGGACACCTATACATGATACATGAGAAATATATACATCAAAACTGAAAATCAGGAAAACGGGCGCGAATATCAGCTTCTCGCTCCCAAGTGGCGCCGTGGCGATCCCACTGAATACGAACGAGGGGAATCTCACGATTCCGGAGTCGACGAACCTCTCGGTCCAAAACGGCTACCGGTTTCTCCTCGTAAGATAAGTCTGGTTGAATCTGGATGTCAGTATGCTGAAGAATATGATCTGGATCGCACACGTATTTACGTAACATGGACACATGAAAAACATTATGAACATTGGATAATTCGGGAGGCAAGGCTAAACGGTAAGCAACTTCGCCCACTCGTTCGAGAACTTCGAACGGGCCAATATAACGAGGATGCAACTTTCCTCTCTTTCCGAATCGAATGATCCCTCGGAATGGACGAACTTTAAGGAAGGCTCGCTCCCCAACTTCAAATTGAATATCGCGTCTATGTTGATCGGCTGACGATTTCTGCCGACTCTGAGCTGCCTGAAGTCTTTGTCTGATCAACTCCACGTCTGCCGCCGTTTCCGCGATCCTGTTCGGACCAAGTACTCGGCGTTCACCGACGTCGTCCCAATAAAGAGGGGAACGACATTTACGACCGTATAGTGCTTCGTAAGGAGCCATTTGAATGGAGGAATGATAACTGTTATTATAAGCAAATTCACATAATGATAATAACGACTCCCACTTAGCACCCCTGTCAACAACCAAAGATCGCAACATATCTTCCAGTGTTTGAATAGTCCGCTCGGATTGTCCGTCAGTCTCTGGATGATAAGCCGAACTAAACTCTAATTTCGTGCCCATCGCCTTGTGCAAACCTTCCCAAAATCTACTAGTGAATTTGGGATCCCTGTCTGACACAATAGTAACAGGCACTCCGTGAAGTCGGACAACTCCCTCGGTATAAATCTCGGCTAACTTGTCCAGAGACATATTCATCGATACTGGTATGAAATGAGCAACCTTAGTCAATCTATCCACCACGATCCAGATAGCATCGTGATGTTTAGATGACTTCGGTAACCCTGTAACGAAATCCATCGTGACTTCCTCCCTCTTCCACTTCGGAATCTCGAGTGGTTGCAGAAGGCCCAAGGGACTCTTGTGTTCTGCTTTGACTTGTTGACAGGTTAAACATTTTCTTACAAAGTCGGCAACGTCCTTCTTCATTCCACGCCACCAGAACGATCTCTTTAGGTCATGATACATCTTCGTACTCCCTGGATGAGCTAAATAAGGTGCGGTATGAGCTTCAGACAAAATTTCCTTCCGCAACGCTTCGACTTTCGGCACCACGATTCTACCTCGAAATTCTAAGGCTCCATCCGAACCCAATTGGAAACCTTCGACACCTTCGGCACGGACTTTAGCAGTAATAACACGAATAAATTCATCAGACATCTGCTCCCGCCGGATTCTTTCCCTTAACGTTGGTTGAACCTGCATAGCACTAACACTCCCTATAATCGCCGTAGGAAGTGCATCAACAATCTGAATTTGCATCCGGGCGAATTCTTGGATAAGATGGTTCTGCTGAGTAACGACGTAAGTCAAACCACCCTTCACCTTGCGGCTTAGGGCATCAGCAACGACGTTCGCCTTCCCCGGATGGTACTGAATGGTACAATCATAATCTTTCACAAGTTCTAACCAACGCCGCTGTCGCATATTGAGCTCTTTCTGAGTAAAAATATATTGCAAACTCTTATGATCAGTGAAAATTTCGCATTTGCCGCCATATAAATAATGTCGCCAAATCTTGAGGGCATGTACCACTGCTGCAAGTTCCAAGTCGTGTGTAGGATAATTCTGTTCATGCGGCTTTAATTGACGAGAGGCATAAGCAACGACCTGGCCATCCTGTATTAGAACACATCCCAAACCCTGTCTCGAGGCATCACTGTAAATGGTGAAACTCCGAGTAGGATCCGGTATAATTAAAACAGGTGCAGTGGTCAATCTCCTCTTGAGCTCCTAAAAGCTGGACTCACAACGATCAGTCCACTTGAACGCGACAGACTTCCTCGTCAGTTGAGATAATGGGAGGGCAATTCTGGAAAATCCCTCAATAAACCTGCGATAGTAACCTGCCAAACCGAGAAAACTACGGACCTCGGATGGATTCTTGGGTCTGGACCAATTTTGAATAGCAGATATCTTGGATGGATCAACCTCAATACCTGCCTGCATGATAACATGACCAAGGAAAGTAACTCGCTCGAGCCAGAATTCGCATTTGGAGAATTTTGCATATAATTTTTCTCGCCTAAGGGTTTCGAGAACAACCCTCAAGTGCTCCTCGTGTTCCTTCTGGCTCTTCGAGTAGATCAAAATATCATCAATAAAAACAATAACAAACTGATCAAGATAAGGGTGGAATATACGGGTCATCAAGTCCATGAATACTGCCGGGGCATTACTGAGCCCAAACGGCAATACTACGAACTCATAATGACCGTAACGCGTACGAAATGCAGTTTTAGGAATATCTGAATCTTTGATTCTCAGCTGGTGGTAGCCCTGAACGGAGATCAATCTTAGAAAATACACAAGCTCCCCTCAGCTGATCAAATAAATCATCGATTCTGGGAAGCGGATATTTATTCTTGATAGTTAACCGGTTAAGATCCCGGTAATCAATACACATGCGCATAGATCCGTCCTTCTTCTTGACAAAGAGAACGGGTGCTCCCCAAGGTGAAACACTCGGCCGAATGAAACCGAGTTTAAGTAATTCCTGAATTTGAGTCTTTAACTCCTGTAACTCCTTCGGCGCCATGCGGTATGGTGCTTTGGACACAGGACCGGCCCCTGGAATAAGATCAATAGAGAACTCTACCTGCCGGTTAGGTGGTCCTCCTGGAAGTTGGTCTGGAAACACGTCCACGAACTCACGAACAATAGGAACATCGTGAGGTGTCCGTGCTTTCGGTTCATCGCTGACAAGACTTACAAGATAACCCTGGCAATCATTACGCCGCAACATCTTTCTGGCTTTCGCCATAGAAATAACATGTGGTAAAGCACGAGTCTTGGAGCCATAAAAGGTAATAGAATCATCTCCCGGAAGATAGAGAGTAATCTCCCGGTCGTGACATCGAATATCTGCATGAAAATATGTTAACCAATCCATGCCGAGAATGAGGTCGAAATCCCTCATCTCGAGAACATAAGCTTCGGTAGGCAAGACACGCCCACCGACAGAAAGGCTGAGATCGGTTGCTTTAGCATCAGTTACCATCTTTCTTCCCGAGGCTAGACTCACCTCGAGAGGATCGACAGCAGAAATAGTATGAACCCCAATGGCGTCAAGACATCGTCGTGAAATGAAAGAGTGTGTTGCACCGGTATCGAATAAAGCGAAAACAGGAACATCATTAAGTATAATCATCCCAGACATGGTACCTGGGTGTTGAGCTGCTTCCGCTTGATCGACTGCATAAACACGAGCTGGCTGTCTCCCGCGTTGCTGTTGTTGAGGCTGTCTCGGTGGCTGCTGTCTCGGCTGCTGAGGTTGTTGAGGTTGTTGTTGCAGTCGTGGACAATTAGGTCGGATGTGACCAGGCTGTCGGCAATAGTAGCAAGTGTTCTGGCCCATCAAGCAATCTCCGCGGTGAATCTTTCCACAAGTGGGGCAAGGTGGTATAGGTTGCTGCTGTCGCTGACGGTTCCTGCGGTCATCTGGGCCTCCCCTGTTCTTCCTCTTGTTCTTGTATCGTTGTTGTGGGACGGCTGCGGGTTGAACATTTGGTATTGAGGATTGAGTGGAGAAAATCGGCTGAGGACGATCATGATTGGCTTCCCTTCGTATGCTGGCATCAATCTCCCCTGCAATGGTAACAGTACGTGCATAGGACTGGACTCCATGGCCCACGATGTTGTGACGGACTACTGGAATAAGCCCGTCGATGAAACGTCTCGTCCTTGTTGCTTCTGTGGTCATTAAGTCAGGTACAAAAGCTCCAAGTCGAGTGAACTCTCTTTCGTACTCGTCCACTGTCCGAGTATTTTGTTTAAGCGCCAAAAATTGACGCTCCATTTCAGCTTTGTAGTAAGGTGGATAATACTTATCGCGAATTAACTCCTTGAACATGTCCCACGTGCAGTTTTTATTTTCTCCAGGACGCATACCCCAGTAGGCGTGCCACCAAAGTCGTGCGTCACCGGTTAATTGGATTTGTGCGCATAACACGCGATAACGTTCGGGACAGTCCATGACCTCGAACATCGTTTCAAGGCCCTGAACCCATTCGTCGACAATACGGGGATCTCCCTGTCCGGAAAACTTCTCTGGATGATAGTCGCGAAACTGTGCGACTACCTCGGACTGTGAAGGTTCACGATGAGCCGAACTTCTCTGAGTCGACATCTGAATATTGAAAGAGTTTGACATGATTAAGTATAAGAATACGATATATTATCCGATTTGTGGGACATACAAATTTCTTGACGAGTTGTCAATTCTATCATGAATACTTTAGGCTATAAACCCTGAACATGATTCGAGCACCTTAACTAGTCCATAACAGTGATTTCCATAACATAACTGAGCATAGGCATAGTAAATTGTTTATAATTTAAAGCATGTATCAGCACTTACCTGATAGCCGGTGGAGTGTGAACTTGACGTGATCGAATATTTGAAAATTTTTGACTTTCAAAATTATTCAGAGACGCACAAACGTGCTCTGATACCAACTGTAACGCCCCGCTCTAACTTAATTATCAGAGTGCGTTTACAATACATATTTTAAAATAGTTCGAGAAAATGATTTGGAGCGTTACTAAAACATCTATTTTATCTTTTAGAAATCCGTTATGACCGTTTAAAAATTTACAACAAAAACGGATTTACATAATATACAATCCGACTATAAAATCGGATCAAAAGTCAAAGTTTGTCAAACAGTGAAATTCAGCGGAATATAGCGTGGCAAAATATACAGCAAAATATTTAACTTCGATCCACCCGTCAACTTCACAGCTCCGGACCGACTTCATGACCTGAAAAATTTTATAAAAATGGGGTGTGAGTACCACTGTACTCCGTAGGAACTCATACTAAAGTAAACAGCAATAATAATAGTAACATCATGATCAAAAGCATATAACATAACCGTGAATTTCCTGGT
>BKCP01007848.1:2184690-2217698 GCA_008636005.1 Striga asiatica | reverse complement strand
GGGTGGTCGTTACATGCGACCATCCAGCCTCTCGGCCTTAATCATGATGGATTTTTTGTCTTCGAGCACATGTCCACCCTCAAAAGGGGTGGTCGTTACATGCGACCATCCAGCCTCTCGGCCTTAATCATGATGGATTTTTTGTCTTCGAGCACATGTCCACCCTCAAAAGTGGTGGTCGTTACATGCGACCATCCAGCCTCTCGGCCTTAGTCATGATGGATTTTTTGTCTTCGAGCACATGTCCACCCTTAAAAGGGGTGGTCGTTACATGCGACCATCCAGCCTCTCGGCCTTAATCTTGATGGATTTTTTCTTCGATTAATCATTTAACATAGGCCACCACATATGCACAATTAAATTAAAGCAATCTATTAGACACAGTGTTGAAAATCGAAACAGAAATTTCATTAATTCATATTAAGAATTTCAATACATCATTGTTGTGGAAAGTTTCCAATAAGCGAAACATGAAGGGAGATGAAAAATTTTAGACATAGTATTTCTTCAAGTTAGCCACATTCCATGACCTGAGTAATGATCTTCCTTCAGCATCCTTGAGTGAATATGCTCCTCCCGCATGAACCTTCTCGACCAAGTATGGTCCCTCCCAGTTGGGCTCGAGCTTTCCCACATGCTTCAGCACGTCCACCCTTTTTCAAACTAGATCGCC
Organism: Striga asiatica; assembly: GCA_008636005.1. Lineage (NCBI taxonomy): Eukaryota > Viridiplantae > Streptophyta > Magnoliopsida > Lamiales > Orobanchaceae > Striga > Striga asiatica. Next base: position 2,217,025 of record BKCP01007848.1, on the reverse strand, counting down.
CACCTGGAATTTTCTGACTTTCACCTTCCTGTCATGTGCTGCCCTCATCCTCTGCTTGTACGCCTCAACTCTGATCGAGGCCTGTTCCTGAAGTTCTTCAATCATATCCAGGGCTGCCATCATCAAGTTCTCATTTTGTTCAGGATTGTATGTGCACGATCTTTGCGACTGGACCTCACTCTCGATCGGAAGCAGTGCCTCCATGCCATAAACCAGGCTGAATGGTGTTTCTCCCGTGGTCGACCTTGGCGTTGTTCGATACACCCAAAGTACTGAAGTGAGCTCGTCAACCCATGCGCCCGATGCCTTCTCCAACCTTGTTTTCAGGCCATTCCATATGATCCTGTTGGTCACCTCGACTTGTCCATTGGCTTGCGGATGAGCAACTGACGCGAAATGTTGCTCGATCTTCATGTCTTCGCACCATGCTCGGATCTGCTTGCCATTGAATTGCGTCCCATTGTCGGAAACCAACACCTTCGGGACGCCAAACCTGCAGTAAATATTGTTATATAAAAATTGTATGACTTTTTCCTCCGTGATTTTCGCTAGCGGCTCGGCCTCCACCCACTTCGTGAAATAATCCACTGCCACGATCAGTTCCCTGCGGCATCGGCCCCACCAGATCGACACCCCACTGCGCGAATGGGATAGGGGAACTCATCGTTGTCATCGTCTCCGCCGGCTGATGAATGAGTGGGCCATGCTTCTGGCACTGCAAGCACTTCCTCACCATCATCTTCGCATCCTCCTTCATGGTCGGCCAGAAATATCCTGCTCGTAATACCTTCGCCACCAAAGACCCTGCCTTACTGTGATCACTGCAACATCCCTCATGGGTCTCCCTCAACACGTATCGACCTTCCTCTCGCGTCACACATCTCAGATGAGGTCCGGCATATGACCTCTTATACAACACCCCATTGTGCTCGAAAAACCTCCTTAACACCTTCACCCCTCCTTCTCTCAACTCCTTTAGTATCAAGGTTCTCCAATCGTCGACCTCTTCTATCTCTGCCACCTCATACTCGACCGCACTCCTCTCCATGTGCAGCAAACTGACACTTCTGCTCTTACAGTCGACCAGATTCTGTGCAATTTTGGATAGCAGGTCTGCTCGACCGTTCTCCCCACGAGGTATTTGTACTAGTTCGAATGAGCTAAACTCTGCGCGCAATCTCTTCGTCTCTTCAACGTACCACTGCATTCTCTCCTCCTTTACCTCAAAATCCTCCTGAAACTGGCCCACCACCAATTGGGAATCAGAGTATACTTGCACTCTCCGAGCACCACCTGCCATAGCCAACTGCATCCCCTTAATAACCGCCTCGTACTCGGCCTCATTGTTCGACACCTTGTATTCGACTTTGACTGCGAACTCCAAATTATCTCCTTTGGGCAAAATTAAAACAATGCCTAAACCTCCTCCAGCTCTCGACACCGATCCATCAACAAACATTTGCCAAACACCTTCTATCTCCTCCTCTACCTTCGTACCCTCCTGTATGAAATCAGCCAATGCTTGCGCCTTTATCGCTCTCCTTGGCTCATACGCTATCGTGTATTCGCTCAACTCAACAGCCCATTTGACTAGTCGACCCGATACAGAAGGTTGGCCCAAAGTTTCTCCCAACGGCATGTTCGTTCTCACCTTCACCTTATGGCCCAGAAAATACGGCCGCAACTTCCTCACCGTCACCACCACTGCTAAAGCACACTTCTCGATCTCCGAATATCTTCTTTCCGCCCCTTGCATTACCTTGCTTACGTAATAGATTGAAAATTGTACTGTACCTTCTTCCCTCAACAAAATCGAGCTCATCGTCATTTCTCTGATCGATATGTATAGCACCAAGTCCTCCCCTAGAATCGGCTTAGCCAATAGAGGCAAATTGGCTAACACCTTTTGTAACTCCTCGATGCTCTCTGGGCCTCCTCCGTCCACTGGGACCTTGAGCTCTTTCTCAGCGTTCGAAACAAAGGACCACTCTTCTCCGCCACCGTAGATATGAAACGGCTCAAGCCCGCAATCCTGCCCGTCAAGATCTGCACCTCCTTCACTTTTGTTGGTGGTTTCATCTCGATCACCGCTGTCACTTTCTCTGGGTTGACCTCGATCCCCCTCTTCGTCACCATATACCCCAGGAACTTTCCCGACTTCACCTCAAAAGAACACTTAGCAGGGTTCAGTTTCATGCCATATCTTCTCAAAGTCAAGAACGTTTCCTTCAAGTCATTCACATGATCGGCCTCCACCTTACTCTTCACTAGCATATCATCGACATACACCTCCATATTCCTCCCCAGCTGTTCCTTGAAGATTTTATCGACCAACCGCTGATACGTTGCACCCGCGTTCTTCAAACCAAAAGGCATCACCACATAACAATAAGTGCCTCTGCTCGTAACAAAGCTCACCCTCTTCCTATCCTCCCGGGCCAAAGGGATTTGGTGATACCCCTGGGATGCATCCATAAGGCTGAGCAGTTCACAACCTACTATAGAATCGACCAGCTGGTCAATCCTGGGCAGTGGATACAAATCTTTCGGACACGCCTTGTTTAAGTCTCGAAAATCAATACACATCCTCCATTTCCCCCCAGACTTAGACACCATCACCGTGTTCGACAACCATTCGGGGAACTGGATCTCCTTAACATGGCCCGCCTTCAACAACTTCTCAACCTCCTGCTCGATCACCTTGTCCATTTCCGCGCCATGGTGTCTTCTCTTTTGTTTCACCGGCCTCACCGTTAGGTCAATATTCAAACGATGTTCGATCACCTCCGCCTTTATCCCTGTCAACTCCTCAGCCGTATACTCGAAAACATCCGCGAACTCCCTGATCAATCCAATCAATTTCGACCTTATGGGCTCATCGATCTCTTTTCCTATCCGAAACTTTCTCTCCTCGCAACCTTCTACCATCTGAACCTCCTCGATCTCCCCTTCTGGCTGCATCTCCACCTTCTCCTTCCCCTTATTTGTTCTCTCCGCCTCTTCTCTCGACCTTGAGCCCCCAGGTCGGTTCAGCACTCCCTCTTCAAGCTTCACTTGCTTCCTCGAGAGCTGTTTATTGTTGCTCACCGTGGTTTGATAGCAACTCCTCGAGGTAAGCTGATTTCCCGCGACCTCACCAACGTTTTCCCCCACCGGATATTTGATCGTCATGTGGTACGTCGACACGACCGCCTGGAATGCATTCAAACTGGTCCTTCCCATGATAATGTTATATGATGACTCTGCTCCAACGACCACAAACCTCACCATTCTCACCTTCCTCGTTGCTCCTTGCCCCAACGCCACAGATAGGCTCACCTCTCCCATTGGCATCACCTCGCCTCCATTGAATCCATACAAGGCAGTTGCCATCGGCTTCAAGTCGAGGTTGAGCTCCTTATTTATCTGCACAAAACAATCATAAAACATTACGTCCACCGAGCTTCCGGTATCGATGAACACCCTATTCACATCAAAACCGGCCACCTCCACCGTTATCACTAACGCATCATTGTGGGGCAGCACTACTCCCTCTACATCCTCCGCTCGGAAACTTATCACCGGCATTCGAGCAGTGATCCCCACCTCCTCTCTCTTTCTTTTCATCGCTCGAATATGGCCTTTCCTTGCATTGTTCGAGTCCTCATCAGTCGGGCCCCCCGAGATCATATAGATCGTTCCTCTCTTCACTGGGCCATGATCCTCCTGACCTCGATCTCGACTCCCTCGTCTCTTTTTGCCTCCTCGATCATCTTTTCCTCCTCGAGGATCGTCCTCCTCATCATCATCATCTCGATCACTCCGGTCCACCGAATCCTCCCGACACTTTCCTTTGCCCTTCCCCTTCGCCTTGTCTTCATACACGAACTCCTTAAGATACCCTGCCCTAATAAGGCGCTCGATCTCATCCTTGAGGTGCCTGCACTTCTCCGTTGTATGCCCATAATCTTTATGAAAACGACAATATTTCCCCGACCTAGATTGCGTTGGGCCCTCACGCCTCGACTTCGGCCATGTCACGTCCTTATTCTCGATCTTCTTCTCAATAGCCACCAGCACCTCCCCCATCTTTGCATTAAGGGGAGTAAAGTTATGGAACCGCTTCCCTCCAAACACTGGCCGATCTTTCCACTGGTCCTCTCGCCCTCGATCAACCCTGCCACGCCCCTCTCTCCTGGGTGATCTCCGACCTGGTGACGCCCTTCGGGGTGAGCTCGCCCTTCCCTTCCTCGGCTCCGGCTTAGCCAACTCTTCCAACTTAGCGAACTCCGCCTCTGTCTCCTCCAAATTAATATACTTCTTACACCTTTTCAGCACATCATCATATGTACGAGCAGGGGTCTTGGCTAAAGATGTTCGACAAGGCCCTGCCCGCAAACTCAGTATCAACCCCCCAGCCTTTACCTCGTCCGCGGCCGTGGGGATCTCCAAATAGGTTTGATTGTATCGCGCAACATACTTGCGCAACGACTCTTTCTCCCTTGCCTCATGGCCATCAACGACAAATACGTTTTCTCCTACGCCACCGCGCTCGCATACTGGGTCATCAGCTTCTCCGCGAAATTGTCAAAGTCCTTGATCGATCCGTGAGGGAGCTGCTGGAACCAATCGAGTGCACCTCCGCTCAAGGTCGACAAGAATGCCCGGCAGCTAACAGAATCAGGATAACCATGCAACACAGCCAAATTCTCAAATGCCCTTACATGCCTCGACGGGTCAGTAGTCTCGTCGAACATCAAACTCATGTCCCTAAAATTTGCAGGTAGTGGTGCGGCCAATATCTCCCTCGAGAACGGGTGTCCTCGAGCGCGCCTTTCAGGTCGACCATCCATCTTGGCCTGCATCTGCCTCACCTGCTCTGTGAGACTCTCCACCTCACGATCCCGCGGGGCTCCATCTCCTCCATAGCTAGACACGTCCTCATCTACCATCGTTGGTCCAGCAGCCACTCGTGAAAGGCTTTGAGTGACTTGCTAAACTGCTTGTGCCGTTTCGTTCGCCACCATTTGCTGCATCTCCTGCCTGGTCATCACCACCTGCTGGCAGGGACGCGGCTCCTCCGCCTGCGGCGGTACTGCTCCATGCGCCGCCAGTTCTTGCTGCCGCGTCACGGCCAGATCTGGTTGCAGCGGCGTTGGGATCGCCGCTCCTTGAGCTGTGCGAGTCTCCTGGGCCCGGTTTGAGCCCACGTCAGCCTCTGGTTGCACTGGCGTGACCCCCACGCCTTGAGAAGCGGGCGTCGGAGTCACCGGCGTGCGCGAGGGTCCAGAGAAGCCCGGAGGAGGGCCTTCTCCAAATGGCCTCGTCATCGTCCACGCATCGTCGAACGATGCCTGCAAATCTCTCCTAAGAATTCCATCCGCCATAGCCACTGAGCTTTGGCAATCTCAGCACACCACCTTTTGAACGAAAGTCCCACAGACGGCGCCAAATGGTAACGCAAAACAACTCCGACCGGCTTGAAATCAGCTTGTCTCCTTCTTCCTCGCCAGTAGAACACCGCGTTCCTGCACAGAACTCTCACACCGGAGGGGTTTTCCGGTGAAGAGCCTCCGATGCTTAAGTCAGTATGTGTTTGTTCAATTTCCCAATGTAAAGAATGGATAAATCGTAGGCTACAAGAAAGACCCACTCCCATATATATAGAAGTGAGATACCTGCCCTAGGAATTGCCCGGCTTTTGGTGAGCTGTCCTGCCCTTCCGTACACACATAGTGTGCGTGTGTCAGAGATTGTCAGAGGTGGTTTTCGCAACTATCACTCTGCACCAATATATTCTCGTCACGTGTCCCTCTGAGTTGAGGGAGATTATTCTTCTGCGCGGGCCGTTAGGATCTTCTAATGCCATCCACGCGTCTTCTCGCGTTCAAACCACGCTCTAGACTGCTCTTCACCCGTTGAGTGTTCGATCTCCTCCCTTTTGGTCGATCTTCGACTAGTTCTACTATTCTGCTCGATCTCTTCCCTTTTGGTCGATCCTCGACCCGTTCTGCTATTCTGCTCGATCTCCTTCCTTTTGGTCGATCCTCGACCTGTTCTGCTATTCTGCTCGATCTCCTTCCTTTTGGTCAATCATCCTTCTACCGATCCGATTTTCTCCTCTTCGAGGTTGCTCGACCAATGATGCAAACCGGTCTATTCCTCAGGTATATAATATCCCATATCAGACTCCTTGATCTTTAGCTGGTGGTAACCAGATCTCAAATCCATCTTCGAGAACATGTTGACCCTCGATAGCTGATCGAACAAGTCCTCAATCCTCGGCAGCGGTTACTTATTCTTCACCGTCAGTCTGTTGAGATCATGGTAGTCGATGCACCTCCTCATCGACCCATCCTTCTTCTGCACGAACAAGACTGATGCTTCACAATGTGAAACACTCGGGATATAAGAACACAATTTTCTTTTCCAAATTTTTACCTTTTTTTTTTTAATTATATTTTATCTTGATTGTACGGAACTATAAATTATTGAAATGTGAAAGTACAAGATAGCTATTTTATCAAAAACATTACAACACAACCTTAATTCCTCTCCCCCATTTTCCGCCGCCGCGTAACTCCTCCTTTCACTGATTAGCCACGCCCTCCCTTCTTCCTCCGGCGAACCACAACACCATCCCCGCTACTACTTCTTCGTCTGGGCCCAGAGGATAGTGGCACTTCAGCCTCCCCTGTGCTGCGCCTCGTGGTGCCTCTGGCACAGCCGTGAGCGGGATAGGACCAGCAGCGCTCGCACTGAGCAGGCCTCTCTCGGGTCGAGTTCAGTGCCGCTGCATAGTCTTGATGCTTCTGCCTCGGTCCGGTCGATTTCGGTGTCCTGGCCGCAGCTTCGGCCGACTGGCTTCATTGTCATCTCCTCCAGGCTGGGGTCCGTCCGGTTAGTTTCGCCGCCGGATCGAGTCCCCAAAGGATGCACGAGTTTGGTCCTAAGACATTGTTTCGAAGCCGATCCATTCGGGCCTCCTTTTGCCATCGAGCAGTGGCTTCGGGCTTTTAGATCTGCCGTCGGTTCTATCTAGTCATTTCCGTCGAGTTTTTAGTTCAGGGGTCCGATTCTGTTGCGCTTTTAAGTCCTGTTCGTGGCCTTATTATTTGTGGTTGCTGGCTTTGTTCTCGTTCGAGTTCTGTTGTGGGTTGCTGGTAGTAGTTGGGGAGATAGTAGTCTATAGTTAATTTAGATGTGTGTTTGTTTTTTTTAGTGTATTTCCACTTATTGGAGTTTATTTTGGTTTTGTTGGGAGTTGGGCTCTAGTGGTTCGGACTCAATGCTGTTGCCATTGTCGAATTATTTGGACCCAATCTCCTTTTTTGTTTGTCTAGGGCGCTACAGTTAGCATCTCTCCCGATTCCACTTCTTTGGTGTTTTTATAAGGGCAAATGCCCTTTCGGTCTTCATTGTAAAATCTCTTTTTTCGAAGGAATATAAAATCTATCGTTTCGGAAAAAAAAAAAAAATACAAGATAGCTGAGAAAAACCTTCTGAGTAATGAAGGCAAAAGGAGTAACAATGGATAACCAATTCTGAACGCTCAACGAAAGGCAAAAGCTAGAAACAAGAGAGGGGACATTGGGCTTCTTGACCACCTTCTGAAGCATATGGCCGAAAAAATTGCACCGAGAGGCAATGAGAGGATTAGCCATCGGAAAGGACCTCCTATTGAATATATCAAAATTTTTCTTTTAAATCTTTTAATTCTTATTATGAACTTGAATAACTTGATTTTGTTTACTGGATTCAGGACAAAGATGCTAACTATGTCAAAAACGGAATGGTGTGAGAGCAGATGGTTATTTCAAATGTTACACATTGACTGTGGCCTGTGGAACTGCTACAATACCACCTGCCATTGCTCAACATCAAAAGGTGTCTATTTGTTGCGATTGGGTGTAATGCTATCTCTGAGAGTGTGATGCCTGGATTTGTATGTATGATGATAGTTAGACAATTATTTGTTCCCAATCCTAATACTATGCCAAATTGCTACATAATCTAACACTCCTCGTTAGATTATACGTGCTAATCGTATAGCAAAGAAATCGAATAGATAATAAGAAATATATAAGAAATCAAATAATAAGACTAAATAAAGAGCTCAAATAATAATAAAGCATGGTAAGGGACTTAAAAGTTTCAAACCATTAACAACTTTCTGAATATGAACTACTTTTGTTGTGGATGGTTGTGTCCTCTGACCACTTCTAATTTTTTAATCCTCAATTTGAATTTTTTCGTCGTACATAAAATTAGTTAATCAGTTATAAGTGTAACATAAGTCTTATCTACCAATTGTAATTCATTTTTTAGTATATGACTTTGGTTTATGTTTTTATTTTTTATGATTTTCAGTTTACTCGAGAATGTTGTGCTTATATCCTCGATTATAGAAGCCTGTAAGATGAATCAACATATCGAAAGTCTAGGATTGCGAGTACACAAAGTGTTTGGTCTATAATGTTTGAGCCGATCTTCTTCTTTGATTACAAGGCCAAAAACATCATCCATGTAGTTGTTTGTATATATATATAGGGATTGGTTCCAATGCATCCACTTATTTAAAGTGAGGACGTGAGACTCATTTTTAGCCACAAGATTTGGTACATCATGTGTGGCCAAGATTTACTCTTTTCTTTTTATTATTTTAATTATTTAAATATTATTTTTACCCATTGACTCCGGCGTTGACCGTTGACTTTCGGCGTTGACTTTCAACGAAATCTGTTGACTTTCGGCATTGACCGTTGACTTCCGGCGTTGACCGTTGACGACTAACCTTCCAACTAGACTAGTTCTCTGTAGTTGCTAGGTTAGTTCTATGTAGTTGTTAGGCTAGTTCTCTATAGTTGCTAGGTTAGTTGTCTGTAGTTGCTAGGTTAGTTCTCTCTAGTTGCGAGGTTAGTTCTATGTAGTTGCTAGGTTAGTTCTTTGTAGTTGTTAGGTTTTTTTTTTTCACAAACACATACATAAGAGGATTAATACTGGTTCCCCAATTCTCCCCCCTCCCCCCCTCCCGGTGACTCGAACTCGGGATCTGGGATACGCCGAGCAAGGTATGCGCCACTGCGCTCAACCCTCTTCGTCCTCTGTAGTTGCTAGGTTAGTTGTTTGTAGTTTCTAGGTTAGTTCTCTGTACTTGCTAGGATAGTTCTCTGTAGTTGTTAGGTTACTAGTTGCTAGGTTAGTTCTCTATAGTTGCTAGGTTAGTAGTAGCTAAGTCAGTTCTCTGTAGTTGCTAGGTTAGTTGTCTGTCGTTGCTAAGAGCTGTCCGCATTTTAAGAGCTGACCGCATTTGATCCACCTCATATATATATATATATATATATATGTAAGGGATCATATGAGAATGACTCTTAATGCGAGAAATGAGAATCTACCTGGATCATTGGATCTACTACTTCAATGGTCATGATGAAGTCAAAATTAATTAAAATAGTCAATCATTAATGGCAATGTGGTAATTATATGATCATAGTGTGGTCAAATATATGTATTTGACCAATAAATAAAGGTAAGTGGGTCAATACATATAATAGTGGGACCCACACACTAACTAACACTTTTTTTTCTCTTTCATAACTTTCTTTCTTCCTCACGGTCAGATCTCAAATCAGATACCGATAAAAAAAAATCTCAAATCTGAAACACACACACACCACACCCGGCGGCCACCACCAGCAGATCTGCCGGAGCATGACCTCGCGAGTGCATTCACACAGCAAACTGCCGCCGCCATACCCACCTCCGAAGCCGCCGCCCGGCGCGGTCGTACGCCATCAGTGAGATCCGGCGTCTTCCAGTCTTTGAAATATCCTCCGACGCGGCCGAACGGAAGAGAGTTGACGTCGTCAACGATGGCGGAAGGCCGATGGGTGCAACGGGGAACTTGCCAGACCGGCGACAACCCACTGAGATGGGAGTCGGACAGAGGACGGCGAACTGGCGGGGGCGGCGAGATGGTGGAAGGCTGTTGCTGAAGGCACATGATAGGCGGCTGGCGGCGGCGACGAGTTTGAGTTTTGGGGGTGTGAGATTTGGGGTGTTCTTTTGAGAATTTGACTAAGTTTAGAGACCTAGTTGTGATTGTAGGAATTTGAATTTATTTTTTTAAATTAATTATTTGTACAATTAAAATAGTTTTTGATTACACATAATTTATAAGTGTTCTTACAAATTATTTCACTTTATAAAAAAAAAACTATTGCACTTTATAAAACAATATGTTGCACTTTATAAAATAACACGTTGCACATTATAAAATAACAAGCAACACTATAAAATAATATATATTAATAAACAAAGTTATTAGTAATAACTAATAAAATATTTAAATTATTTAAATTAATTATTTGTGCAATTATAGTTATTAAAAAAATAGTTTTCTATTACATATAATTTATATATGTTCTTACAAATTAATTCACTTTATAAAAAAACACGTTTGCATTTTATAAGACAATACGTTGCACTTTATAAAACAACACGTTACACTTTATAAAACAACACGTTGCACTTTATAAAATAACAAGCTACACTTTATCAACACGGTCCACAATTAAGGTCAATCATTCTCGCCAAAATACAACACAATCTAAATCTAAAAAACGGATCAACATAATATTTTATCATACATCACATCATATGTTTCAAAAATAAATAAATATATAAATAAATAAAAATAAAAAGCATGTTGAAGTACCAAACTTATAGTAGTTTTACTTTATACATCGTCATGTTGCACTTTATAAAACATCACGGAGCACTTTATTATGACATCCACAATTCAACGTCGATAATTCCCACCAAAACATCACGCCATATAAATCAAAAAAATATATCTACATAATATCGGTAGTTCAGTTCGATAACGACTTTGTCTTTTTTTTTTTAAAAAAAAATATTAATTATCTTAATTAAATTTACGTATCAATAAAATTCGGTGTTGGTTTAGTTTGAGACAAGTCATAAAAAATAATTGCACCTAGAGTGCACATTAGTGTTAGACGGATTGCAAATTATTGATTGTCAAATTGCACTATAACGATTAAACCAACATGAATGTATAAAAAATATTATTTTGTTACATATAATTTTTATTATTTTTATATTAATTTAGTATTTTATATCATTTTTATTTACTTGGTTTAATTATTATTTTATTATATATATTATATATGTATAAAACAAATGTATAATAATAATAATAATAATAATAATAATAATAATAATAATAATAATAATAATAATGATAATAATAATAATAATAATAATATGTGATGTGGAAGCTGGAAAGTCAGTGACCTCTCCAAAGAGAGTACCGTCAAACCCTAATTGTACTTTTGTAGATTATACATTTCCTCAATTGTAGTATAACTAAACTTAACAAAATTACAATCAGGTCCCTCATACAAATCCAATTCTCAAAAACCAGGTCCCTCTTTTCCCGACAAGGCTGGGCGAGTTTGGGCGGCGGAGGTTCGACGGCTTGGACGACTTTAGGGCGGAGGAGTTGCCACGACGTAGACCTTGAAGACTGCCTCGGTTGCGGTGGCCGAGGACATTAAGTTTGTCGAGATCGGCGGCGGAGATCCGGGATGTAGCTCGAACCAGTGCGGCGGCAGGAGAATTCAGGTAGACAAGAGGCGGAGGTTGACGGTGCATCGGGTGTCGGACGTGTGATGACGAAGGTGACGACAAAAGAGTTGACAGCGTCGGGCGGGTGAGATCGGGGATGGATCTGGAACCAGTGAAGGCTGCCGGGTGATAGGAGGCGGAGGTTGAAGGGTGGCGGTCGTCGGACGTGCGATGAAGAAGGCGACGGCAGGAAGGTTGACGGCGTCGGTAGGCGATCGGCAAGGATGGAAGCTATTGTGCGTGAGTGTGTATCCGTGTGTGTCGGATGCCGGCGTTACTGAGTCGTACGCCGGCTTGAGTTAACTGTGTGTCGGAGGCGACCAGACGGTGGCGGTCGGCTAGGTGCCGGCGAGCCGCTGTGTGTGTATGTTGGCCGGCGAGTGTGTGTGCGGTTGTGTGTGTGTGTGTGTGGAGGCCTGCGTTTCAATTTTGTGTTGTTATTAATGTTTTGACAAAGTGGGTAGTAGATGAGGTGGGTTTGGTGTGTGGGGCCCGCATTTAATTAGGTGATGGTCAAAGGGTTGATAGTTGTGGTGGGTTTGGTGGGGCCATAGATGGTATGAAAATATCTAAAATGCCCTTAATGAAAGTATAACATTGTATTTTCTTTAGCCATTACATCATCCGATCTAATGGCTACTATTTATTTCTATTTCTCGCATTAAGGGTCATTCTCACCGGAGCGTGACCCTATATATATATATAAACAAATAATTAAAATACTTGAATTGGGAGGCTCCGCTGTTATTTGTAATGTTGATGGGCATACATCTGAATTTTTTAGAATTGATGAGTGTGAGTTTACTCTATAGTTGTGTGTTTATTTCCTCTATTACAAAAGCTTGCAAGATGGATCAACATAAAGAAAGCTTGCAATACATGTTATATCAAAACTTGGTATGGAACTTGAAAGAGAACCGTAGTTTACGATCACATGATAGATCAAGACTTTGTATGGAAATTGAAGAGATGACCAATTTTTATGGGCATGTATGCTTGAACGGTAGCAAAACATCATCCATTTGTGATAGTTCGGATTATTCTTTATGTACTTATAAATTACGGTTATTAAATGCACAAATTCATCAGTTGATTATAGTTTAATTTGGTTGCCAAGCCGGAATCCAACTAGTAGTCTAACTACGATATTATTTACTTGACATATATTAAATTTTAATTAGAATAAATGAAATTAAATAAATAAATAAATAGCTTGAAATTAATAAGAATAATTATCTCTCTTCTCTTCATTGGATGGATAGAGTATAGAAAACAATGTGGATGAAACGTATTATTCTCTATATTGTAAGAATTAATTATATCCACATCAATACAACATTTATGATCACATTGTACACTAAAGAATTAACATTTGTGACCTTACTCAATGTATTAATGTGAAATGTAATTTACAAAAATAATATTTGAGCGTTGAAAATGCTCTAAGGCGAGTAATATAGTATCAACAGTGTTGATGGACGGGTCCGATCAACGGTTAAAATACAACTTAATGAAAATGTGGAATGGAAAAAACGAACAAAGATACGAGATAGTCACGATTTATGATATAATTACGAGGTCGGCCTCTCGTACGAGGTCGGCACTTTTCTTACAGTGACAGATATTTGTTACAAGTGTTTAGAGAGAGAAAGTGGAGTGAGAGTCTGTTAGTTAAGGATTCAACAACGCCCAAATAAATGAGGGTGAGTCCTATTTATAGTGCCCTTAAATGTGGCACTGTTCAAACACTGTTCTCCAGTCTTGTCGCATAGTGTTCCGGTAGCGCTGCCCTGATGAATATTAATTTGATTTGAGTTTTCTCCAATCATTACCTACCAGGAATTTAATGCACACATGAGGGGCATTTAATACTGGCAAGCTTTATGTAATGGCTAACAACTGTAGGGAGACAGGCTATGGCGTCCTGTCCAATCTCTCATGATTACTTTCCAATTGGCATGATCTTATCACTGTAAGGTCCCACTTTCACCCCTCGGATTACCGCCCCGAAGTGTCAGGCCGGCCCCCGAACTCTTTTCTCTTCTCCGGTCCTCTAGACCGTCAACCCAGACCGGTTCTTACTCTAGGTCGGCATCCATGTGTAACTGCTGAAACGCTGAGCTAGGAGAAAGATTCATGGGGATGGGATGATTATTTTAGCTCGGGATTCAGGTCGGCACTCAAACAGCGGACCGGGTCATCGGCTCGGCTTTCGAGGCCATTCTCGCCCATTCCCAGTTGGGTTAGCCCGGTTGTCAACATACAGGCCCCCGAGCTTAGATTGGACGATTTCGACGTCCCATATGAGGTCGCCGTTTTGAGTTATATCCGGGTTAGCCAGACCCTGGTGGGAGCCATTAGTTTGCGAGCTCGGCTTTCGAAATCGACTTTGCAGGATTTTGCCTTCTCCCACAACCATGTGTCAAGGTGACCTGAAACGACGAGTCAATTAATGCGGAGTGGCCGTCACACTTACTGTCGGCCCTGAAAAGTCGCGCCTCTTAAGAACCTTTCCACGTGTTGTCGTCCTATTCATCTCTCATTGTGCGGCGTGTCGTTTCGAGGAATGGGGGTTGCAAGGTCGCGTGGCACCCACGCGGCCGTTTCTGGACCGCCAGATGTCATCGATCGTGACCGTTCAATTTGGGCGGTTATACGTTCGATTTTTGAATTTCAAATGGCATGCCACGTGTCTCGTCGGGGTTAGCCACGGACTCGTATATATATGCGCCTTGGCCTCCACTTTCAGACTTTACTCTTCCTGAGAACTCTGAGCGACTAAATTTACAAAGCAGATTTCTGAGATGGTTTGCAGTATTTCTTCGGCGAGTTTCACTCCGGTAATTCTTCCCTTTACCCAAGTCTTCCTTTTCTCTTAAATCATGTCTGGTATTTCTGGTCCTGTGGCGAGTCCCTCTGCCGTGGGCAAGGGGCACGCGGCAAAAGAAACTGGAGAGATGGTGGTTTACTCTCCTCCGGTGACTGAGGCGCGGCAACCGCTACGGGTTATGCCTATTTCGGTTGTTCGAGTGTCTTCTACGGCGGCGGCGGCAGATTCGCGTGTGAGGGATCACCCAGATTTTCCTGTGGTCAAGATCATCGATCTCGGCTCTAGCCAGTTCGACGTCGGGGAGGGCGGAAAGGTGATCGGTGCCTCTTCTCCGAGCAACTGATGTTGATGTTGATCTTGTTGACGAGACCCTTCAGGGCGACACTCGGGGGCGAGAACTTGTTCCCATGGGTCGCGGGGACATCGAGACTGATGCCGCGGTCGAAGCTGCATCCACGGCTCCCCCTGGGAGTTGGTGTTGTCTTCCACGCGTCTGGGCGTCCCCCTCGACGGCGACCGCTTGGGCAACTGAGTCATACCTGGAAGATGTCGACCTCGCCCAGTTGAGGGGAAAAGCCTGCTTCGGCCCCGGGGTTTGAATTTTTGCTCCTTACGCAGGTGAGCGTATCCATTGTCCCCCGCCGGGCTGCATCGGCATGTACCGCGCTAGTATACTGCTCGGCCTCCGGTTGACATTGCCCGGTGTCGTGAACGACATCCTCAGCGACCTCGGCATCGATATCAGTCAACTTGTGCCGACGGTCTTTGCCCGGATAGTCAGCGTCATAGTCTTATTCCGTCAGTAGGGCTGGGCTGACCCAACTAGCGACGACATTAGGGCTCTGTTTGCTTCAAGAAGTCCAGGGAGACCGGCAACTTTACAGCTCGGTTTTCCCTGGTATGGACAGATCGCTGATTTGTAAGGTCCCCGAGTCACTGCATGGTTACATGTCGGAGTGGTTCTGGGTCGGCGGCGAGTGAAAAACCCTCGATGCAATCCGGCACCCATATACTCAGTTCATTTTGGGCAAATGTGAGTCGCATCTTTTGTTTATTTCTCTTATTCTGATTATGTGTCTTTTCTCGTGCTAACAAGTCGGTATTTGCGTTTCACTCCACAACCAGCGTGTTGAGTTGAGGGATGATTTGGTTGGGAAAGTCAATATCTTATTAGGACTCCCTGAAGGACGATGACACTTCAAAGACTTGGTTGCAGGGGAGAGTCTGATTCAGTACGGCCTCTGCTCCGAGTACAATAGCAATCACTTTGAGCCAGGTACGGTATCATCCTTTCGATTATATTGGATTTTCCGCTACACTTCATCCCTTTCTGACAGTAGACTACCCGACAATGTACTACCCACTTCTGCGCGAGTGCAGATTCGGCTCCGTGAAAGAGGCAAACAAACACGCGCGTGCTAACCCGAACTCGTTGAAAGATAAAAAAAATGGCTAGTCGAATGGACTTTCTCGTGAGGCAAGGTAAGAAGAAGGTTCCGGGCTCGAGCTCGACTGGGACTTCGGATCCCGCGCCGCCGAACCTGGCCGTTGAGAACGTACCTCCTCGGGAAACCGAGGTATCCTCTGGCCCGGTGCCGATGGCTCTGGACTCCGTTCGTGGGGGCCAGGCTGGTGGCCGCGGTGGCCGGATCGGTGTTCGTGAAACCGGTGCCAGTCGCGGCCGAGGTACTACCGGCCAGGGTGTCGCAACGCGACAGAGAAAACGCCGGCTCCTCGCGGATGAGCCGGAGGACTCCAGGGAAGAGGCGGAGGCTAGGATGCGAGATGTGGCTCCGCCGTCTCCGAAGAGAAGTAAGGCAGCCGAGATTGAGAAGACTGCCCTAGCGGGCGAATTGTCGGCCTTTGTTCATCAGGTCGGGTCCTCCACCTACATACCCGTGAACCCGGGTCAGAAAGCCTCCCTCGCGAAGAGTCTGCGCCGATTTCCCAACCAGTGGTTCATTGATTCTAGGTCGGCGGTCCCGTTTGACTTGCCCAGTCCCTACCACTTGCCTGAGCAGGTAATGTCGGCGGCGTGGACCGTTATGATGTCGTGGACCCCGACTACCGTGACCGCCGCTCCCATGCTCTCTCTGCCTCAACTTGCTCAGCACGCCATGGCGACTATGGGCCGAGCCATGGTCGAGTTGGTTCATGTCACAGAAAGGGCGCAGAGGGACGGTGCTGCCCTGCGCAAGCTCGAGGAGGACCACGCGGTCTGCGAGGGCCGAATCAGCGAGCTTAAGGACGAGACCAGAAGGGTGAAAATGTTAGAGAACCAACTCGTCCTTCAGCAGGGTGTGACGGTTAAAGCTGAGGAGGGGGCTTCCAAGGCTGCGGAGGATCTGGCCCGCTCGACGGAGGCCCTAGATGCCAGGATTGCCGAGCTGCAGAAGGCCCTGCTGCCAGCGAGGAGAGGAGGGTGGCCGATGTGACTGCCGCCAAGGAGGCCCATAAAGCTGACCTGGTCGTGGCTTCCAAGAATCACTCGGATGAGTTGGATCGTATCTGCCGGGAGCCCGTTGAGGTGACCACCCAGCTGGAGGACTTCGGGAAGAGGGTGTCTTCTCAGGTTTGCCAACTAAAAGAAGCCGCGAAGCAAATCGACAGCGAGCCCATCACTCTGCCTCCTCCCCTTACTTTCGCCGAGGTCCAAGTCCAGTACTTCGAGGAGATGAAGCAGAGCATGGATATGTCAGCTGCGTTCAACCTCTATTGGTTGTTCCAGCGAGTTGACGCAGGGGTGCTTTCCATTGAAGACTTCCGGGCGATCCTCAATGAGAAGACAGCGCGGCATTGCCTAGAATTGGGGAGGATGATATGCGACATTGATGAGGACGAGGCCGCCGTGGTGCGCAGACTCCGAGGTTGTGCCGACAACGTCACCGTCAGGTTCTAGAAGTTCGGCGCCGTTCTCTCTGCAGAGTCGTGGCGCCTGGCCCCAGGGGAGCGGCTCCCTGAGTTTGAGCCGTTCGAAGTCGAGGTGGACCCAGATCTGGATTTCTAACCGAGGCGCGGTGTCGTGCTGACGGTAGTGGCCGAGATGGAGGATGCGGAAGCGGCGGCGAAGGCAGTGGCGGATGCCGAGGCGAGGGTCGGCACCTCAGGGGTCAAAGAGGTGAAGGTTGTGGCTGAGAAACAGACCTCATCACAAGACGCCGAAGCTGCTCTCGAGGGTTCTGAGCTCGTCTCTTAGTCCTCTTTTTATGGCCTACGCACCATGTTGACCGTCTGTGGTCCCAGATTGTGATAACTTTTCGTTGCTTGTTTTTGCCGGTCTGCGCACTGTTGTGGCCTGCTGCTGGCGTGCAGCACCCTTTGCCAGGCGTAATAGGCTTGCTGGGCGTAGGCCTTGGTTTGCCTCCTCGAAATGAGGGATTCACCTCGGCTTGTGTTGACGCGCCGGAGCGAATAGGTTGTCTGGTCGGCCCCTACAGCCGGGGACCGATCTCTCTTTCTGCCTCCAGAGGTGCCAGCCTCACCTTGATGGGTTGGGAAAAAGGTCATGATTTCGTTGGGACCGCCTTGTTGCTGCTTCTTTCTCCGATGGTGAACATCGGCGTCTTCATCACTGTCGAGGCCGTCCTCAAAACGGCCTCCTTTCTTTCTCTTTTCGCCGGAACGGGTGATCTTCTTGAGCTATGGATCGTCGATCAGCTTGAGCAGCGCTGTGATGAGATTCCGGCATTGGTCAGTATTATGTTCGTGTGCCTTGTGGTAGGTGCAGTATCGGGACTTGTCGACCTTGTCCTTCTTAACGTACATCGACTTCGGGTCCGGCAGTATGCTTTAGCCTTGATCTCCTCGTAGACTGCAGGTGCTCCCACCGAGAAGACGCACTGATAATTCTCTTTCAGCTCTTCGGCCTTTTGTTTTCGCAAGGCTCGAATCTCGGGAAACGACTTGTTTGGCTTCCTTGACTTTTCTTCTTTAGTTTTCTCTTTTGCCGGCGTGGCGTCGAATGTTGGGATTGACGAGGACTCCTCCGCCATGATGTAGTCCTGGGCTCGAGTGATGAACTCTTGATAAGTGGTTGGCTTGTTCTGACACAGGGACCACTTAAACAGAGTTTTGGTTTCAGACCGCCCTGAGCGGTGATCAGTAGCGCGTCGGGGTGGCACTGCTCCATGTTTTGGACTCGATCGTTAAACCGAGTAAGGTAGTCCTTTAATCTTTCGTCCTCCCCTTGGACGATGTTGGCAATTGATTCCTTGGGGGCAAGATTGATCTACAACCCGATGAAGTGTGATCGGAACGCCGACCTGAGTTGCCCCAGGTGGAGATGGAATGGGGGTACAGAGAATGGTACCACCTCTGTGCTTTCGGACCCAGCGTTAGAGAAAACATGCGGCAGCGCAAGGCGTCCGTCGCGCCATGAAAGTCCATCCACGAAGTGTAGAGGCCAATTTGGGAATCCGGGTCGGAGCTTCCATCGTAGAGTCCAAGCTGTGGCACCTTTATCATTGCCGGGACGGCTTCATGTAGGATGTCTAGGAAGAGAGGTGAAGCGTGGTCCACGACACGGGGAGTCGGCCGCGTATGGGGGCGAGGAGACAGCACCTCTTGGACAGAGTGCCGACCTTCCAGTTCGGCAATTCTGCGCTTAAGGGATTTGACTTCATCGATGTCGCGCCGATAGCTTTTCCCCGCTCAATGATCTCCCTGAGGTCGCGGTTGGCTTGGCTTTTGTCGCCCATGCGCTGGTGGATGGGCCGGCAGATGATACGTACGCTCTGTTCTAGCTGGCTTTCGCCAGTTTGTTCGATGGGTGCTGGCCTCGCGCTATTTTTGCGGCAATTCCGGGCTTCATGATTGGGGGACTGAGTTGTGGTCTTGGATTAGGCCAGATTTTTCCTTTGCCCCCCGGCCCCCTTGTCGGGGGTCTAAAGCAGAGTGTTGCCGGAGTCTTCCGTGGGGGCCACGGTGTTTCCCCCAGCTGTCTGGCTCGCGAGTACCTTTGAGAAGATCGCCTCAAGGGCTTTGATGACGTCGGGATGTTGCATGGCTGCAGCAAAGGTAGGGACTGGTGGAGCAGGGGCTTGAGTTCACTACTGAGCGCGGCGGGAGGTTTCCCCGCCGTTGCGCCATCGGGATTGGGCGCCGGACTGTTGGGTGGACTCGTTGTGACTAGATGAAGCCATTTTTGGAAGTTTTGAAGTGGAAAAGAGGTTGGAAAAGGAATGAATTCAGTGCAGAGTCCCACAATATCGAAATGTTGACACCAAATAACTTATGGGCCCCTTCCTCTAGCGCCAAACTGTTGATAGACGGATTCGATCAAAGGTTAAAATACAACGTAATGAAAATGTGGAATGGAAAAAACGAACAGAGATACGAGATAGTCACGATTTATTATTGTTATACCACAACTACTTGAACTGTTGAACCGCTCCTCTCCGAACCGGGTTGCGTCTCCTTAATCGTCGGTACCTGCAAAACATGCCGGGGGTGGTCCCTGTGCGAACACTCCGACGCTCAAGTCAGTGGTGGTCCAAAGAGAAAACGGTAGAGTAACGAGAGAATTTGTATGTGTGTGTTGTGTAGAATGAATGAACTTGTGCCCTTTTATAGGTGAGGTCATGTAGAAGCTGAAGAGTTCTTGTCATACTATAAGTCTTCCTCTGGATTAGGTCAAAATCCTAAGAGTTCTTGAGGTTGTGAACCTCTTCGTGACTTGGGCAGAAGACCACCTCCGAGCTCTGGTCCCCTTGGTGGAACGTCCAGCTACCTAGGTGTCAAGGTGCCCTGCCTGGCTCACGTAGAGCTAGGCTCCGCCTACCACCCTTACACTCCAGAGGTGCCATGGGTTGCGCCTACCTCGTTGAACCACCCAGGTGGGTGCGACTAAAACCCGGATCACACCCGGTCCTTCATGAACCGCTCCTTACGACCACATCATCTAGCCCCCCCATTCCTAAGACAAGTTATCGGAGCTTGTCGTAAGGAATAGAAAAAGTACAAACACCATCGCAAGCACTTACATTTTAGTTTGGTGAACTTATGAACGCCCACCCCGAGTGTGCCTACCTTACCCAAACATCCCATCACCACGCGAGCTTGCGTGTCAAACACCGTGCACCCCGCCGAACCACTGAGGTGCCGACGTCGAGCTGCTCACGCCCGATGCCGAACTGCACGTGGGATGCCAAGCTGCACGTGAATGTCGACCACGCCGAGGTGCCAACCTGCCCGACCCACGACGCCAACCTATCGAGCCCATGACGCCGACCACCCCGCTGAGATGCCGACCCGCCGCTCATGACGACCTTCCCGTGCGCCGACATACCAAATGTGACGACCACGTCAAGGTGGCGACCTCCCACGACGACCCACGAGTGACGACCTACGGCGCACTACTTGCCACGCGAAGACCCGCGAGTGACGACCTCCGACGCGTGTCGAGCATCCCGCGATGTCGACCACCAGGACGACGACCACTGAGGTGCGCTGACCTACCACGTGTGACGACCACACCAAGGTGACGACCTCCCACGCGACGACCCGCGGGTGATGACCTCCGACGCGTGTCGAACACCCCGCAATGTTGACCACCACCACGACAATCACTGAGGTGTGCCGACCTACCACGTGTGACGACCACACCGAGGTGACGACCTCCGGCGCGTGTCGAACACCCCGCGATGTCGAGGATCCGACCCATATGCCGTCGGGCCTAAGTGTTGGGCCAAAAAGGGGAGGTCACATGCTTCCATTAACTCAACAACATGCTCGCCTACCTTGTCAAACATACTCCCTTTCTCTTCCTCCACCTACCACCTCCATTGGGAACATAACCTAGATTCCCCCACAAGATTCTCTCTCCACCTTAGATCACAATTCAAATGAATGGTGGAGATCATCCAAGAGTCATTCTACTTTCACTATAAATACCCAACTCTCACCTTCATTCATCATCTCTAAAAAAAAACTTATCCTTCATCTCCCCTCAACACAAAATTTCTCTCTCTACGACAAAGAGTTCTCAATTATTTTCAGCATCCGGTAAGAAAGACTTCGACGAGCTCCCAACATCGCCGACCACACGCCCCGCCAACCATGTGAACGCCGACCACCGACCACGCTGCGCATCCACCCGACGAGCTCCCGTCACCCCCCAATAAAATTCATACATCGCGCCTACCTCGTCTCACTTCTTCCACTATGGCGGCATCGGCAAGTTTCATGGGCATGCCTACCTCTTCTCAATCTTGTTACGTTCATTCATCATTCTACTTTGTGCTTTTATGTAGTTCACATTCTCATATGCTCGCATTTTACCTTCCCTTTATGTCGAACTCCTTGCTCGCCCTATGTGTTCCGATTGTTATCCCACCTATGTACACTTTAGAAGGATCCGCCACCATTAGGAACCCAAACTCTTCCTTGACGAGCCTCGTCTACGAATGACACGAGTTCTACCTCTACGAGCAACACTAGTTCCTCTTCTCATTCACACTCTTCATCCGTAGAGTCACCCCCTGTCGCCTTAGCCCTCTCGGCCTCGACGACCTCGTCTAACACCAAGGCCAAAGAGGGGGTCACCTGCTCCCAAGCCATACCGTCAAACCCCATATGCTTCTATTCGGATACCCAAGTAGCCGCGCTTGTCAAGAAAATGGAATTGCCCTCAAACTTCCAAAACCCGATGACTCATACGATAGCCCCCCACCCGACTATTTTAGCTTCTTTCTAGACCAAGTGAACGCCGGGCAGAGATTTCCTATACATTCTGACTTGCTCCAGTTGAGTCAATTGTATAAGATGCCCTTGAACCAATTACCTCCTAACTCAATTCGCCTCCTCATCGGCTTAATAATGGTGTGTCGAGCCCGCCTCGGCACACTCGACCCTAATTTGTGTTTGTACTGCATATGCCTCAAAAAGTTGAACAATGCGCCTTACCTTATGCGTCGTAACAACACCCACTTCATACACCAACCCAAATCGCAAACTCGCTAGTGGAAAATTAAATTTTTCTTCATACGTCCGCCTACTACAGATAACTTGGACCTTCCATCCGTTTGGCTGGAAAAACCACCTACACCACTCAAGAAACCAAAGAAAAACACCAAATACAAGACTCTAATCCACCAGTGGAATGCTCGCCCCCTCCTCGTGGCGAAGCTGGCCGCCAATGACCAGCTCCTTCGACACTTTCAACTATCCAACTGTGCCGCCGACCCCGTGGATAACATAAGTAGGCCTCGGCGCCCCGGGTTACCGTCATATCGCCTACCCTCTTTGTCATGTTAGTCATATGCATATAATCTAGCTATTAATATTTGTATCTTTTATTTGTCTTGCAAAGGAGCTCATGGAGACCGTCGCCGCCACCGAGGTCCCAAAAACCACCGTTGGTGCCGAGGTCCCACTGGCCACCACCACTGCCGACGAGGTTCTAATGACCACCAATCCACCATCACATCCGGCTACCCACCCTGAGGACCCCAACAAGGGCACCCCCTGGCAACTCTACCGTCAACCTCTGACCAAGAACTCCTCGAAGAAACGCAAGGTCGCCTCCCGGGATGACGAGCAGCGCACCCTTACCATACCGAAGCAATTTGCGGGCAACGAAGACACGGAGGCGTCAGGCTCATACTTCCTCTCCATCTTCCCCGATGGTGAGACAGCTCAGTAGCCAACCAAAGAGATCCGAGCTAGTGATACCATGTACCACCTTAGTCAGGTATACCCTCATACCTTATCTTTTTGCCTTAGAATTTGATAAAACTACGTTAATGGGTGACCATCTTTACCTCCTTCAACAGGCCATGGCCGGTCTAGCTCCCATCCTTAACGAGGCTATGGAGGGCGACTCCAACGAGGTGGAGAAACTGAAGGACAAGGTGGCCAAAAAGAAATCTCAACTTGCTACGGTCAAGCAAAACCTTTCTAAGGAGAAGGCCGAGAAGGAGAAGCTCTAGGGCAAGCTGGAGGCTCTTCGACTATCAGTTAACAAGCGCATTGTTCAGGCCCAGAAGGAGGCCCGAGAGTCATTTTTCGACTCAGAGTTCGGGATCCACTTCCTCCAGTGCTACCGAGTTGAGCTATTGGTACGCTACCACGACTCTAAGGTGTTCCTCCAGCGAGTTGTCAAGGGCTGCCTCCAGTATTTCCGAGCGGGGGTCGAGCGGACTCAAGCCGAGGCGAGAGTCCAGGGCTTCACCCCCTTCTCCGCGGATGAAGGCAAGTTGAGAAAGGGCCTCCCTAACCCCAGTGGATGGAACGATGATGCGTCTCTCCTGGTGACCCATCCTTGGAGGAAGCCGGCCCTGCTAGAGATGAGGTGGAGAGGATCCCCTAAGTAAGGGGGCGCCGGACCACCTACCCAGACTTGCATGCGATTTCCTTTTGTTTGAAGTAGATGTATTGAACCTTTCTTTTGTTTTATCGCTTTTGTTATCTTAGAACGTAACCGTGCACTCGTGCAGTGTTTTGTGACTTTATTTCATCCATCGGTTGTGAGCACCATGTTTTAATTTCACGCTTCAATTGCTCATACTTATATAATCGACCAATGTTCCAAATCATATGTCCTCTTTCGTAAAAAGCTTCGCTCACCATGTCTCGTAAACACTTAGCATCGTGGCAATGGGCTTTTGCACCTAGCACAATTATTGCTAAGTGTTTCAAGACTTGCATGCCCACAGGTCGTCGCCCAGCTCCGCGAGCTTAGGTGAGACTACCAGGCTCTCGCCCTACAGAGGTCGTCGCCCAGCTCCGCGAGCTTAGGCGAGACTACCAGGCTTTCGCCCTATAGAGGTCATCGCCCAGCTCTACGAGCTTAGGCGAGACTACCAGGCTTTTGCCCTATAGAGGTCGTCACCCAGCTCCGCGAGCTTAGGCGAGACTACCAGGCTTTCGCCCTACAGAGGTCGTCGCCCAGCTCCGCGAGCTTAGGCGAGACTACCAGGCTCTCGCCTTACAGAGGTCATCGCCCAGCTCCGCGAGCTTAGGCGAGACTACCAGGCTTTCACCCTACAGAGGTCATCGCCCGGCTCCGCGAGCTTATGCGAGACTACCAGGCTTTCACCCTATAGAGGTCGTCACCCAGCTCCGCGAGCTTAGGCGAGACTACCAGGCTTTCGCCCTACAGAGGTCATCGCCCGGCTCCGCGAGCTTAGGCGAGACTACCAGGCTTTTGCCCTACAGAGGTCGTCACCCAGCTTAGGCGAGACTACCAGGCTTTCGCCCCACTGAGGTCGTCGCCCCGCTCCGCGAGCTTAGGCGAGACTACCAGGCTTTCGCCCTACAGAGGTCGTCGCCTAGCTCCGCGAGCTTAGGCGAGATTACCAGGCTTCTGCCCTACAGAGGTGGTCGCCCAGCTCCGCGAGCTTTGGCGAGACCTCACGAACCGGTGCCCTAACGCATACCATACCAAAAAAGAGTTAAGCTGGAAAAACTTCAAATGCAACTTTGTTACTTGTCTTGCTAAAACATAACCAAATAACAACTGAAAGCAATTAAAAGTAACATGTCTCCAGCTACGCATAATATTTCTTCAAATGTGATATGTTCCACGGTCGCGGTAGTAGCCGCCCCTTGACATCGCGAAGTTCATAGGCGCCCCCCGCGAACACTCTCTCGACAGTATAAGAGCCCTCCCAGTTCGGTTTCAACTTCTCTACATGCTTCAGGGCATCCGCCTGACGCCAAACCAGGTCCCCCACTTGGAATCGTCGAGCTCGAACTGACTTGTCGTGGGTCGCCCTCATTCGCTGCTTGTAAGCCGCCGTCCTTAATCCAGCCTGGTCACGCAACTCGTCCACCAGGTCCAAAGCCTCCCTTCGGAGAACAATATTCCCTTCTTTTGTGTATGTGTCAACCCGCTCTGAGTTGAGGCCGATCTCCACTAGGATGACGGCCTCCAAACCATAAACTAGACTGAACGGCGTCTCCCTAGTTGAAGTCCTTGGTGTCATCCGATATGACCATAGCACCGAATCAAGTTCGTCCACCCAAGCACCTGAAGCTCTCTCTAATCTAGCCTTCAACCCATTTAGAATTGATCTATTGGCGACCTCGGCCTGCCCATTCGCTTGGGGGTGGGCGACTGAAGCAAACTGCTGTTTGATGCCCATCTCTTCGCACCAACTCATCGTACGCCGACCTCTGAACTGAGTGCCATTATCAGATATGAGCACCTGAGGGATGCCGTAGCGGCAACAGATGTTGTTGAAAAGAAACTTCACCACCCTTTCTTCTGTGATCGTCACCAATGGCTCGGCCTCGATCCACTTGAAAAAGTAATCTACTGCCACAATGAGGAACTTTCGCTGGCCCCTCGCCTGGGGCAGAGGTCCAACTATATCAACCCCCCACTGAGTAAAAGTTAGAGGCGATCTAATTAGAACCATGTTCTCGGCTGCTCGATGGATTGAGGGGCCATGCTGCTGACACTTCTTGCATTTTCGCACAAGGTCTTGTGCCATCGTCCTCATCTTAGGCTAGAAGTACCCAGCCCGAAGCACCTTTCCAACCAATGCCCTAGCCTTCAGGTGGTCGCCGCAACATCCTTCATGCACCTCCCTGAGCACGTACTCTACGTCTTGTTCCGAGACACACCTTAGATGAGGCCCTATGTACGATCGCTTATATAGGATCCCATTCTGCAGGTAAAACCTCAATGCTCTCCTTCCAACTGGGTCGTCCCTGATATCTTTCCTGCTACCGGCTCTTGCAACCATTGTATTAAAGGCAACCTCCAATCCCTTTGCTCTTCAACTTCTAGCACCTGGTCTAAGGTACTCTTGGTCATATCCATCAACGTCACAGACCGAGATCGGCAGTCAACTAGAGACGCGGCCACCTTTGAGAGGAGGTCGGCCCTGCCATTTCTCCCCATGGTATTTGTATCAACTCCCATGTCACAAATCCTTTTAACATCGCCTGGACCTCGACCAGATACTTCCGCATGCGCTCTTCCTTAGCTTCATATTCACCCTTAATTTGGTCGACCACGAGCTGAGAATCTGAGTGAATGATCACCGGCCGAGCTCCCTCCTTTAGGACGAGCTGAATTCCTTTAATGAGGGCTTCGTACTTTGCCTTATTATTTGACACCCCTAAAGGAAAACTTAACCGCAAACTCCAAGTGGTCCTTCTCCGGTGTGACCACCAAGATGCCGAGACCTGCTCCTCCTACCGCCGACGAGCCGTCGACATACACCATCCATGGTCCCCTCTCGGTCCCCACTGTGCACTCCTGTATGAAGTTGGCCAACGCTTGAGCCTTAATAGCTTTTCGCACCTCAAAATCAACATTGTATTCGCCTAGCTCAACCGCCCATTTCACCATCTTCCCGAGGCTGAAGGACGGCCTAAAGTATCCTTGAGCGGGTAGTTGGTCCGCGCCATAACTTTATGCGCCAGGAAGTAAGGACGTAGTTTCCTGGCTGTAGAGATAAGTGCTAGCGCAGCCTTCTCCACGTCTGAATATCGGCGCTCGGCACCCTGCAATATCCGACTAGCATAGTATATCGGCTTCTGTTGTCCCCGCTCCTTCTTTATCAGCACTGAACTAATGGCTTCGTGCCCCACCGATAGGTATACAACTAGCGTGTCGCCTGGTTCCGGTTTTGTGAGTAAGGGGAGCTCAGCTAGAAACTCTTTCAACCTCTCAAAAGCATGTTGTGCTTGCGACGTCCACTCGAAACGCGACCCCTTCTTCAAGGCCTTAAAAAACTGAAAACTCTTTTCTGCAGTTTGAGCTATGAACCTGCTCAACCCCGCTAGATGTCCAATTAGGATCTGCACCTCCCTCAAGTTCCTCTGTGCTTGTATCTCAATAACAGCTCGTACCTTCTCTGGGTTGACTTCTATGCCCTCTCCGTCACCAAGTACCCCAAAAATTTTCCTAACCTTACCCCAAACTTGCACTTAGCCGGGTTGAGCTTCATGCCATGTCGCCGTAGGGTGCTCAAAGTCTCCCGTAAGTCTACCACATGATCATCCGCCTTCCTGCTCTTTACTAGCATGTCATCGACGTAGACCTCCATATTCCGACCTATCTGCACTTTGAACATTTTATCCACCAACCGTTGGTAAGTAGCTCCTGCATTCTTCAACCCGAAAGGCATGACTACGTAGCAGTAAGTGCCCTTAGATGTCACGAAGCTAACCCTCTTCTGGTCCTTCTCGGCTGGTGGAACACCTGAGAAGCGTCCATCATGCTCAATATCTCGCACCCAGCTGTGGAGTCGACGAGCTGGTCAATACGTGGTAAGGGGTAGTGATCTTTAGGGCAGGCTTTGTTGAGGTCCCTGAAGTCTATGCACATCCTCCACTTTCCTTCTCCCTTCCTTACCATGACTGAATTGGACAACCACTCTGGGAACTGAATGGATCGTACATGCCCCGCCTTTTTAACAATTTCTCCACCTCTACTTCAATAACCACATCGAGGTCTGCACCCAAGTGCCTCCTCTTTTGCTTCACCCGGCCTCATAGTTGGATCGATGTTCAACCTATGCTCTGCGACCCCGGGATCAATTCTTGTAAGATCGTTGGCCGAAAAGGCAAAGACATCCACAAATTCCTTTAGTAGTGCAATCAACGCGCCTTGTATATTGACCGCCAAATGCTGACCTACCTTTGTTATCTTCTCCGGATTTCCCTCTATCAATTCAACTTCCATCAGTTCGTCTTGGGAGCTAATCTCCAGCTCTTGCTTCTTCTCCCGATGGGAGCACTCAGGCAGGTCGTCCTTCTTCCTTTTATGATGTGCCTCGTCCGTCTTCAATGTGACCTCATAACACCGCCGAGATTGCAACTGGTCTCCAGTCACTTCCCCAACCTCATCCCCTACAGGGAACTTGATCTCCATGCAATAAGTGAAATGGCCGCCTGGAATGAATTCAAGATAGGCCGCCCCAGTATGATGTTGTAGGCCAAGCTAGCATCCACGACCAGGAAACGAACCATCTTCACCTTTCTCAAAGGTGATCTTCCCAACGCCACCATCAAGCTAACTTCGCCCACTGAGCGAACCTCACTGCCGCTGAAGCCATAAAGAGCAGTGTGGACCGGCTCGACCTTCACGTCTAACTCCATCTGTTGTAAGCACTTCAGAAAAATGATGTCTGCCGAGCTCCCTGTGTCTATGAGCTCTGCACATCGTAACTGTCCACCTCCGCAGTGATGACCAAAGCTTCATTATGTGGGACAACAAGCCTTGCACATCGTCAGCTCCAAACTTTAGAGTGGTCGAGCTCCTCTGCACCTGCACCTCGGCCACCTTGTTGGCAACACCCTTTCCCCGGTAGGTCCTCTTCCTCTCTCTATGCAAATCTCCATCCGTAGGACCCCCGCGATCATGTGTATTATGACCTTCTCATCAGTCCTCCTCCGCTTATCACTTGACTCACGCCTTTCACGATGATCTTTTTGACACTCTCTATCCTTGATCACGAACTCCTTTAATTGACCGGCCCTGATGAGCCACTCAATTTCATCCTTCAACTCTCGGCAGAAATTGGTAGAGTGGTCGTAATCGCGGTGGTACCGACATTACCTATCCTTTGATGCCGAAAATTTCTGCACGGGGGCAGAGGCTTTCGCTGTGCGAGCAACTTATCTTCCCCCCGTTTTTCCATCATCTCCAGAATCTCATGTTGTGGTGCATTAAGTGGTTTGTAATGCTCGTACCTCAGACCCCTGAACCTATCCTCGACCCTAGCCTCCTTAGGGGCAGCTCGTCGATCACCCTGTCGGGGCCTCTCATCTACCTGCTTAGCCTTTGTCTTATCATTCCGAATGAAGTCTGCTTCTGATTCTTCCATATTCACATACTTGCTACACCTCTCCAAGAGCTCGTCAAACGACCTCGCCGGTCGCTTTGCTAAGGAGTCCCTTAGCTTTCCTGCTCTTAGGCCCCGCGTAAGCCCCCCGGCCTTTACTTCCTCTGAGGCCCTAGGAACTTCCACGCATTCTTTAGTATACCGAGCCACGTATTGTTTTTTACCTTCCTTCTGTTGCATATTAATCAGCGAGAGGTATGTCTTCTCATGCTTCCTAGCGCTTGCAAACTGATTCAGAAACAGGGAGCTGAACTTCTAAAAATTATCGATGGATCCTGCTGGCAGCTGGTGAAACCAATCCTGTGCCGAGCCCTTTAAAGTAGTCAAAAAGGCTCGACATCTGACTGCGTCGCTCAAACGATGCAAGACGGCTATATTGTCAAACGACCTTAAGTGCCGAGCAAGGTCTGTCGAGCCATCATAGCATAAGCTTAGTTCTCTGAAGTTGCTTAGCAGATCTCCTCCCAGCACTTCCTCTGCAAACGGATCACGTGACACTACCACCCTTTTCCCTTGTACCCGAGCTTGGAGTTCCTACATCTGAGCTGCCAACCTCTCCAAAGTTAACCCATCTGGCTGTGTCGTTGCAACCGGGCGGGAAGTCACCGATCTTGTATCATCATCGTCGCCTCCCTCCAAACGTTGGTGCTGTTGCTCATGCGAGGGGGGCTGCTGAGGGGCGTGTTGTTGCCGCGGTGGAGTTCATTAGGAGCTCTCCTATCCACCTCTTGAGCTCGGCCTATCGCGTCAGCAATGATCCTATCCAATTCTGACCTGGTCATCTGAATAATCGGCTCCCTCCGCGATACTGGAGAAACGTTGTCCCCCGGAGGGTTTTGTCGTACTGCCACGACCACCTACCTGTCACCCAATGAGCCATTTTAACCACTAGCACCCCCGGGTCCCAAAACGCCTTGGTGCACTCCCTCATCGATCGGGGTTCCAACCTCTTTCCTTTTGTCTGCCATACCACCCGAGTGCCCATGAGCTTCTGGTGGTGGTGTCAGGGTCACGTTTGAGGCCAGCAGCGTCTCTTTTGGGGGCGACAGACGATGGTGACCATCCTGGTGGGGGACCTGTCCCGAGGGCTCTCCGAGCCCACTCCGCATCCATCTCCTTCGTCAGGTTATTCTTTGAATTATCTCCTGCCATGACTTCTATCGCTCTTCTTCTTCAGTGAGAGAAAACAGCCTTTGATACTACGGTAGAAAACTGAATGTCCCCACAGATGACACCAATTTATTATACCACAAATACTTGAACCGTTGAACCGCTCCTCTCCGAAGCGGGTTGTGTCTCCCTGATCATCGGTACCTGCAATACACGCCGGGGGTAGTCCCGGCGCGAACACTCCGACGCTCAAGTCAGTGGTGGTCCAAAGAGAAAACGGCAGAGTAACGAGAGAATTTGTATGTTTGTGTTGTGTAGAATGAATGAACATGTGCCCTTTTATAGGTGAGGTCATGTAGAAGCTGAAGAGTTCTTGTCATACTATAAGTCTTACTCTGGATTAGTTCAAAATCCTAAGAGTCCTTGAGGTTGTGAACCTCTTTGTGACTTGGGCAGAAGACCACCTCCGAGCTCTGGTCCCCTCGGTGGAATGTCCAGCTACCTAGGTGTCAAGGTGCCCTGCCTGGCTCACGTAGAGCTAGGCTCCGCCTACCACCCTTACACTCCAGAGGTGCCATGGGTTGCGCCTACCTCGTTGAACCACCCAGCTGGGTGCGACTAAAACCCGGATCAAACCCGGTCCTTCATGAACCGCTCCTTACGACCACATCAATTATATAATTACGAGGTCGGCCTCTCGTACGAGGTCGGCACTTTTCTTATAGTTACAGATATTTGTTACAAGTGTTTAGAGAGAGAAAGTGGAGAGAAAGTCTGTTAGTTGAGGATTCAACAACCCCCAAATAAATGAGGGTGAGTCCTATTTATAGTGCCCTTAAATGTGGCCTTGTTCAAACACTGTTCTCCAGTCTTGTCGCACAGTGTTCCAACAACGCAGTCCGGCGCTGCCCTGACAAATATTAATTTGATTTGAGTTTTCCCTAATCATTACCTGCCAGGCATTTAATGCACACATGGGGGGTATTTAATGCTGGCAGGCTTTATGTCATGGCTAACAACTGTAGGGTGACAGGCTATGGCGTCCTGTCTAATCTCTCATGATTACTTTCCAAGTGGCATAATCTTATCACTGTCAGGTCCCGCTCTTACCCCTCGGATTGCCGCCCCGAAGTGTCAGGTCGGCCCCCGAACTCTTTTCTCTTCTCCGGTCCTCTAGATCGTCAACCCAGACCGGTTCCTACTCTAGGTCGGCATCCATGTGTAACTACTGAAACGCCGAGTTAGGAGAAAGATTCATGGGGACGGGATGATTAT
Organism: Striga asiatica; assembly: GCA_008636005.1. Lineage (NCBI taxonomy): Eukaryota > Viridiplantae > Streptophyta > Magnoliopsida > Lamiales > Orobanchaceae > Striga > Striga asiatica. The sequence goes on along the minus strand of BKCP01007848.1, from coordinate 2,185,378 downwards.
TTTAGCTCGGGATTCAGGTCGGCACTCAAACAGCGGACCGGGTCGTCGGCTCGGCTTTCGAGGCCATTCTCGCCCGGTTGCCTGTTGTAACGCCCCAAATAAAAAATAATAGTAAGAACGGTTTCACTGCTCGACTATAAGTGAAATCCGTATTTTCAGAAATTTTGAGTTATATTATATAAGCTAAATGCTCAATTAATTCCTAAGTTTGATAGATCATTCTTTGGGGAATTTTCTATTTTAAGTATAAGTCAAGATCAATCCATTAATTTGGATTTTTAAAATTATAGCAAATCGACTCGAGAAATTATCGGGTTGAACCCTAGTTTGGTTCCGATTATTTTTCAAGTTAATTCTCGAGCCTAGCCAAGTCTTGATATTTTATACTTAGAATAACTTTCTAAGTCTTGGAATATCAAGAAGTAAGTCTCGGACATTTTATAACCGCGCCAAGTCCTTACCCGAGCCGCTCGTGCCAAGTCCCGAGCCCCACGCCCTTAGCCGCGCCCAACCAAGCCTAGCCTAGCCCAAGGCCTTGCCAAGCCTTAGCACATTATTCCTAAATTTTTCTAAGTATGGAAATCACCATGGAAGCCTCAACAAGTGATGAACTCGGCCCAAAGGAGCTCCACACATGCGCAGCCCGCGCTCCCGCGCCAGCCCAGGCCCAGTGCCGCGCCCTCGCGCC
>BKCP01007848.1:2107762-2175283 GCA_008636005.1 Striga asiatica | reverse complement strand
CAGGTGGGGGCCCTGCACTGGGTATTACATTGCCTATAATCTTGTACCATTTATGAGGTATGTATGTAGATATACAGTTTTCACCCGAACGGTCCAGTTTAACCGTTCGTGGTCCAGTTTATGTTGACTCCCAGTAGAGTCACTCGCCCAGTACAGTTTTGACTCCCAGTAGAGTCATCCTGGGTTTCTGGGGAGGCGACCCCCAGAACGTGATCACCTGAGAACCGGCCAGTTACCGGTAGTCTGCACCAGTACAGTACCATTTTATTTATGTATATGCTGAGTTTATGATATTCGATTATACGTGCTGTTTATTCAGTGCTGGTTCTTGCGGAGTACAGTGGATGAGTACTCACGCCCCCACTATTATCTTTTTAGGTGATGGAGTGCAGCCTGGAGCGTGAGCCGAGCATGGTGGTGTGGTGGTGTCCACGTCAGCTGGACATTTGTTTATGTTTATGTTATGTTGGCATGTATAAATAATTTCAGACTGTACTATACTTTATTTTACGCTTCCGCACTGCCAACCCATACCTAGTATGTATGCACGTTTAATTTTCCCTCATCCGTATTTTCCCCAGTAGGATTTTATATGTTGATTTGGGCACGTTCATAAGTATCAGAAAAAGAGAAGTAAGTCAGTAAGTAAGTAGCATCCCGCAAGTTAGTAAGTTTAAACGTTTTTCGAAAACAGTTGCAGTATATTTCGAAAATAACCGCGAAAATTTTACCCAGTTTTTCGTAAGTCAAAGTTATAGTAGGCGGAGTGTTACACCTGTTGGGCTATCCCGGTTGTCAACAAGCAGAACCATAAATATGCGCAAGAGTTTTAAGAATGCTTGGCCATCCTAAGTATTCGTAATTATAGTTTAGCGTGTAAACAGGTAGTGGAGCAAATGGAACATGAAGCAAACATGAAAGAGTGGTAATTCAATTGAGGCACTAAACTTGTAATAAGGTTCCCTCATTCCAACAAAACATTTGATCGGGAGAGAATGCAAGACGCGAGACATGAGATACATATCCGAATTAATAAATATTAAGAGGACACTCAATACAACTCTGAAATTTAAGGTTAAATTGACAAATTTTGTTAATTGTGATTATAAAAACTAAAAAGTGTAAGAAAAATTGATATTCTATTGATTTTACGGTTTCATTTTTTGTAAGTAGAAAATTTAGAAAATTCTCAAAACCATTTTAAAATGAATGAGAAATTAATTCAAAGTTGTATATGTGGTAAATGAAAGGTTGAAACAATTGAGTTTAAGTAACTCAAATTATTGAATTCGCAACATTCTGACTTTGACGAATGCTAGGATAATCCAAACAAGACTTGATCATGCAGCTTGCGTGCTATAACTCTAGAAGGATTCATTGGGGATGAGTAGAAAAAAAGGGAACTTGATTCTGAGTCTAGCTCGTACGAGCCCGCGGCGCATGAGCGCGCAGTTGGCCGTGGCTAGCGCGACCCTTGGTGACCATAAGGTGTTTTGATTTCTAGATGTATCCGTTCTCCTTCAGGTACATCCCAAAATGTATCTTTTGACACTTAAACCTCTTGGGGGTGTTTTCTTACATCTATAAATGTCCACATACATGAAACCTTTTATAACTTGAAAATTAAGAGCTCTTGCATTATATTTTTAAAGTACATAAAGCATATTGTGTTCTTTGATTTTTTTTCGTTAAGTCTTGAGAGTTCCAAACAATAGTATTATTACTCGAAGACTTGCCTGTATATTTCAAATACCACTATATACAAATCAAAAGGCATATCTTGAAAGCGTTTGCCGTTAACCGTGAATATTTTACTAGGTAATTTCATCTTAAAGGAAACATAACTATTATGTACCTCAACTTTGATTTTACTTTTGATTTAATCATCTTCCTTAAGGCATCTTTGTAGTATTCACAAAGCACACAAACTAAAAAAAGCCGCCAACATAAGCATTTCTATAGTCTTAGGTAAATTTCTGGAACAGTGCATGCCAGCACAAAAGCCAAAAAAAAAAAAAAAAATCCCATTTAAGAGGTGGATTGAGCTCTTGGAAAATCATCAGGTTAGAGTACTGTGTCCAATTTGACAGACCATGGTCAAGCGGAAAAGCTTCAAACAGTTTTCAGAAGATCCATTGACCGAGCTTCCAAGCAGCAGGAATTTATTTAATCATGATGCACATGTACAACGAAATAAATCATTTCGATTTCGATTTATATTTATCTCATTGTACACATAAATTATAATGAAGTCAAATGGGATAAAAAGCCGCAATCACCACATATTCAATGTCAATTGCTAAAAAACAATTTCCCGTGCCAAGTGACAAATCATTGCAACCAGAAGCTCCCCCCTTATCTAGTCCTGTTTAATATTACATGAGCATAAGGCTAAACTTAAATACTTATATTATATATACCATAAAACATAATATGTGTTTGCAATGTATTTCATGCAAATGCATCCCGTGACCCAGTCAAACGCGCCTGAGGCTCTAAGCACCCATTGCCCAAGATCTACGGATGAGATTTCCTTCAAAGTATTTCTCATTTTCCTTTTATTCTTCCCTTCATATTAACACAGAAACTAAAAGAAAACAAAGGTAATCTGTGTTTCAATCCTTGGTCACTATAATCACACCATCAGGGCATTGCTCTCAACTAGTTGAAAACCACTTGACTCCTCAAATTATAAAATGTCTGCAAATTGCAGGTGCTCAGGGGATACTTGAGGCATGAAATTTCAAATCTAAATCCTGAAAAGGAAAACAACCTTAAACACAATAAAGAGAAAGTCTGTCAAAAATCCATTAGGAAATGAAAACTCAAAGCACAATGAACACATCAATCTGTGTCATCCCTGCAACTATTGCACATCTTTTTAAGGTCAATAAATAAAACTTTGACATTAGATTGATAATAATATTAAATCTAAAATGAGAGCGAGGGTACGCAGGATATCCAAAAGTAAAGCAGACTATATTTCTGGATAGCTAATGGGATTAGAAAGCATACCCAAAAATTTGCTACTTTGCATCATAGCGCAGGGCATATGTTTCATTTTCAAGACTCCTGGAATCTGTACATCAAATTGAAAATATCTGTTACTACTGCTGATATAAGAAAACATAAATCAACAAATTCAAAGTAATGTGAAGGTCCATCCCTACCTTCGAACTCTTGGCACATCCAATCCTTACAACACATCAAAGCTTGCAAAGTATCTGACTTCATCGAGCTCCAGCAATAATCCAAGGCCCGATCTCCAGTATCAAATAGGAACTCCAGAGTGACTTTCGATATTGGGATCCCCAATATGTTGCGGGCAACCATGGAAAGCACAGGATATCTCGGCTCATGAACTTTCCACCAGTTTAATATGTTAAACTCAACACTACGTGGGAAGAGTGGTTCCTCCAGATACTTGTCCAAGTCAGATTTTATGTTTTGGCCGAGCGAAGTTTCGTTGAGAAATTTGTCAAACCCAGTAAGCCTATCCTTGACGACACCACAGCTATTTTCCGAAGAAGCTAAAGGTGAGTATATAGCATGACCACTGTAAAGAGCTTTCATACAGTTTGAAACAATGTCAATGCAATCTGGAGCAGTGTCCCCATATATCTGAGGATAGTAATACTCCACCAGTTTCATTTTGAACCGTGGATCTAAGATTGCTGCAATTGCCATAATCAAGCTGCACTTCTTCCAATATTCATCGAACTTCGATTTAAGCTTCAAAGCCAACGAGCTAATGAAATCATCTGACTTCTGGCACCACTCTATCAACTGCAAATGGATGTCACAGATCTCGGCAAAATAAGAATTTGCGGTCATGTGTTTGCGTCCCACAAAGACATTAGAAACCTCATGAAAGAACTTCAAGATGCTCGTTACAGCCCTCAACCTATCCCATTCGATACCAGATGGACACATGGAGAAGTCCGAATCGTGTTCTTGCAGTTGAGGAAAGGCTTCTTTGTACTCTAATGCGGCCTCAAGCATCACATATGTCGAGTCCCACCGAAACTGATTGTCAAAGGACAAGCATTTCTGCCGATTGATACCAACTAAGTGTACTATCTCGTTGAACTTCTCTTCTGCAGCTCGAGAGCCTTTGACATACTTTATGGTTTCCCGAACTTTACTAATCATCTCGTGTGATGTTTCCAGGACATCTTGTACCAGTAACTTGATGGTGCTTGCTGCACAGCGTACATCAAGCAACTGCCCTTCACACATAAGAAACCTGTTCTGGCAGAGTTGATCCCTGATTCTACACACAATTTTGTCATAGCTGGGTCGGTTATCGACTGTCAACGAGAACAGCTTTCTATCAATATCCCAATTCCCAAGACTACTCATAATTAACTCTGACAGTGTGTCCTCTGCTTGAGAAGGATCAATAACCAAGAAATTCAAAATCTTCTTCTTCACTTCCCAAGAATCATCAACATAGTGGGCTATCAAGCAAAAATACTCTGTGCCGACATTATTAGTCCACTTATCAGCACTAAGGCTCACCTTTCCAGGTAATTTATCCAACTCCTCATACACCCTTTGTTTCTCCCTTTTATAGATCTCTACACAATCAGCCTCAACTCTGCTAACTGTCCCAAGGTCAAACAAGGGCTGAAGATTCCTAACAAACATCCTGAAGCCAATATCCTCAACCATACCCAAAGGATAACCATGCATCATAATCATACGTGCAAGAAGTAGCTGACTCCGCCTTTGATCAAAACTGTAACCTCCTGTGTTCAGCCCTTGCCCAATGCTTGTACTAGCTACAGTTACTATCTCCTTCTTTACCAAAGCTGGATTGTAACCGAAATTGGAAAGTGCAACATTATTCTGCTTCCTTTTCCCCCTAGTTAACAATTGACTCACATCGTGGTTCGAACGCCTACGGCACCTGATAAGATGATTTCTTAAGTGAGATGTTCCGCTCGTACTTGATCCGCTCAGTATTCTTTTACAGTGCCGACATATGGCTGCAAATGATTCGCCCCTTTTAACTCTGTCAAAATCGTTCCACACAACAGATTTCAGCCGACTAGAATTGACAACCACTGCTTCATCCGCGATCTCCATCCGAGAATGAAAAAACTTTGATCCACTGAAAAAAAAATAACAGCAAACACATAAATGAATGGCTAGAGGCATAATAAATTGCTGCATCAATCGATAATGCATAATGAATTCAAAAAACGAGAAAATACCCAGAGAAAAAAACACTCGATGACCTGTACACAATCAAAACCGAAACTTTAACAAACTAATACAAACCGACTCGCTAATCGTAAGACAGAGTGGGTCGAATCGGGAACAACTTGAACAAACCCTAATACGAACAGGGAGCTAACACGCAAAATGTCACCTATATTAACCCCCTGCAAACACACATTAATATAATTCGAACAGGTTTAAATTGCAAGCAACGTAGAAGCCAAATTATTACACGCACGAAACATTTAATCTGCGCAATTTCTCAGAGAAAATGACCGACTTACAAGGATAAGATACGGAAGTTGCCGACTGTACAGTCTATCTGTAACTTGGCCTTTTTCCTCAGAAGAGATTGGTATGATGAATGAGTGGAAACAGACAGGATCTGTGTATGTGAGAGAGAAAAAGAGGAGAGTAAGGGAAGCTTTTGGGTGAGAAGAATGAGGATACTGAAAAAGAGTTTTTCCCAACCAAGGCGCCAACCCGCTACGTAGAAAAAGTGAGTGGGATTTTTATCTGGACCTGCTCAAAACTAATGGGCTGAATCTTTCTTTGATGTTGGAAATGAAATCCTGATTTGGACCTTCCCCTTTTCAAAAAAATAAAAAATAAAAAAATATATACATATACATTCAATATATATTTATTTGCAAGTTTACTAAATTTACCATAATTATTTACACTTATACCATGTTTTTAATTTTGTTAAATATATATTTTAAACATGGTAAATTGTAGATTTCATGGGACTATTAATCAGTTTGTTTCTAAAAGGGTTTTACACCTTATCTCATCCACTATCTCTCCATATTCTTTATTCCTTCTTCGTATCGTTGAGTTTGTAGGAAAGATAGAGTTTATGACTTCAAAATAAAAGAAAAAAGAGAATACACCTCCGATGGTCGGAAAATTTCATTGGTCTTGTGGTAGACGGCGGGTGATGTAGGTGGCGTGTCGGCGGGCTACTTGTGCATAGACGGATAAGGCACACGGACGGTGAGAAGAGGCGGCTAACAGTCGCGGTCGTCGCAGGGTGGGTGCGCTGTGGTGCTAGGAGTCCGACGGTGATCTTGAATGAAATTGGGTACCCGAAAATCGTTGGATTATTAAAGAAGATAATCGCATATTGACCAAAATTTCTTAGATCTAGAATGTTTCACCCAAAAAACTGGAGGTCTTTCCATTGGAATTTTTGTTGAAAATTTTAAGATGTGAACGAGGAGGTAACAATCTTCAAGTTGATGTAAAAATATTCAATTAGAGAAAGTCGGTTGGCGGCTGAGTTACGAGCATTATATGTTTCATTTATATACAGTATAATCTCAATATATGTTTTCGTCGGCACAATCTCAGTGACGCTACGACAGTTTGCTTGTGAGCAGCGGCAGCATACGGATAAGTTTGCTTGTTAGCAGCGGCAGCATACGGATACTTCTGATAGGATTTGTTTCATTATTTTATTTGATGTTTATTCATAGTTTGTGTTTGGTATATTATAAGATTTCATGATCTATTTCAATGATTATTTGATGTTTATTCATAGTTTATGTTAGGTGTATTTAGAAGTTCTTCTTTTATTTTACGACAAAAATTGACAAATGAGCAATTTGTTATTTCTTTGTTGATTATTGTTTATGTTGTTTTTGATATTTTTCATAGTTATGTATATGTTGCATTTATAGACAGTATACTTTCAGTATATATTGCGTTTTCAAACATTTTATTTAAGCTTCCGGCGATGTCGAAACACTGATAACAATACATAAGCTGATCATATATCAAACACAAACTATTTAACAGAATATAGCAATATTGATCACATATCAAACACTTTATATACAATACATTAACAATCATACACCACCAGAATAATAACAAACAATACAACTCATTTTTCAGCTCATGGTTATATTATGAAGTAAAAGTTTCACTTAATATACACTAAAAGTTGCAGATTCTGTATACGAAATATATACCTAAAATATACAATACACAAATTGGACATATACCAAACATAAAATATTAGTAAACGTTGGATAAATATTAATTCGGAAAACGATTTAAACTAATCAAATTGAACCCAAGACCCGGGTTAAGACCGAAACCGCAACCATGACCATGGCCATCTTCTCCGCTGGATCCCCCTCAACGCCGCCTCGATATTAGACCTGAGCTCCGACACCCACCGCATCTCGGACTGGGTTGTAGAGATCTCTCCCTCAATTCTCGGCATATTTCATATCTGCCTTTGTGCTTAGCCCAAAAATCATCGATTGCGACCAGACGTGGCTCTGATTGGCGGTTAGCCCATTGAGTTGTCGGGCCTTGGCCTTGATCTTGAGGGAGCAGTCATACACCACGGCATCGCCGCCTCTTCGGCCGCTTCTCTGTCTGACACAACCAAATAAGTCTATGGGAGATTATAAGGGAAAGAGACATATATGAAAATTAGAGAGTTTTTTCGTCGAGAAGAAAATGAGATTGTTATATATCTTATTTCGAGTCTTTGATCGATCTTTTCTACCTATATCATATTGATGATACAAGAATTACCTGACGTTAGTCAGAGGACACGTGGCGACGATTGATGCTCCGACGTCCTCTTGAAGTCGTCTCCTTTGCTCCGATGCCTGCAAAACAGAACCCCGGGGTTGTCCCCAGGGGTAGATCCTCCGATGCCTAAGTTAGAGTTGGTGTTAGGTTTTTCAGATGGTGGCTGTAAAATGCGTAGAGAAGAGAACATATCCTTTACCTTGACCTAGGCCATCCTTTTATAGAGGTAGGATGACCTAGGTCTTCCCTATGCAGACGGAGGACTTCCCAGCCCATTGGCTTAGTGGACTATGGTCCACCAGTTGGGCCATATTTAGACATTGGGCCTATAGTGAGACTTCTCAGGCGTTTGGGCCTAAGGTGAGACTCCTCGGGTCCTTAGGCCTATCTTGAGGTTGGGCTTCAGCCTTGACCTTGGACAATAACGGTCTTCGGAGTACACGTGTCTTTATTCTCCCGAGCCACGTGTCGCCTAGTAAATGTATATTTTTTCCCCATATCACTTGCCCCCTATTTTATGTACGCGGTAATTTTTACGCGTACAGAAAATAAGCGGTCAGACATTTACAGATGAATATCTGCATTTAGCGACTTTCTAGTACAGTTGCACAAACAGACAGTCAAACAGTTTGGTATAAAATGCCTCATTCTCATTTATCTTCTCACTTTTAACTTGATCTTTTCTAGAGAGAGAGAGATAGAGAGAGAGAGAGGGAGAGGGAATCAAGCACTTGGGATTGCATCAATTTTTCACGCTCGACGTCGGCCTTCGAAAGTCCTCAGACCCTGGTATTTTTTTCTTACCATGTTATTATTTCTTCATGTCTTTGGTACTAGTTATCATTCACCGACGTCAGTAGCGTTGATATCTACCTCGGTAGTCCGAGGATTAATTTTTTGAACACCTTGGTAGGCCAAGGAGCTTCTTTATAGACCTCGGTAGTCCGAGGACTAATTTTTTTAACACCTCGGTAGCCCGAGGAGTTTCTTTGTAGAACTCGATAGTCCGAGGACTAATTTTTTTAACACCTCAGTAGCCCGAGGAGTTTCTTTGTAGACCTCGGTAGTCCGAGGACTAATTTTTTTAACACCTCGGTAGCCCGAGGAGTTTCTTTGTAGACCTCGGTAGTCCGAGGACTAATTTTTTGAACACCTCGGTAGGCCGAAGAGCTTCTTTGTATACCTCGGTAGTCCGAGGACTAATTTTTTGAACATCTCAAAACTTCTTAGAACACCTTGAGACCTTGGGACCTTGGACTTTGGGGATAGTATCTTGACATTGAGTACACCTTGGGACCTTAGAAGATACTGTGCAAAAAATCTCAAGACATAGACCTTGGATTCGTGGGTAGCATCGTACACCTTGGGACCTTGGAAGCTGACCTCAGGTTGTCCAATCCAGTGTCTTTTGCTTTTTCTTCCAAATTAATTAATCTTTTTTTTTTTTTTGAGCCCACGTGATGTGTGGGCTAGGTGTTGACAGCTTTTCTGCCAAAACCTCTCCATTTTCATTTCTTTTTTTCCTTTTTNCCACGTGATGTGGGCTGATTTTTACTTCTCCTGGCAACCTTTGTCTGCCAAGGGTCCAGGCTGCGCCAACTTTTTGCTTATGGCAAGGATTTAGACTGTCAATCCTATGAAAGGGCTAGTTGTTCCTTTTCAACTGAAGCATTTTGTCAACCTCTTAATTTCAAACTAACCACTTTTTCCTCCTTCGGAAAAGCTTGACTATCTTTATTTTGCCTTGTTCATCACATTCTCCTCCTAACATAATCACCAACAAAGGCTTCTCTCATTTTCTTCTACTTGTTCCAAGGACCTTGAAGACAAGGACCATTTCAGGAGGTGCTAAGGACTACTACAATTGGTCTCTTACTCCACTTTACAAGGTAATTAACAACCTCATACCCAACTTTATCAAAGGCAATATTGAATAACCCAAAGGAGGTTAGTGAATGACACTCAAAAATGTGTCCCGACGATTTACTCTTTTGCTCGTGTATTCTAAGGACTCACACTCCATTTCCCGCTTATAACATATTAGCACACCTTTCTATTTTGGCTTCATTCGCCAGTAAGGTTCGAACGACACCCCAAGGACTCCTTTGTCACCTTGTCTCATTTTTCTTGTGTTCCAACCTCTCTTACGTCCTTGGTTGCATTTTCAGGTTTGAAAATGTCCATGGACTTCAATGAATCTAGTGATGACGAAATCCTAGCCCGACGACTCCACAGACGTGGCCACAAAGCTAACGTTTATATGGATGGGGCCATGTCCAAACTTGTAGAAGATGACATCCGTAGGTTCTATTCCAAACCTTACATTCCTGACACTTGGAATTTCTATATTCCGGAGCCCGAGGAAGGAAGTTTTGGCGAAGCTCCTCCCGGATGGCTTTGTCTTTACGAAGACATGTTCAAATGCGGTTTACGGTTCCCTCTACACCCGACCATCATTGATATCTTAAATTTTTACAACATTTCTCCCGCTCAGCTAACTCCTAATGCTTGGATGATTATCGTGGGGTTTGTCCTCCTCGGGGCTGCAGTACCCATACCCACGAACGCTAGAGTCTTCAGTTCCATTTACCGCCTCCAAAATCACCCTAGTTCCGAGGGTCTCTTTTATGTTGTGTCGAGGTCATGTTCTAAACCCCTGGTAGAAACTTCCAAAGACACAAAATATTGGAAGTCCAAGTACTTCTACGTTTATTCAGGTGATCCTTGGAACTTCCCCTCTGATTGGAGCGACGAGGTTTGTCGGCCCGTTGAGTCCGAGCTCTCCAATGACGAGGAAAAGGCTAAGTTGGCTATTTTGCTCAGAGGTCCAGCGAGCTTAGCCTTTTTACTAAAAGAGAAGAACCTGATTGCGGCTCGCTTGAGCCATGCTCCACCGACTAAAATTGTCGACCTTAGTACGAACAAACCTTAGTCTTTAACAAGTATTGCATGCACTCTTATTTTTTATATCTTGATTTTTACCCGTCTCTTTCGTACTTTGCTTAGGTATGGAGGTGAACAAAGCCAAGAGGATCAAGATCAATGTGAACAGGAGCAAGGTCGTGGTTGATGCCACCCAGAGGCTGGAGTCAGGAGTTCCCCCGAGAAAGGTGCTACGACCTTGTATTTCGAGGCCTCCTCCTCCCCGGATGTCTCCAGTCTCTGAGGTTGACATGGTCGCTAGCGAGGGCAGTGGAACCGGAGGTCCCCAGATGCTTATCGAAGGAAGCTTTGACCATGTCTATCATCCATCGGATAAGTTCATTCCGGAGTGGGATGTCGGTGTCGATGACAGTCTATTGGATCGTGGCACCGCTGTGAAGATGATGAGCCTGCAGGCAGCTGGTTGGCACCCTTGACCCTTCATTTGACCTTACCCGCCTTGTTCCTGAGTCTGTTGATCCCCTGACAGGCGAAGAGGGCGTCGACCCCTCAGCTGCTGGAGGTGTTTGATTGTCGTTGATTTTAGGACATTTATTTGTTTTGTTGTCACCTCCGCACTTGTTGTTTCCTTTTGTAATTTCCGAACTTGTGCTTTTTTTTTATGATTGTGGACCTTAGTCTTTTGTACTCCCAGCTTATGTAACGCTGTTTGATTTAATCCTTCGTCTTTTAAGAATTGGGTCGTCCCAATTCCGACCTCGGGTGCTCCTTCACTAGTTTCATAGATCACTCTATCGAATGACTAGAGTTGGGAAGCTACGTCCAAGGGCTAGTAGCAGGGGCAATAGTTCTCTACTGCAATCCATTTTTTTCTTTAATTTTGATAGCGGCAATGGTTTTCCATTTCAATTCTATCAATGGAGGTATCGACAATGGTCGTCCATTGCAATTCTACCGTTTGTTCGATCAATGTCGAAAATCAAATTAAATGCAACTTTTATTGAAATAATTTGAGTACGAAGTCTCAACTTGCAAATCCTACGCAAGAAATAGAGGAAACAACTTAACATAAACATGACTACTGATAGTATTTGCGCAAATGTTCTGCATTCCAGGACCTTGGTATAGGCTTTCCGTCTAAGTCCTCCAACTTATAAGTGCCTTCTTTCACCGCTGCTCGGACACGGTAAGGGCCATCCCAATTTGGAGATAACTTGTTGTGCCTTTCCTGGTAGTTGAACTGAGCTTTCCTGAGGACGAGCTCTCCCGGTCGATAGTAGCGTGATCTAACACGACTGTTGTAATACTTGGCCACCCTCTGTTGATATGCAGCCATCCTGATCCTGGCCCGCTCTCTGTGCTCTTCGATCAGATCAAGGTTACACCTCAGTCCTTCTGCATTTTTCTCTACTTCGAATGCTTCCACCCTGGGACTTGGGATTCCGATCTCTACAGGTATGACCGCCTCAGATCCGAACGTCATGCTAAATGGGCTTTCTCCTGTGGCAGTCCGAGGGGTCGTACGATAAGCCCACAACACTTCTGGAAGAATATCAGCCCATAAACCCTTAGCCTCGTCAAGTCTCGTTTTCAAGGCTTGCAAGATAGTCCTGTTAGTGACCTCTGCCTGGCCGTTGGACTGAGGGTATGTTACCGAGGTTGTCCTGAGATCTATAGACAAACTTTTGCAGAACTCTCTGAAATGCTGGTTATCAAACTGCTTTCCATTCTCAGTGATGAGTGCTTTTGGGACTCCAAAACGACACACAATGGACTTCCATGTGAAACCTCGGATCTGCTTCTCAGTGATATGAGCCAAAGGTTCTGCTTCGACCCATTTTGTAAAATAGTCAATGCCCACGATCAGGAACTTTCTTTGCCCAGTGGCCTGTGGAAAAGGTCCCAAAATGTCCATCCCCCATATTGCAAATGGCCAAGGGGTGAAGACCGAGGACATGGGAACAGCTGGAGAATGGAGGATGTTCGCATGCCTTTGACATTTTTCGCATCTCTTGACGAAGTTCATAGCGTCTTCTCTTAGGGTAGGCCAGTAATACCCTTGTCTGATGATGACTTGGGCTAAAGACCTGGCCCCCAAGTGATTGCCGCAGACTCCTTCGTGCACCTCTCTTAATGCATAATCAGCCTCATCAGGCCTAAGGCATCTAAGGTACGGCATGCTGTACGACCTCTTGTATAAGTGGTTGCCTATGATCGAATACCGGGCTGAGCGTTGAATGATTTTCTTTGCCTCTCGCTGGTCATCAGGCAACTTTCCATCTTTGATGTATTCCACAATAGGATCAACCCAACTGAGTCCTTGGACTAGACTCATCACTTGCTCTTCCTCTATGCTGCGATGAGGAAGGACTTCCACAGGCACAGTTTTGATGAGCTCGTGATAAGGCGACGTCGCGAGCTTAGACAACGCGTCGGCCTTGGTGTTTTCTACCCTTGCTGAACACCACAATATTCAAACAAAGAGACCAAGTCTTTCACCTTGGTTTGGTACCTGATCATCATGGGGTCCTTTGCCTCATAGTCTCCACGACTTTGACATACGACTAATTGTGAGTCACTATGTAATAGCCCATTTTTTACCTAATGTAAATTACGTACTTAGCTTCGTAATGTTCATATTATTCTCGGAATCCAAAGTATAAGTCAATTTATGTTCAATCGCCCGATAAAAATATTATCAAATTAAATCATATTTAATCGAGCGATAAATGTGCTAATCTTGCGCTAATCGTGCGTAATCATACGCATAATCGTACTTAATGGTTCCTTAAGTACCTCAATTATGTTCATTTTAAGCCTAAGTAATCATTCTACTATCATATGTCCTTAAACATTGCTCATGGCACGGCTAGGGTGCTTAATTTTCTTCTAATCGCCTTAATCTAGGGTAATCACGCATAATCGAGCCCTAAGCGTGCTTAACTAATTAATGAACTCAAGTGGATGGAAATTTGGGGCAAAATCACGTGAATATCCATCACCTTAGCCAAGTGGCCCTTTTGTGCCAAGTATGTGGTGACTAAGTGTTCGTTCCACTTTTGTCATGTTTTCTTTGTTTATTTCATGCTTGTTTTTCCCCTACTTAGGTATTTTTCTTTGGTTTTTGGTCCGTTTCGAGTCGTCTCGTACGTATCCTTTGTTTTAGTCGTTTTTGGTCTTTTTGTTCGTTTTCCCCGGTTTTCCGTATTTCTTGTCGGTGGTGATGTGCAGGTTTGGTGGATCGGTGTATGACTACGCGAAGTCTACTGTCTAGTTGGATGAGTTGGGGTCGTGTTGGAGAAGACGGGATCAAATTCCGAGTCCGGACGAGAGAAGACGAACCCGAAAACCAAAGTTCAGAAATTCTTCGCCGCGGCCGCGGAGAAGAGGAGGTCGCGGCCGCGAGGTGCACGTAAATTCCAATTTCTGGCTCGCGGAGGTCGCGGCCGCGGAGGAAGTCGCGGCCGCGAGATGTTGTTCGCCGCGGCCGCGGAGGTCTAAGTCGCGGCCGCGGAGGTCGCGACAGCAGATTTTTAAGTTTCGTTTTTTGATCAGTTTTTCATTCACTTTTCACCTAGGTTTAGACTTTCTCTCATTATTATTCACTCCAAAACAGTTTTTCTCTTAGTTCTTCATAGGATTTGATCTAGGATTGTGAAAACACCAAGATTAAGCTTGTGGATTCAGTTATTCGTGTATTCAACATTGGATTATTCAATCGTAAGCTTTCGTT
The DNA here is from genome assembly GCA_008636005.1 of Striga asiatica. Classification (NCBI taxonomy): domain Eukaryota; kingdom Viridiplantae; phylum Streptophyta; class Magnoliopsida; order Lamiales; family Orobanchaceae; genus Striga; species Striga asiatica. The sequence continues at coordinate 2,160,888 of BKCP01007848.1, read as the reverse complement.
TCATCTTCTTATTGATTGAATGGCTTTGATTATTATATGTGTTGGAGTTGAATGCAATATGAGTAGCTAAATCCTTTAGCTAGGGTTAAGGGAAGATCGTTCCGGTTTGATTTTATTTATATGCATGATAATTGCTCAATCCTCTCGAGTTGTGCTTAATTTAGGGTTTTGATGATTGATCACCATCTTGATCTATCTAATCGATTTTAAAACTGAAAAGGGAGAAATCGTTCGATCTAGGCTCGTTAGGAATAAGCTTGTTCGTAATAGTATAGCTTATGTGTTGATTGCTTCAAGAATTGCTTATTTATGTCTATCCTCTTGTTACGAAGAGTTATTGAGGATAGACCTCTAGATGAGTAGTTTAGCGAAACGTTCAACCGAGCTCTTGATTGCTCGTTAAGTGTATTGAGAACCGGAATTGATCGACCCCGATACCCTAGCTCCTTCTTTATATATTAAATTTGTGATTCCTAGTTTGCTTGCCCTGTTCAATCACTTGCTTTTCAAATTAGTAGACGATAATCAAATCTCCAAACTTGATTTAGAATGTTTAGGATTTTCACTTCTTTTATTTTCCATTTCTGTGCTTGAATAATCGTACAAAATAATCCGGCTAACCTTCCTTGAGACACGACCCGGTGTTCGAATCTTTTGATTTAACTCCGGTTAAAAAAACTACAACAAAATGGCGCCGTTGCCGGGGAAGGTTTAGGACTTATTTTGTGCGCCTATTCATTTTGTTTTGAGTGTTTCTCTTATTTCTTGTGATTTTTCTTGTTTCCGTGTTTCTCTTGATTTCTTTTTATTTGTTAGGTGTTAGTTCTTATTTTTATTTTTATTTTCTTTTCTTATCATTGGTGCTCGTAACCCTTGTTGGTCTTAGTGTATGCGTACCAGGAGTGGACGCAAATTGCTATCTCCGATCAACAAATCAGTCAACGAGAGCCTGAGGGAGCTGCTGGAAGAGCTTACTCTCGAGTCTAACGAAGGAAACGAGCACTCCCCGAAATCGTCAGAGGGCAGTAACGTCAACATGGATGAGCAACAGCAACAACCGCCTCGTAACACCCTCCGAACCTTGGCCCAGCCGGTTATCGGGCCAGTCACTTCGTGTATCTGTTTACCAGAGCCCGCACGGAATTATGAGCTAAAAATGATTCATTACAACCAGCTGCCGGCATTCCATGGACTCCCGAGCGAAGACCCGCTTAACTTCATCCGGGAATTCTACAATGTCCTCAACACCTTCCCACTGAACGGGCTGAATGAGGATCAGTTGAAGATGAGGTGCTTCCCCGAGACATTGAAAGACCGGGCCAAGGCCTGGTTCATGACACTTGCACCGGCATCTCTGACCACCTGGACCGAGGTTTACACGAAGTTTATTGGGAGGTACTACTCCCATCAGAAGACTCAGGAGCTCCGGTCACAGATCGTCTCGTTTGCCCAACTACCGAATGAGCCTCTTCACGAGGCCTGGGAGCGATTCAAGGATCTCCAGCGACAGTGTCCCCACCACAATCTTTCACCGGGACTACTAATGAATTGCTTCTACGACTCCCTCAACCAGAATTTGCAATACATGGTTGATAACGCTGCAGGGGGAGACATCGGTGCGAAGACAGCCGAAGAGATGTATGAGATTTTTGAGACGATGAGTGCTAATTCGTCTCAAAAGAGCAATCGAGGGAAGAGGGTCGTGGTCAACGAGGTATCTTCTGCTCAAGATATGATGGCCCAGCAAATAGCCGAACTCACCGAGCAAATGCGGCTAATGAATGCACGAGGAGGCCAGTCCATGCATACCATGGCAGTAGACACATGTGGAGCATGTGGAGTTCAGGGGCATAGATCCGAGGTGTGCCCATCGGCGTTTGACCAGGAGGTAGGAGAACAATATACGGACGTCAACGCCCTTCAAGGTTATCAAAACCGGCAAACCAATGACCCCTATTCCAACACATACAACCCTGGGTGGAGAAATCACCCAAACCTCTCGTGGTCCAACAACAACAATACTCTCCAGCCACCTCGTCCGAACTTCAACCAACAGCAGCCCCGCCCAAATTTCATGCAACAGCAAAACCGTCCCAACTTCATTCCCCGTCCGAGCTACCAACAACAACAGCAACCACAACAGCAAGCCCAAGGTTCCGGTTCAAGCTCGTCAAATCAAGATGACAAGCTGGATAAGATCCTTCAGTTTATCACAAACCAGGACTCATCTATTAAGCGTCTCGAGACGCAAGTGGGTCAGCTTGCCACGAGAGTCGGGAATATGGAGGCTGAGTCAGACAAAGGGAAACTTCCGAGCCAGCCCGAGCAAGCAAAGGCTATAACAGTGTTGAGGAGCGGAAAAGAAGTGGACAACAAAGTAAGAATGCCCGAGCCTGTTGACTCCAAACCAACCGACCAGCCCGAAGAAACCGAGGAGAGTACGAAGAGCACGGAAACCGACTCGGGAAAACCAACAGAGAGTCCTTTGTTGCACAAGTCTCCAAATCCTTACAAGCCACGCATCCCTTTTCCGAGTAGACTCCGGGACGAGAAGCAAGAGCAACAATTCCGAGATCTCTACAACATGCTCTCAAAGGTCAACGTCAACCTGCCACTCCTGGACGTGATCAAGACTATGCCCTCGTACGTGAAGTTCTTCAAAGACTTAGTGACGAAGAAGAGGAAATTTGGAGACGGAGAGAAGGTAGTGGTTTACGAGGCTGCGAGTGCCATGCAGCATGAACTTCCGAAGAAAGAGCGAGACCCCGGGGGCTTCGTGATTCAAATAGCCCTTGGAAACGGAAAGGAAGCTTCAGGGATGCTGGACCTGGGAGCGGGGATAAACCTCATGCCATACTCTATCTTTCAGCGACTCGGCTTAGGAGACCTGAGACCAACTCGGATGTGCCTCCAGCTGGCTGACCGTTCGATCAGATACCCCAAAGGGGTAGTCGAGGATGTCCTGGTTCGTGTGGGGAAACTTATCGTCCCGGTGGACTTTGTTGTTCTAGATGTGGGGGACGTACAGGAGAATGGGAAGGATCACACAATCCTTCTGGGCAGACCATTCATGGCCACCACCAACACCCTCATCGATGTGAAGAACGGGACATTGAACATGACGGTTTTGGGCGAGTCCGTTGCCATTTCAGTTCGAGAAGCTATATCCTCCTCCTCGGTGAACTTTGTGGAAGAGTGCGCCTTTATCGATGTGATGGACCCGTTCGTTGAGGAGATGACGGTTCGGGAGTTTGAAGAAAGGTTGATGCCCGATTTGGAGGATGACGAAGGGCCAACGGTAGAGCTCTATGAAGTCGAGGAATCCCGTGCAACAATCCCATCTCCACTAGAGCTTAAGGAGCTCCCCCGACACCTCAAGTACGTTTTCCTTGATGATGAGAAGAAAAAGCCGGTGATCATCTTTGCCGAGCTAAACCGAGACGAGGAACGAGAGCTTCTTGACGTGCTTAAGAGGAATCAAAAGGCCATCGGGTGGAGTCTCGGAGATATCAAGGGCATTAGTCCGGCCACATGCATGCACCGGATAATCTTAGAAGAAGGGGCCAAGCCGTTCCGCGATAGCCAACGACGACTCAACCCGAACATGATGGAGGTCGTGAAGAAGGAGGTATTGAAGCTCTATTCCGAGGGGCTTATATACCCGGTGGCGGATAGTGAGTGGGTCAGTCCCATTCACGTGGTGCCGAAGAAAGGAGGGATAACCGTGATCGAGAACGAGAAAAAGGAGATGGTCCCCACCCGTATCACTACCGGGTGGCGAATGTGTATAGACTACCGGCGACTCAATGCCGTGACGAAGAAGGACCACTTCCCATTGCCCTTCATTGATCAAATCCTGGACCGTCTCTCAGGCCATCAGTACTATTGCTTCCTTGACGGACTATCGGGCTACTATCAAGTGGCCATCGCCCCGGAGGATCAGCCCAAGACGACTTTCACGTGCCCATTCGGCACCTTTGCTTTCAGACGCATGCCGTTCGGCCTTTGCAACGCACCCGGGACTTTTCAGAGGTGCATGTTCTCCATCTTCTCCGACATGCTCGAGGATTGCTTACAGGTATTTATGGATGACTTCTCTATATTTGGCACTTCATTTTCTAATTGTCTCCATAATTTATCTCGTGTCCTTGAGAGATGTATTGAATGTAATTTGACTTTGAGTTGGGAGAAGAGTCATTTTATGGTACAAAGTGGTGTCGTTTTAGGTCATGTAGTGTCTAGTCGGGGGATTGAAGTTGATAAGGCAAAGATTGATGTGATTGAGAATCTTCCCCCGCCTGTTAATGTGAAAGGAGTTAGGAGTTTTTTGGGTCATGCTGGCTTTTATAGGAGGTTTATAAAAGATTTTTCGAAAATTAGCCAGCCTCTTTGTAAATTGCTTGCTAATGATGTGCCTTTTGTGTTCGATGATGCATGTTTAGATGCTTTTGAAAAATTGAAACATAAGCTTGTGACTGCTCCTATTGTTGTTGCTCCTGATTGGTCGTTGCCATTTGAGATTATGTGTGATGCTTCGAACCTTGCTGTGGGCGCCGTTTTGGGTCAACGAGTTGATAAATTACTTCGTGTGATTTATTATGCTAGTTTGACCCTTAATGGAGCTCAACTTAATTACACGACCACCGAAAAAGAGCTCTTAGCCGTAGTGTTTTCTCTTGAAAAATTTAGATCATACATCTTAGGGTCTAAAGTGATTATTCATTCTGATCATGCTGCTTTGAGATATCTTTTGAGCAAGACTCAATCCAAACCACGGCTCATTCGGTGGATTTTACTTTTGCAAGAGTTCGATGTAGAAATTCGTGATAGGAAAGGGTCGGAAAACGTGGTAGCCGACCATTTGTCTCGTATCATTCCGTCTGATATTTCACCTCATTTGCTTGATAATAATATTGATGATAGTTTTCCATACGAGCATGTGAGTGAGGTTTCTAGTGTTCCTTGGTATGCGGATATCGTTAATTATTTGTCAGATGGTGTTTTGTTGTCTAACCTCTCTTCCCAAGAGAGGAAACGCTTTGTGTTGATGTGTAGGAGTTACTTTTGGGATGACCCGTTGCTTTTCAAACTGGGAAAAGACGAGATCCTTCGGAGGTGTGTGCCTGAAGAAGAGCAGCTGGATGTCCTTGCCTTTTGCCACGAGTTTCAATGTGGAGGCCATTTTGGAGGCCGAAAGACGGCTCTAAAGGTTCTCCAATCAGGTTTGTTTTGGCCAACTCTCTTTAAGGATGCTCATAATTTTTGCAAGTCTTGTGATCGTTGCCAAAGAATGGGAAACATTGGTAGTAGAAATGAAATGCCTCTTGTGAACAATTTACAAGTCGAAATTTTTGATGTTTGGGGCATTGATTTTATGGGACCGTTTCCCAAATCTTGTGGCTTTGAATATATTTTACTCGCCGTAGATTACGTGTCCAAGTGGGTCGAGGCTATCCCCACAAGGACATGTGATGCTAATGTGGTTATCAAGTTTTTGCAAGGATATATATTGAGCAGGTTTGGATTTCCACGGGCCATAGTGAGTGATGGAGGCAAACACTTTTGCAACCGGGTTTTCGAGAAACTAATGAAGAAATACGGGATTTCACACAGAGTGGCCACCCCATACCACCCGCAAACTTCGGGCCAAGCAGAGACGAGCAACAAGCAAATCAAGACCATTCTTGAGAAGACGGTAAACTCGTCCAGGAAAGATTGGTCGAGTAGACTCGATGATGCACTATGGGCCCAAAGGACAGCATACAAGGGAGTTTTGGGGATGAGTCCATTCCGCCTCATTTACGGGAAGGCGTGCCACCTTCCGGTTGAGATCGAGCACAAGGCGTTCTGGGCAATTAAAAAGATGAACTTCGACCTCGATGCAGCCGGAAAGGAGCGACTATTGCAACTCTCGGAGCTAGAAGAGTGGAGGAATGAGGCCTACGAGAACTCCAAGATTTACAAGGAAAAGACAAAACGGCTTCATGATGCTACTCTTGTCCGGAAAAATCTCGTACCCGGTATGAAAGTTCTTCTCTTCAATTCCCGACTCCGTCTTTTTCCCGGAAAACTGAAGTCTCGTTGGAGTGGACCCTATATTATTGACGAAGTGTTATCATTTGGAGCTGTGCGACTCCGAAACCAAGCAAATGGCGAGTTATTCGTAGTCAATGGGCAAAGGGTCAAGCCTTATTTCGAAGGAGAGTTCGAAAAGAATCATGTCGAGACTATCAGTCTCGACGAGCCACTGTATCCTTGATCCAGACTAGTGCCGAGCTCCCGGCGATAAACCGAGCCTATTCTTGTACTTTTTGTATATATATATATATATATAATTATTTATATAATAAAAAAAAAAAAAAATATAAGTCGCGGCCGCGGGGCTTTTCTTCGCCGCGGCCGCGGCGATCATTTTGTGCCGGTTAGATATCGATTTCTGCAGGCAAAATCTCACGGCCTCGGAAAATCTCGCGGCCGTGGAGAATGGTCGCGGCCGCGACCCATTTATTCACCGAGGCCGCGGCGACGTCTTTCTCGTTCCGTTGGATCGCAGTCCTGCACCCAAACTCTCGCGGCCACGGAGATACCTCGCGACCGTGGCGTCGGGTCGCGGCCGCGGAATGTTTATTTGCCGCGGCCGCGGCGATGATTCTTGCGCAATCTCGGCATTTCTGCGACTTATATCTCGCGGCCGCGGGACGAAGTCGCGGCCGCGACGCCCGCGACGGATCGATTAATACCCTAGCTTGGTATTTGGCACACCATAACTCATCTTTCCCAAATTTCGAACGGCACACGCGAACTTCCTCATCTCTCCTTTCCGACTATCCGACGACCACCGCCGACCATCCAATTTCCGGCAACATCCCTCCGGCGCCCCGCGGTTCCGGCGAACCACTCACATCAACGCACTCCCCCTCCTTCCAGTCCACGTGCGGCCCCTCCGATTTCCGAACCCTAGCCGCGAATTCAACATTAATTTCGACCAACCTCCGGCATCTTGCTCTCTCCAACGACCTACTCCCGGCACCGTCCTCCGACCACTACCTTCCGCTGCGAAAAATTCCGTCATTCTTCCGGCCCCGACCGACTCACGTGACTTCACTCGGCAATTTCCTCGTTTCGCACCGGATTTCTCACGATAAGGTACCGATAGCTTACTCTACGTTGCGTTTGGGTATTGTTGAGGCTTGCGGAGGCCAACTCCGGGACCGAGCCATCTCGAATTGTTTTCCAGTTTTTAGTTCGCGGTTCCGCACGCCAAGTGTTCGACGTATTGCCCGAAGGACCGTTCCAATGGGCAAGAATCCGTTTCGTCCCACCAAAAAGAAAACCACTCACGAACCGCCTCGGAAGCGTCAAGCGGGCGAGTCCTCCTCTCGAGATGCCCCTCCGGAAGGTGCACGAGATGATCTTTCGGACCAATACGGGGCTCCGTTCCCGATTTATTCTCGGAAGGAGGGCGAGATTTATGCCCGTCTCTCGCAAAAGGAAGTCGTACGACCCAAGGCGGTGGACTGGGACCTTTTGAACGAGTTGGGTATCCTGGAGGACGTGATGAAGTACCTCAAGGTCTTGAACTTAACCGACTACGCTAAGATTGAGGAGAGGTCGTATCGGACCCTTATGCTTGAGTTCTACAGTTCTTTCGTTCTCGCCGATGGGAACGACTTCTTCACTTGTCGGCTTAAGGGACAAGAACTCGTGGTGGACAATGCAGTGATGAAGGCGGTTTGCGGGTTCAACTTCGCCGGTACACGAAGCAAAGCCGCCGATTTTGATCCCCAGACAAGTTGGGCCGCGCTCTCCCCGCATACGACGTGGGATTCCGCTGGTATGTCCAACGGGCTTATCCAGGACCTGGCCACTGCCGTTGTGCACCGGTTCATTTGCTACAATATCACCGGCAAAAAGGAAGCGAACAAAGTCAGTGAGGGTGAGCTTTTTCTCCTCTGGGCGATGCGGTCGGGAGTCCGAGTGTGTTCCATGACCTTCCTTCAGAACTCTTTCCAGGAGATTGCCCTTTCCAAGCGTGGACTACCGGCGCTCGGACATTTCGTTACCGCACTCGCTCGCCACTTCGACGTCACTCCAGAAGCATACAGATTACATGGGGAAATGGCGCTTCAGGACAAGTCTGAGATGCGGTGTATCAACTTTAATGAGCTCAAGCAGGCTGATCTTATTCTGAACCGGCGGATAGCTAAGGAGTATACGAAACGTACTGCCTACGAGACCTATTTTAAGAAGCTCCAGCAGAGTCAGCCTGACTCCACTCAAGCAGGCTCGTCTCGGCAACCGACTGAGGGAGACGCGCATGAGCAGATGAATATCGACGAGGACCACTTACTTCCACCTCCACCCGACTGGACGCCGGCGCCAAACTCTCACCCGGAGATGCCCCCGCAGCAGCCGCCGGAATGGTGGTCCACTTTTCAGACTCAGTACACCGCCGACATCCGCTCGATCCACGATCGCTTCGACACCCAGGACAACAGATGGGCCGCCCTCGAGAGCCGACAGGCCACGCAGTGGACCAGCTGGGAGGCACAGCAGAACACTCGATGGGACCAGTGGGAGACCCGGCAGCAGACCCACTGGACTCAGATGGGTACCCAGTTCGACACTTTCGCTGGCGGCCTCCAGTCAATTCGCGAGCGGCAGGACCAGCAGGATGCTCGGATGGACAGCTGGGACCAGCGTTTCACTCAGTGGGACGCCCGTTGGGGTTCGGGTCCCAATCACCCTCACCAGCCACCATCACCTCCGGATGCACAGTGACTTGTCACTGTGCCTTGTATGTTCTCTTTTTCCCTTCTCTTTTTATTTGTGTACAGCTTCTTTGTTTCTGTTTTTGCGTTGGTCTGTTCTGTGGTCTGCTTTGTTGCTTTGTTTCTTTGTTTCTTTGTTTCTGTCTCCTTCACCGCGACTTGACAATGGGGACATTGTCTGGTTTTCAGTGTGGGGGAGTTTTACGTGATTATGTGGTGGACCAGTCTAGTTTTTAGGTTTCTGTGCGTTTTCAGAGTCTGGACATTGGTGTATTGCAAAGCTTTTTGATAATCGTTGGTTTAATTGAGAAGATGTGATGATGAGCACGAGTAATATATCTTTAATTGATTAGCTTCGTTGTGTTGAGGAACATATTTACCTTGTGAGGTTTGAGCCTTATTCTTTCTTGTGTGATATTGGTCTGAATCTTGTTAATTAGAATTTGCCTTGAGACTGCTTTGAAATAATTGGATTAGATTGATGTGACGTGAATATGATTGAGGCATTTCTTGTACTTTCTTTTCCTTTTTCTTTGTCGAGAATAATAATCACTAGTCATCCCCTTTGAGCCTTAATTGAATTTTCTTGTTAACCTCGTGATGAAGATATTGAGTTGCGGGTTGGGAGTTGGAGGTGACGATTGATTGCTGTGTAAATATTCGTGTTTGATTCGATGTGAAAAAAAAAAAAAAAAAAAAAAAAAAAAAAAAAAAAAAAAAAAAAAAAAAAAAAAAAAAAAAAAAAAAAAAAAAAAAAAAAAAAAAAAAAAAAAAAAAAAAAAAAAAAAAAAAAAAAAAAAAAAAAAAAAAAAAAAAAAAAAAAAAAAAAAAAAAAAAAAAAAAAAAAAAAAAAAAAAAAAAAAAAAAAAAAAAAAAAAAAAAAAAAAAAAAAAAAAAAAAAAAAAAAAAAAAAAAAAAAAAAAAAAAAAAAAAAAAAAAAAAAAAAAAAAAAAAAAAAAAAAAAAAAAAAAAAAAAAAAAAAAAAAAAAAAAAAAAAAAAAAAAAAAAAAAAAAAAAAAAAAAAAAAAAAAAAAAAAAAAAAAAAAAAAAAAAAAAAAAAAAAAAAAAAAAAAAAAAAAAAAAAAAAAAAAAAAAAAAAAAAAAAAAAAAAAAAAAAAAAAAAGGGAAACCGAATGGATTCTACTCCAAGAGCTCCGTCCACTAATGTAGTGGATATGGGCTATGAGTACGGGAAACCGGTCTAGGAGACTCGGGCAGAAAACCCGAAGGTTAAACCTAGATAATAATGTCCAATAGGTTTTCGCAAAAAAAAAAAAAATGTGTGTTGTTTGGGAAGTACGTGTTCTTGGAGTTGTGGGAGAAACCGGTTGGTAACAACCGGATGAGTTATTGTCATGGTGAAGTGATGGATTAGATTGTACATATTGAGCCACTTAGCCTATATTTATCCTACCCTGTCCAAAGAGCCTACGTTACATCCCTACAAGTCCTCTTGATTCGCTGTCTCATTTATTTGATTGTTTTAGAGTAGAAGTTAGACGATAGGCAAATTTATGATTGACGAGACTGATGACCAATTTGAGTGCACCTATCTTATATTTTGCGAAAGAAACTGAGTGAGGCATACACATTTGCATACTCGAGAGTCTTTGTTCCTCAATATGGCCGAGTTAATTGTTGAAGTGTGTGCTTGTGATCATTTGAATTCTTCTTGACTTAATTGATTGATTTGAGATTGGTTTTGCTTGAACCGTTGTCCTTACTCGTTTGTTTGATTTTCTTTCCTTTTCTTTTCTTTTGTTCGGGACGAACAAAGGTTTTAGTGTGGGGGAGTTGTTCGTTCCACTTTTGTCATGTTTTCTTTGTTTATTTCATGCTTGTTTTTCCCCTACTTAGGTATTTTTCTTTGGTTTTTGGTCCGTTTCGAGTCGTCTCGCGCATATCCATTGTTTTAGTCGATTTTGGTCTTTTTGTTCGTTTTTCCCGTTTTCCGTATTTCTTGTCGGTGGTGATGTGCAGGTTTGGTGGCTCGGTGCATGGATATGCGAGGTCTACTGTCTAGATGGATGAGTTGGGGTCGTGTTGGAGAAGACGGGGTCAAATTCCGAGTTCGGATGAGAGAAAACGAATCCAAAAACCAACATTCAGAAATTGTTCGCCGCGGCCGCGGAGAAGAGGAAGTCGCGGCCGCGAGATGCACGTAAATCCCAGTTTCTGGCTCGCGGAGGTCGCGGCCGCGGAGGAAGTCGCGGCCGCGAGATGTTGTTCGCCGCGGCCGCGGAGGTCTAAGTCGCGGCCGCGGAGGTCGCGACAGCAGATTTTTAAGTTTCGTTTTTTGATCAGTTTTTCATTCACTTTTCACCTAGGTTTAGACTTTCTCTCATTATTATTCACTCCAAAACAGTTTTTCTCTTAGTTCTTCATAGGATTTGATCTAGGATTGTGAAAACACCAAGATTAAGCTTGTGGATTCAGTTATTCGTGTATTCAACATTGGATTATTCAATCGTAAGCTTTCGTTTCATCTTCTTATTGATTGAATGGCTTTGATTATTATATGTGTTGGAGTTGAATGCATTATGAGTAGCTAAATCCTTTAGCTAGGGTTAAGGGAAGATCGTTCCGGTTTGATTTTATTTATATGCATGATAATTGCTCAATCCTCTCGAGTTGTGCTTAATTTAGGGTTTTGATGATTGATCACCATCTTGATCTATCTAATCGATTTTAAAACTGAAAAGGGAGAAATCGTTCGATCTAGGCTCGTTAGGAATAAGCTTGTTCGTAATAGTATAGCTTATGTGTTGATTGCTTCAAGAATTGCTTATTTATGTCTATCCTCTTGTTACGAAGAGTTATTGAGGATAGACCTCTAGATGAGTAGTTTAGCGAAACGTTCAACCGAGCTCTTGATTGCTCGTTAAGTGTATTGAGAACCGGAATTGATCGACCCCGATACCCTAGCTCCTTCTTTATATATTAAATTTGTGATTCCTAGTTTGCTTGCCCTGTTCAATCACTTGCTTTTCAAATTAGTAGACGATAATCAGATCTCCAAACTTGATTTAGAATGTTTAGGATTTTCACTTCTTTTATTTTCCATTTCTGTGCTTGAATAATCGTACAAAATAATCCGGCTAACCTTCCTTGAGACACGACCCGGTGTTCGAATCTTTTGATTTAACTCCGGTAAAAAGAACTACAACACTAAGCAAGCAAAAATCCACCTCGTGCCCTTAGGACGTACCATTTGCCACGAGCTCATTGGTCACGCATATTACTTCACGTTTTGATCCATTTTCACGCCTATAAATCCCAACTCTTGGACATATCCATCTTATAACTTAAGCTATGTCCTAAGCAAACTATAATCGAGATTAAGATATTTTAATCACAACTTACGTACGCGCGCAAAGGAAGGAAAAAGGAATAAACCATCATCAACATCTTGCTAATTTTCCTCGGGGAACAAAAGGGTAATATGCTCCTAACCTTATTATGATGTTATATATATCATACCAAGTTCAAATTATGGGTCTAAGTTCATGTAATCTTCGAAAATGCTCTCGGGTGTGCATTTTAGGCCATATTATAACATCTCTTTATGTAGTCGACTTCTCTCGAGCAAACTATGCATTATTAGTCATTATTTAATGTTAAATGTTCAGTCTTAAAAGATAGCCCGAGGTAAGTTGTCGATTTGTTGATGAAATGGCCAAAGGAAGTGGACCGTGCACGTAGCACGCGCCCACGGGCCGTGTATTACCCTACTAGGGTATCTTTCATTGTGATCAACTTTGTTAGGGACATTTGTGTTCCAACAGCCTTTAAATGATAAAATATGGTCAATCAACTCATGTTGCCCGAGAAAAGATCATGTTTGGTCGAGGGTACACGTTAGGGCCGTCGGACGCGCCTATCGCGCACGCCGTGGCCCATCATGTCAAATAAGATCAAATTTCATGTTTTTACCATGACCCTCAGACCCATGTATATATAAATGTGTTAATCATGTCATGTTATGTCATTTTGGTCAAGGGAAGTGGCCGAACGGCCGGCAAGGGCCAGTCACGGCATGCTGCCGCACATAGCGGCCATGCCGGCGGTGCTGTCCCAGTGTCCTGTATGCGCGACCGCGGGCTAGTCGCCCGTGCCATGCGCAGGTGACCTCGGGTCGTGCCAACAGCGAGCCCGAGCAAGTTCATAGGCCTCGGGACGTGCCATGCCGCACGCCCGAGCAATCAGTTGGCCCGGGACGTGCCCAACAGCACGCCCGCGTGCCCAGGGTCGCCCGGCAGCGCCCTGACAAGCCATAGTCGCACCCGAGACGCACGAGTCATGTCTGGCCGTGTCATTTCTCGCGCCAGTCGCACCTGGGTCGTGCCAGCCGCACGCCCAGTACCCAGTTAGCCCGGGTACGCGCCTATCCCGCGTCCCTCGCGCCCGGCCAGTGCCAGGGCCAGTGCCAGCCGCACTGCCCGCGCCCAGCAGCGCCTAGTGCCGAGGCCAGTCATGCCTAGCCCGTGTCCAGTGCCGTGCCATGGCCCAGCAGGCCCGGCACGGGACCGAGCCATGCCAGCCCGTGACCACCCGGTTTAGTGTGAACCGGTGGTCCAATCGGTCCGTTCCAGCCGACCCGGTTCATCCAGTTAGTGAACCGGCCGGTTTAGCCGACAGTTCGAGTCTGTTTTGGTTCGTAATTTTCAGTCCGAGTCTTATTCTGAAATTTAAATTATTTTCCGAGCCAAATCAGATCAGTTAAGCATATCAGTATAATTTCCGGACTTAGAATTATTTCTGTGAACCTTTAGAGCGTTCCTTTATATCCGGACATCATATTAAGTCGAGTCGAGCATCTTAACAGTTAAATTTATTGATCTGAGCATAGTACTTAGTAATTGTTTATATTATGTTACAGTTTGATCAGTTCACGACTATCAGCACTTCCAGTTTCATATCTTCAGTACAGGTGGGGACTCAGACTGGGTATTACATTGATTATAATTACGATATCATGTTCAAGGTATGTCAAATTATGTTTTCCGCTTGGAATGGATGTTGGCCGGTTCAGGTTGCCATAATTCCGTTCTAAGTTCTAGTGGCGTCATCTACCACTAGTATGTGCACATGGATTCCGGCTTATTATTGTCATCATCATTATCATTATCATTATCATCATGACAGCCGGTAGATTCACGGATCCCGGTCCGGTTTATACTGTTGACCAGGAAATTCACGGTTATGTTATATGCTTCTGATCATGATATTACTATTATTATTGTTGTTTACTTTAGTATGAGTTCCTACGGAGTACAGTGGTACTCACGCCCCATTTTTATAAAATTTTTCAGGTCATGAAGTCGGTCCGGAGCTGTGAAGTTGACGGGTGGATCGAAGTTAAATATTTTTTTGTATATTTTACCACGCTATATTCCGCTGAATTTACTGTTTGACAAACTTTGACTTTTGATCCGATTTTATAGTCGGATTGTATATTATGTAAATCCGTTTTGTTGTAAATTTTTAGACGGTCGTAACGGATTTCTAAAAGATAAAATAAATGTTTTAGTAACGCTCCGAATCATTTTCTCAAACTATTTAAAAAAAAAAATGTTTTATAATCGTACTCTGATAATTAAGTTAGGGCGGGGCGTTACACACTATGGCATTGAACACGTCGGGCGCCCAGCTCCAGCGCCGTCTTTAGTCCAGTTATAAGAGCCTCATATTCAGCCTCATTGTTTGAGGCCTTAAATTCGAACCTTAGCGCATAATCAAAAACATCACCATCCGGGCTGGTTAGGGTCAATCCAGCTCTGCTTCCATTTTTTTTCGATGATCCATCCACATACAAGGTCCAACAACTTTCCTTGGGCTCTTTGATGTTTGGCACCACATCGCTTGCTGGAGGTGTATGCTCGTCTCCTGTAGTACACTCTACCACAAAATCCGCCAAGGTCTGGGCCTTAATAGCCATCCTTGGTCGAAACTGAACATCAAATTCGCTAAGCTCAACGCACCACTTCACCAGCCTCCCAGAGGCTTCCGGCTTCTGTAGAATTTGTTTTAATGGTTGGTCTGTGAGTACAACCACCACATGTGCTTGGAAATATGGTCTCAACTTACAAGCTGAGATAACCAAGGCCAATGCTAACTTTTCGATCTTAGGATAGCGAAGTTCTGTGCCTCATAGGACTCGACTCACATAATAAATCGGCATTTGGACTCCATCTTCTTCTCGGATTAGCACCGAGCTTACAGCTGCATCCGACACTCTCAGGTATAAGTATAACACCTCTCCTTGTCATGGCTTCGTCAAAAGTGGTGGAGAACCCAAGTAAGATTTTAGATCCTCGAATGCTCTCTGACAGTCTTCTGTCCAAGCAAACATATTTGCCTTCCTTAACACTTTGAAAAATAGTAGGCACTTTTCTGCAGATTTTGACAAGAAACGACTAAGTGCGGCTAGTCTCCCGATGAGCCTCTGAACTTCTTTCACTGACTTAGGAGGATTCATATCCAACAATGCTTTGATTTTCTCGGGGTTCGCCTCGATTCCTCGTTGGGTAACCATGTATCCCAGAAACTTTCCCGAGGTCACCCCAAAAGCACACTTGTTGGGATTGAGCTTCATCTTGTAATGCTTCAATACTACAAAGGTCTCCTCCAAGTCAGCTATGTGGTCCTCCGCACGTGGGCTCTTTGCTAGCATGTCGTCAACGTACACTTCAATGTTTCTCCCAATCTGGTTTTTAAAGATCTTGTTCACTAGCCTCTGGTATGTTGCCCCCGCGTTCTTCAAACCGAAGGGCATGACCTTGTAGCAATATAGGCCTTGGTCAGTGACAAAAGAAGTTTTGGCTTTGTCCACTGGGTGCATCCTTATCTGATGATACCCCTGAAATGCATCCATGAAGCTGAGGATTTCACATCCGGCGGTGGCATCTACCAGTTGGTCTATCCTCGGTAGGGGAAAGCTATCCTTGGGACACGCCTTATTTAGACTTGTAAAGTCTATGCACATCCTTCAATTGCCACTCGTTTTCAGAACCAAGACAACGTTGGACAACCACTCGGGATAATCTACCTCCCTTATGTAATCAGCATCTAAGAGCTTGTCCACCTCTCCATTGATTGCTTGGATCCTATCCAGAGCAAAACTCCTTTTCTTCTGTTGAACTTGCTTAAAGCTAGGGTCCACATTTAGTCGGTGGACTATGACCCCGGGGTCAATTCCTGGCATGTCAGGTGGACTCCAAGCAAAGACTTCGGCATTTTCTCTCAAGAATTGGACAATCTTTGTCTTAAGATCCTCGGGTAATGAAGACCCTATTCGCACAACCTTCTCCTTGTCCCCTTCATAAAGCTCAATTGAGACTAAGGTCTCTACTGGTTCTCCTGTTTTCTTAATCTCGTCCTCTGGATCTAAGCTCTCTATGGTCAGAGCTTCCGAGTTCTTTTTTTTACCTTTGAGTGAGGCTACATAACATTGTCTGGCCTTCTCTTGGTCTCCATGAACTTTCTCGATACCATTCTCGGTTGGGAACTTCATAAGCATGTGATATGTAGAGACTATGGCCTTCATTTTGTTCAACCCTGGTCGACCAACGATGACGTTATAACTGGAGGGGACCTTCACAACTAAGAAATCCATCATGACCGTGGTCTGCTGGGGTGAGTCCCCTGCAGTTAACGGGAGAGTTATAATTCCCTCCGGCTCCACGGTTTCACCTGTGAACCCCATGAGTGGGGTTTTGACTGGCCTTAGTCGTTCACGACCAATTTTCATCTTCTTAAATGCATCATAGAATATGATATCAGCCAAGCTACCACTATCCACCAACACCCTTTTGACCCCGTAATTCCCAATCGTAAGTGTAACGACCATGGGATCATCATGGGGAGTTAGAATGTTACCCGTGTCTTCCTCTGTAAAGGTTATTGGTGTCTCCCTACGAGCCCTTTTTCTCTTGCGGCTCACTTATTCGAGGTTGCCTTGCATATGCTTTGCGAGCAGAATTGCTTACTCCGCCAGATGGTCCTCCGGCGATGACAGCTATGACCCCAGCAACTTGATTGTTCTCCCTCCTCAGACTTTGGGCCCTAGGATTACCCCTCCTAGGACTGCGACTTCGATCCTTTGAGCGTCTTCGCCGAGGTTGAGGGCTGCTTCTGTCTTTTCCCACAAATTTCTTAAGGTATCCTCTGCGTATTAAGTCCTCAATCTCGTTTTTCAAGGTTTCACAGTCCTCGGTATCGTGACCGTGGTCTCTGTGAAAACGACAATACTTATCCCGACTTCTTTCATTTGCTGGGGTTCTCATCTTGGTTGGCCACCTGATATAGTCCTTATCTTGAATATACATCCAGATTTCATCCTTTGTAGCACGCAAAGGAGTATACCTTTCAAACCTCGGGTGGTTAGACCGATCCTTCGATGAGCTGGTCTTGACAGACAACCTATCCCATACTTTTTTCCTCTTTCCGCCATTATCATCACCAGGGTCCCTTTTCCTCTTTCTGTCAGAGGTCTCACACTCATCCTCTGCTCTGGACATCTCCTTAGCGTTGATGTACTTTTCAGCCCTGCTGAGAGTTCATAGAGGGATAGCGGTGGTCTTTTCGCCAAAGAGAAAGCAAACCTTGAAGACTTTCGAACCCCATTCATGAGTGCGGCTAAGGCCATAGACTGGTCCAAGTCCTCAATCTCTAGTGCCTCTCCATTGAAGCGTTGGATAAACTCCCTTAGTGTCTCATTCGACCTCTGACGAATGCCCATAAGATGGGCTGACGCTTTCTTGTACCGTTTGCTGCTAACAAAGTGGTTGAGGAACTCTTGTGCCAATTGTTTGAAAGTATAGATAGAGGCCGCTGGCAGCGAAGATAACCAAACCCTGGCACTTTTTCTTAGCGTGGCCAAGAACGCTCGACATTTGATGGCATCGGTCTCCCCATGAAGCATCATGAGAGCTTGGAAATTCTCAAGGTGGTCACGGGGGTCCGATGTTCCATCGTAATTCTCCATCTGAGGCATCTTGAAGCTAGAGGGGATTTCCTCTTTCATGATGCTATCAACAAAAGGGGACTCGGTGGGTGAGAAAATATCCAACGTCGGCTTTTTGACCTCTTTCCACACCACTCCGAGCCTTTCATTCATCTCCTCAAGCTTTTGCTTAAGGTTGCCATCCTCATGTGTGAAATTTCCTCTCTCGAGGTCTCTTTTGGATCTGACCTCGGTTTCATCATTGGGGGCTTTAGAACCTTCGCCATCGCTAGTTTCTCGATTCTTTTGACCTTGGGATGCTTCTTTTTCCATCATACCCTTCATCAGGGTCTTCAGTTCAAGGAGTTCTTCTTCGACCCTCTGCAGTCGTTCGGCCTCTGTCTCCGAGGCCGCCGGACCTTGCGAACTTTGGTCTTGGCTAGGGTTAGCCTCAGAGTTTGATTGGCTTTCTTGGGGTTGATCATGTCGTGAAACGCCTCGCGTCCCTCGACTGGTTTCACCTCTCTTCCGTATCGCCACGAATCCTCTTCCTAAGTCGTAAGTCCCACGGACGGCGCCAATTGATGATACAAGAATTACCTGACGTTAGTCAGAGGACACGTGGCGACGATTGATGCTCCGATGTCCACTTGAAGTCATCTCCTTTGCTCCGATGCCTGCAAAACAGAACCCCGGGGTTGTCCCCAGAAGTAGATCCTCCGATGCCTAAGTTAGAGTTGGTGTTAGGTTTTTCAGATGGTGGCTGTAAAATGCATAGAGAAGAGAACATATCCTTTACCTTGACCTAGGCCATCCTTTTATAGAGGTAGGATGACCTAGGTCTTTTCTATGCAGACGGAGGACTTCCCAGCCCATTGGCTTAGTGGACTATGGTCCACCAGTTGGGCCATATTTAGACATTGGGCCTATAGTGAGACTTCTCAGGCGTTTGGGCCTAAGGTGAGACTCCTCGGGTCCTTAGGCCTATCTTGAGGTTGGGCTTCAGCCTTGACCTTGGACAATAACGGTCTTCGGAGTACACGTGTCTTTATTCTCCCGAGCCACGTGTCGCCTAATAAATGTATATTTTTTCCCCATATCACATATGATTTTTTCTTTTTTTTTTTTTTTCTTTTTAATCCTAATGGAGGCAATTACAAAATTAAAGATTCATGCGTTTTTATTTTTTGTAACCTATCTTTATGCATAATCTTATTTATTTGCTAGATTTTAGGTAGTAATGCAAAATCTCTTCATTGCCTAGTATGTATGCAATTACTTGTAAAGCGTGTAGGAGAGGTAAATAATTCTCTAAAACAATCTCATACTATCTAATTTAAAAATTTCTAGTATCTTTTGTAAGCACCATAAGCTATCTTATGGTTTATTTGTTTAGTTTATAAATTTTCTGTATAAAAATAACCTTATTTGGTAGGACTAACTTTTTTAAAAAAAGTCGAGCTTATCTCATAACCTTTTTTTGATAGCTTTTCAAAGAAACCCATTGAAATTTTTTATTTTAGCAGACTTATTAGCTAATTTTATCCAATACTTTTATCATATCAGCTAGGTTTTCAACCATAAGCTATAAGCTCGAAATTCAATTCTAAGTTATCAACTAATTTATTAGCTAATTTATCTGCTATTTGTACCAAACATAACTTTAATATAACTAGTGTGCAACCAGTGTGATGCAAGGTGGTGACAAATTTTCAAGTTATTTTTGTTAAATGATATACTAAATATAATTTTATAATTAAAAATCCCATTATGATGATGATGATGATGATGATGATGATGATGATGATGATGATGATGATGATGATGATGATGATGATGATGATGATGATGATGATGATGATGATGATGATGATGATGATGATGATGATGATGATGATGATGATGATGATGATGATGATGATGATGATGATGATGATGATGATGATGATGATGATGATGATGATGATGATGATGATGATGATGATGATGATGATGATGATGATGATGATGATGATGATGATGATGATGATGATGATGATGATGATGATGATGATGATGATGATGATAATAATAATAATAATAATAATAATAGTAATAAAAAGCATACCAATACCATTCCAATATTCCTGGTTTGACTTTTTGGCAAGTCGTCTATTAGGGTATACTGTAAATGCTCGGCTTACAGTTTCTGACAATACCATTTTGAATGAAATTCATATTTTAGTCAAGTGTGTGTTTGCAGTTTATTTATGTATGCTAACTTAGTTAATTTATTTTACATTGTAGATTATATGGTTTGATTGTGTTGAATAGAAAGATCATCTTATCGGTTCCTTATAAAATTTAAATATTTGTTCGCATACATAATTGAACCAACTTTCATGAAAGGTTGTAGTGTGATTTTCGAGTTAGTTGAGCTTTAACTAATGAATTATACTAGTATATCTCGGATGTAGTAAACGGACATACAAGAGGATAAGAATATTTTATACTGACCAAGTAAATATTCTAGATCTTAGTAATTGTTGCATTTTCTTAATCCGCATGATAATAAATGAGCATATATATTCAGTTATTATTTATTTGATTTACCTAGTGCGACACTTATTTCGGTGAGTTAATAAACTCGGTATTTTAGTAGATAATTTTGATTACATGATGTACCATTGAATTTTTTTACAGTCACTGTGTCCCGTGCATCGGGTCATTGATGTCCCCGAAATAAACTCAAAAAAGATTATTATGTTCTTGCAGGCGGATTTATTTTTGACATAATAATAAAGAATTGAGTGGTACTAATTTCGGATATAGAAGTTTATTTATTGTATAATTAATAATTAAATTAATCAACGGACGTTAGATCTTAAACATGGGGAGATAAATCAAGTAATTAGTGAGGAGATGAATTATTTATAATTCGGTGGCTAAATGGAGAATTGTAGACTAAAATATTATGCAATTGTGAATGGAGTGGGTTAGGCTCTGTTGGATTCTATTAGGAACGCGTTATCGATGTACACATCCGAATCTAAAGAATTAAATATACGCAACATAATCTATAGTTAGGATTAGGACTTTACCGTTTAAAATTTTGCCGACTCTAAGACGTTGTAGATTTTCTCTGTAGAAGATTCTTTGAACCGCAAAGTCCGTTGGGCAGCCGAACTTGGCCTCCTTGGTTGATCACGGGGTTTCAGGATGCGGTTGGGAGATGGTCGGGTCGCGCGTCAGGTGTTGCGTGCGCGTCGGCCGCTGGCTGCGTGTGTTTTCTTCTCTCTTTTGATCTTTCTTCTCAAGATGCTCTTTTGGGTGCAATTCTTTATCTTTTTGCCGATCTTCCTTCCTTTGAGCTTATTCGCGAAGTTCTTGGTCTTTTAGTTTTCTTTTTTCAGCAGCAACCTTAACTTCTATCTCTTCTTTCTCTATGTGATGCTTAAATTCAAATTCCATTTTGTTACTCTCCCTTTTAAACTCAATTTCTTTTTCAAAAGTAGACCGCAAACCTTTTATAGCATCTATCACACTAGCATCTTCATTGGTTTTCCTTTTACTCTCTTTAGATTCCTTTCTTCCCTGGGGACGCACAATGCCATTAGTCTCGTTAATCTCACCGGTACAATCCACATCATGACTATCATTTGGGATAATATGTACATATGATGTGCCCTTGTCTGTGGGATAAACTCCTTCACTGAACTCATTCTTTTTTTGTCATATTTTTCATGCACCACTTTGGATTTGTTCTCAATGTCTCCCATCAATGTTCAAACTGAAATTATTTTTTGTTAGTGCACTCTTTATACACGCGATTAGCTTCTCACTTCTCAAATGCATTGTTAGAGTGATAAGGTCGAAGATAACTAATAAATTACTGAAGATATTATTATCCGTATCCATCAGAAAGTCTATGGAGCCCTCAGATGGCTCCCTTATGGACTGTTATAAAAAGAGGAATGATTTTGTAAAAATTTGCATGGACTAAAAAGTCCTTATCTTTATATTATTTTTAATGGCAAAACTGTAAAACCATTAAGTATCTCAATGAATTATGATCTCAATTAAATATCTCAATACAATAGGATTCTATCAAAAACAAAACTCTTTCAAAAATAAAACCTAAACAAAATATATTTGAATAGTTAAACAAAATATTAACTTATCACTAAAGGAAAAATTAATAGAGGAGATACAAACTATTTCAATAAGATTGAACAACATTAAAATATATTTTTGAATAGTATGTGAAACAAATAAAATAGTAGGGCAAGTACTATCCTAAATTTCACAACATACAATATTAAGTATAAACTGTAATAATATAAATTTACTAAAATTCTAAATATATATTATTTTCATATTACTAATTACATAACTACATGTCCTAATAAACAAAGTAGATATAACATAGGATTTGTCTACAGTCCCGTCACGAAATGATTCCTTGAGGGATTTTAGCCATCAGATATACAATTATTGTCTACAATTATTTTATCTGATGGCTAAAATTCCTCACGAATCATTCCGAGATTGTAGACAAATCCTATAACATAATTATGTAAAATTTACATGAAACAAATAGCATGGTATATAAAACTACTCAAATCAATACATCATACCCCATGAGCCCATTTGTAACTTAAGAAGCCCAGAAGGTGGTGGGTCCAACATGATCCGGAGCCCAACAAAAGCGTAACAGCACCAAAGGGGAAAACCTACATCAGGCAACGTTCTTCTCGCCACTTCCCTATTCCACCACTGCAACTGCGAAAACTGCTAAAATCCCATCCCATCTTATCCCCCTTTTTCTGTGCGCTGGATCAATAACTGCTCCATTGTAGCTTCATCGTTCTCCAATTTGTGGAAAATCTTAGCAAAACACTGTCTTGGCATTTCTTTATATTGCTGGAGCGGAAGAGAATTAGAAGCCACTATGAAATCGATCTTCTCATTCACCGTGGCCGCGTATCGGCATTTCAGCACCCAATCAGCCTTCTTCCAGAAGAAGCCTTCTAAGTTCCCTTTCTTCAAGAGTAAGAAAAAGCACGGCGGGCCTAAACCCCTTCCCAAGCCCAAAATCAAGTGGACCGACGAGCAGCAACGGGTCGTGGACGCCGTCTGCGCCGGCCACTCCGTATTCATCACTGGCTCCGCCGGCACCGGGAAAACCTTCCTTCTCGAGCACGTCATAAAGAAGCTCCGTAAAATCCACGGCCGCTCTAAAGTCTACGTCACGGCCCCTACCGGAGTGGCCGCCTGTGCCCTCAAGGGCCAAACCCTCCACTCTTTCGCTGGCGTCGGCCTCGGGGAACTCGACTGCCACAGCCTCCTCGAGAGGGTTCTTTTGGACAAGGGTGCCTGCTACAGGTGGCGAAAGGTCAAGGCTCTGATCATAGACGAGACGAGTATGGTAGACCCCAACCTTTTTGACAGCCTCGAGCACATGGCCCGAGCTATCAGATCCGCTGACGATCCAGATGTTGAAGACCAGATTTGGGGCGGGATTCAGCTTATCGTGAGTGGGGACTTTTTCCAGCTGCCCCCGGTTTCGAAGAAGAAGAAGAAGGGAGCCAAGGAGTACGCATTTGAGGCAGATTGCTGGAGCTCGAGTTTCGATTTGCAGATTGAGCTGACAAAAGTGTTCAGGCAGTCTGACTCCCTGCTAATCCAGCTGTTGCAGGGCATTAGGAAGGGGGAGACTAATCTTGATGACCTGAAGCTTCTAGAAGGTTGCTGCTCGGGTTACGAGCCTGATCCTGAAGCTGTTCGTCTCTACCCGAGGATTGCTGACGTGAGCAAGGTGAATAAGGAGAAGCTAGAGAAGCTGGGGAAGGAGGTTTATGTGTACAGAGCTCAGGACGTTGGGGAAGAGAAGTGGATGAGGCAGCTGAGGAGCGGGATTGCGCCTGATGAGCTTGAGCTCTGTGTTGGAGCTCGAGTTATGCTGGTAAAGAACGTGAACCCTTGGAAGAAGCTTGTGAATGGGGCCACAGGTACAGTTTTGGAGCTTTGCAGAGTTTCTGAGAAGGAGTACAAATTGGGGGAGATGTGTGAGCAGGGCTGTGTGCTGCCGCTCGTGAAATTTGATTCTGGGCTTGAGTTAGTTGTGGAGCCTGAGATGTGGGTTGTGATGGAAGGGGATAAGGTTGTGGCCACGCGGAGGCAAATCCCGCTTATCTTGTCGTGGGCTTTGAGTATTCATAAATGTCAAGGGATGACGCTCGACAAGCTCCACACGGATTTGTCGAGGGTTTTTGATTTCGGGATGGTGTATGTGGCGCTTTCCCGTGTGAGGAGTTTGGGTGGGCTGTACTTGTCTGGTCTCGACCCTTCGAAAATCAAGGCGCATCCCAAGGTGCTGGATTTCTATAATGGGTTTGTGAGCAGGCAAGTTGAGAGTGAGAGCGAGAATGAAGAGTCGGATGATGGTGGTTCCGGTTACTTGACAGAGTAAAAAATTCTCTATAGCCCGTGAAAAGTAGGATTTCCTTTGCAGCTGTTTGGATGTGTTGATGATGAGAGGTTAGTAGTCATGCTTGTTCAAGTTAAATGTTGCTCACTTTTTCTGGAACTGTACCTTATTTGTGTAAATGTGGTGAATTGTTTGGAGGGACTGGCTTTAGTGATTGAATTGCATTTGATGATAATAATGTCGAGAGAAAAATTACCTTGTCCGTAGAGCTAATATGCGCTCGGCTTCAGGATATGGAGATGCCCTGCACAAGTACAAGCTGTAAGTGTGTTTAATTGGTTTTCTTTTGTGTTTTCAAATGCGTACTCTTATTTTTCAGAATGTAAAACAAAAGGTGGTAGAGAAAACAATCATATGGACCATCTGTGATGGGCTTAGTTAGAAGTTTCTGATATGCTCTGCAGGGGCTTTGCTAGCTGAATAGGTTTTATGGGTTTTGGAAACCAACTGTGGTGTCTGAACTTTGAAATTCCTTTTAAACTCATTTGTTTTATATGACTACCAACCTTGTTTTTATCTGTATTTACTGACCATCTGTGATAGGCTTAATTAGAAGCTCTTGATATATATGCTGTGCAGTGGCTTTGTAAGCTGAATAGGTTTTATGGGTTTTGGAAACCAACTGTGGTGTCTGAACTTTGAAATTCCTTTTGAACTCATTTGTTTGATGACTATCTTCCATGTTTTCATCTGTATTTACTGTGCCTGAAATAGATGATATGCCCAGTTACTGTCGTGGTTTTTACATAACCCTGGGATGCACCGGTAAATCAAGAATGATCTTGTATGTATAAAGAAATGGAAAACAGGTTGAATTGTGGCAGTTCTTGATTAATCATATGATATCTTATCGAAATAAAACCTTGTCTTTTATTGAAACTAGTAAAAGACACGTGCGTAATTAAAAATAATTTTATGAATTAGTTTAGTTTATATAATTAATTTGAAAATGTATATTTTTTCTGTAGAAGTGTTATACACATTGGACCATTGTTTTAAATAGCTCGTTATATAACTTTTTTTTTCAAAAAACGCGACATAGCCTTATAAATTTAGCGTTTTCCCCGAAAAGCTTACGCGAAATGTTGAAATGACACTTTTTCTTACGCTATTTCACGCTATTGTGCGCTACATTACGCTATATTTTTCGAACGACATTCAAACAATAAATTATTCAAAAACTAGTATTGTTTAGGGATGAGAGTCATATTTACAAATAACAACTAAAAACTGAAAATTTTGATAATGATTTTAAATTAAAATTTTAAAATGTAAAGTTCTAAGTTGAATAGTGCAATATTTATTGGTCCATTTTTGTTATATCATTTTATTTTTCGATATTTGCATTTAAATAAAGAATAAAAAAGTTCATATCTAATGGTTAGAATTAAGTTGTTAAATAAAAAAATAATAATTAAAATGCATACACTTAAAATTAAATTATGATTTACCTCATTATATTTTCGTTGTTTGTTTTCACTTTTTAGTATATTTGATTTATTATTTAAATATTTATATTATGATATTTACATTAACATTTGTGAGAAATAAATCTTAGATGTTATTTTTGAAGTAATTCAAATACTATGATAATTTTGGAATCAACCATCCAGTTTTATTATTTGCAAATATATTTGTAATATTTCTATAAAAATAATTTATACTCTAATAGCTTATGCGACACACAACGCTATTTATGCTACGCAGTATAAAGGCCAAAACGGGACGCATTACGCTATACGCGTTTTAAAACACTGCAATGGACACATGTCAATACCTTTAGTTATGGATGACTCCATAAGGGAACCATCCGATGGCTTCATAGCATTTCTGTTACTATTAAATGTGTGTATTACTTTTAAAACAATTTAAGTTTAAATCAAAATATTAATTTATGAATTTCCATAATTAATTTTTATACACAATGGATTTTATTTGGAAGTTGTTAATGATCAATTCAAATGTTTGGTAATCAGACCATGTTTGCATTTTTTACATTTCTAAATTTATGCACAACGTGATTTTAAATTTTAAAGAAAATGTCTTGTGTACTGAATCTAGAGAAAATTACTCCCCTTACTAATGATTTGGCAAATAATATTAAAAATACGAAATGCTAAACTTTTCATCACAAATACGATACGAGAGATTTAATATCCCATCGCAATCCCCCCCTCCTCTCTCTCTCTAACAGTTTCGCAACCACAAGAAGAGAAGTTCTGAATGATTGTGTGCCCTAATTTCATTCTTTCAGTTCTCATCTTTCAATAAAAAATTCACCCCCAGAGACATCTCTTCATCTCTCAGTCAGAAGCTCACCGCGATTGATACGTGGCTCGCCTGCGTAGCCTCGACAACACTCGACTGCAACATGTAGCTCCCCACCTGGTGGCCCGCTACCGCCGGTGTCGGCTGAGAGATTAGGAGACGTCCCCGTCCGTCCTCCTCCGTCCGATTCGTCAAGTATCAATCAATTTCCTCCATTTCTTTTTTCTTTTTTTTTCTTTTTTAGATTTTTTTGTCATTCCGTCGATCGGCTTTCGAGCAATGCTATGATTCACTCGTGCAATGTCTAAGATGCACCAGGGCTCGTCGAGAAGATGAAGGGGTAACATTGGGAGTGGTGAGGTCAATCAATCCCGTTTTAGAATTGTTTATATGTTGTTTATCTTATGTATAACTACATTTGATTTGAATTTTTGCAGTCATTCAGAATTGTGTATTATGTTTAATCCCGTTTTAAATTTTTTTATATGTTGTTTATCTTATGTATAACTATACCTTAATAATAGAGAACTACCAGATCATGTTTATCTGATGTATATATACACTATATCTGAAAATATATTTGGTGGTTGGACGAATTTTTTTTTTTCGAATTTAAGATGTCGATTAACCGAATTTTTTCTCGACCGATTTTTTTTTTCTATTCCCAATCCCATATCGTAATTTTTTTTTAAAAAAAAAAGAAAGGAAGGGGAGATGTCGACTGGATTGGGCTCTGTAAATTGATCGCCATAAATATGAAATTATATCTCATAATTTTGGAAAGATTTTTTGTAAATATGAGGTTAATTGCATCTGTTACGAATGAGTGGATGGCTGCAAGATCCTTGGGATTAAAGTGATGAATCGTATTTTTGATATTATTTGCATCTACTAATCCTAATATGATAAAACTTCTATTCTACTGTAAATATGAAATTAAGATGACTAGGAGTTATAGACATGTAAATTTCCCCTGAATCTAATGCCAAATGGTCAATCCAGATATTGTTTTGTGAGACCTTAGTTTTATAACTTAAGTTGATCCAGTTGACTTAATTGTGACCCATGCATTAACCTGATTTTAGCCCAATGTATCATGTCATTTCTTTTACTTTCATTCTTATTTTGTCTATAGTTTTAAATATAAAGCTATTTGTATAATATATTTGATATTGGATATTATATACTTAAGGAATATACCAGTCGTACAAGCCCAATACGGGGTCAGTCGAGCAATAGCAAACCGAAAGGGAGTGGTCGAACATTGGAGCAGATCTGGTCGAAGATCGACCTACTAAAGGAGAGCTCATTTGATCGACCACCTGGCGAGTGAAGAGCAATCGAGAGCGTGATGTAGACGTGAGGAAGCGCGTGGTCTTCCTCAGGAATTCCCAAGGAATATTCAAGGGAATAATTACCCTCTGCTCAGAAGGGCACGTGGCGAGAGTACATTGGTGCAGAGCGATAGTGGCGATAACTACCTATGACACACACACACACTGTGTGCGTACGGACGAGCAGATCTGGGCAAGCATGGGGCAGACAGCTCCCCAAATCCGGGCAGCTCCTAGGGCAGGTATCTCACTTCTATATAAATACGAGTGAGCCTTTTTTGTTACCTACGATTAATCCATTTTTACTCTTGAGAATTGAGTGAAACACATACTGACTTAAGCATCAGAGGCTCTTCACCGGAAAAACCCCTCGGTGTGAGAGTTCTTTGTAGGTACGCTACGTTCTACAGGCGAGGAGGAGGAGGAGGACGAGCCGATTTCAAGCGGGTCGGAGTGTTTTGCGTTACCAAGTTGCATTGGCTGAGAAGAAAATGTTGGACTTATGGAGATTTACAGCCTGGCCAGAAGCCGCACAGTAAGAATCTAAAATATGCAGAAGCAAAGATGCATGATATGAATCAGCTTGACAAAAAAATAGTGAGTCATCAGCAAAGAATAGATGAGAAATGCTAGGGGAAAATTTGTTGATTTTTAAACCCTTGAATGAATGAGAGTAGCTGGCTTTATGCATAAGGTTTGGAAGAGCTTCAGTAATAAGGATGAAAAGGTAAGGCGATAGAGGATCTCCTTGCCTTAGTCCTCTAGATGGGGTCACATTTCCTAAATTTTGGCCACTGATATTGAAGGAAAAGGATGAGGTACTAATGCAGCACCAAATCCATTTCAAAAACCTCTCACAGAAACCCAAATGCCTACAAATTTTAATAACAAAGCACCATTCTACTCAATCAAAAGCTTTGGCCATATCAATTTTCAAGGCCATGAATTTTTTCTTCCCTCTTTTTTTGCTATTTAGGTAGTGGATGCATTCATTTGCCATAATTATGTTATCAAGAATTTGCCTATCAGGCACAAAAGCAGTCTGGAACTAGGAAATACAAAGGTGAATAACACTCTTAATCCTAAAAGCAAGAATTTTGGAAATCAATCTATAAGTGATGGTGCAAAGGCTAATAGGTCGAAAATCAGAAATGAATTTGGGGATTTTTTTTTATCTTTGAGATGAGGGTAATAACAGTGTGGTTTGTTGCCTTAGGGATACAAACTGAAGACAGAAAGTTATTTACAGCAACACACAAGTCAGATTTGATAATGGACCAAGAAGATTGAAAGAAAGAAGGGGAGAAACCATCAATACCAGGGGCTTTACCAGGGTCCATGTCCCACAGAGCATCCTTAACTTCTTTTTCATCCACAACCTTTGTTAAGTTCTGATTCCTATCTATGGTTATAACCTTAGGGATCCTCTCCAGAATATCATCATTCTCAATTGGAGTGCCAGATGTAAAAAGCTGCTTGAAATAAGTAGACACCTCCTTAACCACTTCTGCTTGATCTGCACATCTTTCACCAGATCTTTTCATAAGACTGTCAAGACTATTTGTATTCCTTCTTTGCCTCACACAGGCTTGGAAAAATCTGGTGTTATGGTCACCCTCTTGCAGCCACCTCACTCTGGACATCTGCTTCCAGAACATTTCTTCATCCTTGTAAGCTTTGTGTGCTTTATCCTTGCACTCATACCATTCATCCCAATTCTTCTTTTCACTCTGTGAGTTCAGCAAAACCAGCTTGGCATTGCATTCTGAAATAATTTTTGAAGAATTGGTGGACTTTGTGGACAACCATCCCAGCAGACTTAGCTTTACATTTTTGAGTTTTTTTTGGAAAGTGTAAAGGCCTGGCCCAGTGACTTCCTTTCTCCAAGCCTGGGCAATGCATTCCTTAAAACCCTCCTCCTTCACCCATCTGCTATCAAAGGAGAACTTTTTCTTCTTCTTGTGGTCTGCTTCTACATTGTCCATAATCAACAAGCTATGATCTGAAGAGATTAAAGGAATGTGCAGGACAGAGGCATTGGGAAACTTTAGGGACCAGTCAGGAGACAAAAGGACTCTATCTAGCCTCACTTCTACAAAATCAGACCTTTTCCTATTATTTGACCATGTGTAAGGATGACCTAGACTAGGGCAATCTACTGCACCTAAGAGCTGAAGAAACTTCCTAAAGTTATGGAAAGAAGCATCATTTCTGACAATCCCCCCATTTTTCTCAGAATTGGTAAGGATATCATTGAAGTCTCCTCCTAAAAGCCACAAATTTCCCCAGATAAGATGGTGCCTAAGCAAAACATCCCATTGGCTTTTTCTCACAACAGGATCAACACTAGCATAAATAAAAACACCCCACATTTTATCAGAACACCCATCAAGCAAAAAATTGACCTCAATACTGAATTCATTACTAACAATATCTAAGACTTCAATTCTAGAAGACCAGCAAAGCAAAAGGCCACCCTTGCTACCTAAAGGGTTAACACACATCCATTATCCCATACATGCAAGTTTTTACAAACAGTTTGGACAAAAGATTTAGGTTTTTTAGTTTCAGATAAAAAGATAAAATCAGAGGTAGGCTCTGACATTGTCCTTCAATTGGGAAATTGTAGAGGGTCCTCCCAAACCTCTACAATTCCACACCAAAACTCTCATTTGGAAACTTGGGACCAGTTATGGCTGGTTTCCTCCACCACATTGTAAGAGTTATTTTGAACAGTTTTTGGATTTTTAAACAAGCATCATTTTTCACATTAAGAATTGAATGGTGATCAGAAGCTTTCCTTTGAAATCAATAGAACCTGTTAGAGGTGCAGATGATTGCAATCAGGAGTTTTGAGAGAGTCAGACACTTTACTCCTAGTAATTCTAACAAAAGTTTTCTGCTTTTTAGAACATGAAGGAATAGACTGGCCAACCTGAATAGGGATATTAACCAGATTTTCATTACTAAGAACCTGCTTACTACCAGCATCTAGGTCCTCACAAACAGGGACTTCTATCTCAGCTCCTTTAGCCACCACACTAGGAACTCCTTCCTCCAGGTTTACTGACTTAGGCTCCTTAGAACTAATCAAAAGGCTAGAACTAATACCACTATTACCTACCTCAAGATGGGTACTGGGTTTAGATGGTGGCGCACCTAGCAATCCCTCATGCTCACAGGGGTTTGATCCCTCAACCTCATTGGCTTTAGAAGTGCTAGAGACAGAGTTCATCTTATCAGGAGTAGGGCTAGAGGATCGTCTATCTCTAAAATCAAAACTACCCACAAAAGAACCCCTAAGCCATTCCCCAAATTGTCCTGTCCTAAGCACATTCCTTTAGAGATCAGAACTCTTCAAGACACATTGCCTATCGTTATGTCCAATTCTTCCACAGTAGAAGCAGAAGGTAAGTAGGTTTTCACACCTAAATTCTATCCAGTGCTCTTCTGCTCCCAATTTAATATGCGTGCCTCAAGGAATCGGTTCTAGGACATTTACTTCAGCCAAAATTTTAACAATCTTGCCTTGCTGACTTCCCATTCCTGGTACCAATACATCTCTCACTCCTTTTTCATCAACTATCATTACTACTGTGCGTCTAATTTTTTTTTGGGAAACAATGTTTGACAATTATTTGACACACTTTCTCCTATTTATAAATACCTTTCAAAATCCAACACACTTACCTACCTATATTCGTCAATGGTTGAAATTTGAAAACCTCATGAGGACCAGGTATGAATTTGCCCACTTACTTGATGTGCCATAAAATATTGTGTCATAGGACATTGATGTACAAATTTGCCCACTTACTTGATGTGCGATAAATAATGTGTAAATCAATGAATAAAAACCCCAATGGACATTGAGGCACAAATTTGTCACTTGCCTTATTTGCGATAAAATATTTTTTCTTTCGAATATTTAAGTACAAATTGTATATAGAATAAAGTGTGTATGGTCATAAATTTAGGGAGTTTTTGGTTGTTAACTCTCTGCATTGTCATATTTTATGGCCTTGGAATCTGGACAAAGCAATTTTCTTGCATATGAGTTAGATCATGAAATAGAGATCACCTTATGAAGAGAACTTTTGTTTAATATATGTATGTGAGATTTGTTTTATATGGATTACAAATTAAATGTAAATTTTTAAACATTTTAAAATTCAATTTAGGTTGAACAAAAAATTAATTCTAAGCTTGAAATGGACTGAAATGTGGTATACCTCAAATTTAGCTAAACTCAAGAGCGGGTAAACTCATGCGAGCGCTTAGGCTAACAAGAGTTAGTCGAGTTATGACTTGCACTAGGCGTGCTAACTCAAACTCAAGAGTTTCTTTGGTTATACAAGGACACACTGGGTTAGACACCATTGCACACTAACAGTCAGGGAATAGCGTGGATGCAGAGCAGGCCGTGGGCATCATTGTGCCGCTGCCAGACGGTTGGACATGTACGACAAAAGGGGCATGCTCTCTCCAATTTTTTCCACATATATTATATGTATGTATGTGTGAGTGTGTGTGTGTGTGTGTATGTGTGTGTGTGTATTCGGTTCGGCGAAGAACGTCGATTATTGTTATTTAATTGAATACCTAAGAAATTAATTCTTAACTTCAGTAGAATTCAAAGCTTAGGATCACGATCTCATGGTTTCAATTAAATCGACTCGGAGATGACTTACACGGCCTAGGGGCCGGACGAACAGTTCTCACTTCGCCTCTAACTTCTCATTCGCGTCTCATCTGCGTCCCTTTCGCCTCGCCGGAGTCCGCTCGCTGCTCGTGCCTCGCGTCGTCGATCGCGTATTGCAAGTGTCGTGCATTATCGGTGGCCTCGCGTGTTGCATGCTAAAAGATACCAACAAAAGGGGTTTGTTCTTACGTTTCTTTATCGGATACCAAATACGTATATACATGATTTTGAACAAACTTAGGGATGGTCCTAAAGTATGAATAGAGAGCTAGCTTAAAATGAAGGCTTTGATTCGGTAAGGCAATATTCTAGTCTATATCTCGACCACATTTGGATGTCGGATGAACGACGATCCTCCAAACGCTTGTAAAGAACAGGCTACTTCACGTGTCCTCGAACCCCAAACGTCACTCACGTCCCACGTGCAGTGGTTGATGAGTGTCTCGAGAATTTCTTAGGGTCAAAAGGTGTACAAGCCCCTCTATTTATAGAGGTCTTTTGGCTAGACTAGAGATCTTCTATAAGGTATAGGTTTTGGGCTCTCTACAGGCCGAAATTCTCAACCCATAACACAATTTGGACTGTAAATTTAATTTATTCGACTAGAGAATTAATATTGGATACATGTCCTATCTCGAAATGAATAAAGACTTCTATTAGACTCAATATAATTCCCCGTGTTTAAGATACCGTATGTCCATTAGTTATTAGAAAAAAGCTACTTGTACAACTTTTTTGTACAACATTCAATGACAACATGATCTGGAATAATGTGAGTGGTTGAGATGCAAATAAATGTATGGTTAAGATTTGACTTAATAATACTTTTAACTAATGCTGTCAACTAATGTTGTAAACTACAATTGTACATGTAGCATTGCCCTAGTTATTAAAGCTTCTGACTGCTTTAATTAATTATTGAATTTTATCATTAAATAGTACCACTGAACCTTTTCTATCGTACGAATTTAATCCAAATACGATAATCTTTATGAATTTCTTAAGGGAAAGTCATCAACCTGTTTATAAAATATATTATACAAATAGCTTTATATTTAAAATTATAGACAAAATAAGAATGAAAGTGAAAGAAATGAAATGATACATTGGGCTAAAATTAGGTTAATGCATGGGTCACAATTAAGTCAACTGGATCAACTTAAGTTATAAAACTAAGGTCTCACAAAACAATATCTGGATTGACCATTTGGCATTAGATTCAGGGGAAATTTAAATGTCTATAACTCCTAGTCATCTTAATTTCATATTTACGGTAGAATAGAAGTTTTATCATATTAGGATTTGTAGATGCAAATAATATCAAAAATACGATTCATCACTTTAATACCAAGAATCTTGCAGCCATCCACTCATTCGTAACAGATGCAATTAACCTTCGGGCTGGCCAGTCTCGCATCGGCATGACTAAGGAGCTCGGTATCGGGAGTAACTCATTTGAATTTTTGTTTGGTGCATTCGTTTAATGATTGTTTGTAGCTGTAGAGTATGGTTTTTTGTAATTGTCTGTTGAATTCATGGCTTTGTGAAATTCTGGTCGATTGTACATTTGAGTGGGTGTTTATGCGATTTCATATCGTGGTAAAAAAACTTACATTTAGATTGAGGTGTGGTATAAAAGCATATGGACCAATATGATTGTTTTGATTTATTCATCTCTTGTTAATATCGCTATCGGGATTGCAAATTGGATGATGTGGATAAAATACGACTAATGGGATTTGTTGAATTCTTGCTGAGAAAAATGCATGAGCAGGTGGACTGGATATTGATTATGGTGAGGAATGGAAAGCATAGAGCAAACAGCAACTCAGGTCGTCGTGTACAGACAGGAAAGGGAGGTTGAAAATTATGCTCGTTTTTACATCTTGTTCGATATAACTATGCATTTGATGGGACTAACGAAAATGATCAATTACTATCCTGTCTCTTGGTCTTTGGTGTGTTTTCTTGTCGACCTCAGTGGCAGGTCGAAGTGTTCGAGAAGTTCGAAGAAAAAAATCCACCATGATTAAGGCCTCCGGGCTGGGTGGTCGCATGTAACGACCACTCCTTCGAGGGTGGACATGTGTCTGAAGACAAAATCCATCATGATTAAGTCCGAGAGACTGGATAGTCGAATGTATCGACCACCTTTCTGAAGGTGGACATGTGTCTGAAGACAAAATCCATCATGATTAAGGCCGAGAGGCTGGATGGTCGCATGTATCGACCACCTTTCTGAAGGTGGACATGTGTCTGAAGACAAAATCCATCATGATAAAGGCTGAGAGGCTGGATGGTCGCATGTAAAGATCACCTTTCTGAAGGTGGACATGTGTCTGAAGACAAAATCCATCATGATTAAAGCCGAAAGGCTAGATGGTCGCATGTATCGACCACCTTTCTGAAGGTGGACATGTGTCTGAAGACAAAATCCATCATGATGAAGGCCGAGAGGCTGGATGGTCGCATGTATCGACCACCTTTCTAAAGGTGGGCATGTGTTCAAGGGCGTAAAATCCACCACGACTAAGGCCGTGAGGCTGGGTGGTCACATGTATTGACCACTCGTTTCAGAGTGGGCATGTGTTCAAAGACAAAAATCCACCACGACCAAGGCCGTGAGGCTGGGTGGTCACATGTATTGACCACTCCTTTGAGGATGGGCATGTGTTCGAAGACAAAAATCCACCACGACTAAGGCCGTGAGGCTGGGTGGTCACATGTATC
Source organism: Striga asiatica (assembly GCA_008636005.1). Taxonomy (NCBI): domain Eukaryota; kingdom Viridiplantae; phylum Streptophyta; class Magnoliopsida; order Lamiales; family Orobanchaceae; genus Striga; species Striga asiatica. Next base: position 2,125,670 of record BKCP01007848.1, on the reverse strand, counting down.
GACCACTCCTTTGAGGGTGGGCATGTGTTCGAAGACAAAAATCCACCACGACTAAGGCCGTGAGGCTGGGTGGTTACATGTATCGACCACTCCTTCGAGGGTGGGCATGTGTTCGAAGACAAAAATCCACCACGACTAAGACCGTGAGGCTGCGTGGTCACATGTATCGACCACTCCTTCGAGGGTAGGCATGTGTTCGACGACAAAAAACCACCATGACTAAGGCCTTCGGGCTGGGTGGTTGATCCTAGTATTGGGTCGTTGAAGATATGGAGCCTATCGGAGACCTCAGAGGCAGGTCGATTGTTTTTACCTGATTTGGTGTATGGTTTTGATTTTGTCGAAATAGTTTTTCGACCTCATTGGCAGGTGGATGGAGTTCACTTGAATTAATTCACGGAGTCTGGTTATGCAGATCGATGGTTTTTACTTGACTGGGTTTTGTCGAATTTAGTTTTCGACGTCAGTGGTAGGCCGATGGAGTTCATTTGGTACAATTCATGGAGACTATTCGAGGACCTCTGTGGCATGTCAATGGTTTTTACCTGATTTTGGTTTTGTCGAATTCAACTTTCGATTTCGGTATGGTGTCAGGACATTCGATCTTCGAGAGGATAAACAGCAGCGTTGAATTTCAAATTTTGAACTGAGGGGGCGATGATAGGACGAGGTGGTAGGAAATGTTTATCTTTGAATGAAGAGAGCTCGAACATGGTGGTCGAGAAACAATTGACGTGAGTTCAAATTTTCAAATTCAAGACTTCGTGAAGAGATCGAGAAAATCTACTAAAGTAACCAGGTCGAGAAATAGCAAATGAAGGTAGACATTGCAGAATGAGGAGCATAGAAATCTACTCCAGGAATCAAGGTTCGACCCTAGTGGCGGGTCACTCGGTTTTCGACCTCGGTGGTTGTTCGGCTTCTGGTGTTCGACCCCAGTAGCGGGTCACTCGATTTTCGACCTCAGTGGTCGTTCGGCTTTTGGTGTTCGACCCCAGTGGCGGTGTCAATCGGTTTTCTACCTTGGTGGTCGTTCAGCTTTTGGTGTTCGACCCCAGTGGAGGGTCACTCGATTTTCGACCTCGGTGGTCGTTCGGCTTCTAGTATTCGACCCCAGTGGCGGGTCACTCGATTTTCGACCTCGGTGGTCGTTCAGCTTTTGGTGTTCGACCCCAGTGGCGGGGTGTTCGACCCCAGTGGCGGGTCTCTTGATTTTCGACCTCGGTGGTCGTTCGGCTTTTGGTGTTCGACCCTAGTGGCGGGTCACTCGGTTTTCGACCTCAGTGGTCATGAGGTGTTCGATCTCAAAGGCAGGTTATTCGGTTCTCGACCTCAGTGGTAGGTCATTCGATTTTCGACCTCACTAGTAGGTCTTTCGGTGTTCGACCTCAGAGGCAAGTCTTACGATTTTTGACCTAAGTGGTCATTCGGTGTTCATTTGGGGTCTCAATGCTCATTTGGAGGTTTGATGACTATTTGGTGGTCGATGATTTATTCAAATTATAACCTCAGTGGCAGGTTGACGCAAACAGCCCGAAGAGGAATTTCACTCTTGGATCGAGTCATGCTTACTCGACCAGAGTGGGGGGGACTAGATGATATAGGATATTATACTAGACCGAGTTTAATGGATAAAAAGGGAATATATTGAAGAAATAAGCCTACACATGGCCATGACACGTGGCATGATGCTATTAGACAAGCCCAACTTGGGCCATAAGGTACACTCCCCTTATAAAAGGGGGCTAAAGTATCTCATTCTCTCACTCTCTCTACATTCATTATTATACTCTTGGGATTTGGAGTGATACTGACTTGAGCGTAGGAGGCTCGACGCCGGGACACCTCCCGGCGTTGGGTTCTTGCAGGTCCGGTGGCCGTTCGAGTTGAAGGAACCGGGGTGAAATCTTATTCACTTCACAACTGACCATGATAAAAACAACATATGTCAAATTCTTCAGGGAATTGTGGTGGCTAAACACTCTAAGTATTTAGGACTTTCGATGGGCATATACAGGAACAAAAGAGACACTTTTGCTTTTGTAAAGGAGTATGTGTTGTCTAGAGTGTCTAGCTGGAAGAATATCTTCTTGAGTGAAACTGGTAAGGAAATTCTAATCAAAATTGTTTAGAGTGCCCTTCCCCTTTATGTCATGTCTATTTTCAAATTACATAAGGGAGTCTATTCAGATATTTGTAGAGAGGTGGCCCAGTTTTGGTGGGGAAAAAATGCTGAGGGGGGAAATAGAATTCATTGGGCTTCTTGGAAAAATCTTTCTAGGTCAAAAATAGATGGAGGTTTGGGTTTTAGGGATTTAGGTGATATGAACGAAGCTCTCATTTTAAAACAAATCTGGAGATTGTTGACCAAACCCAATACCTTAATGAGCAGAGTCTTGAGAGGGAAGTATTGCCATAACCAAAACTTATTAGATGTCAAAAAGAGGGATTCTGACTCTTGGATGTGGAAGGGTGGTTAGATGCTAATGGGTCTTTGGCTCTAGGTCTTAGATTTCAAGTGGGAAATGGGGAGTCAATTAGAATCTGGGACTCCCCTTGGCTGCCAAACTCAAACTTTTTTAAACCCTTTTGTTGTTTTGAAATTGATAAACTCCATTTGCACATAGTATCTGATCTCATGATTCCAGGGGAGCACAAATGGGACAGTGACTTGATCCTGCAATAATTTACCTCGAGGGATGCAACCCTTATCTTGAATACTCACATCAGCAGCCAAAACTCAAATGACAGGCTTATTTGGCATTCTGACAAGAAAGGCCAGTTTTCTGTTAAGGAAGCATATAAAACCATTCAGCAGGCAAAACACAGGAGTTCTGAAATGGCTGATTCTAGCACTGGCACTACAAACAGACAAAATATGTGGCAGCTACTTTGGAAACTTCAAATCAAGCCAAAAGTTAGAAATTTCATCTGGAGGTGCATTCACAACTGGGTGGGTACAAATTGCAGGCTAAAACAGAAAGGAATTCATATTGACTCAATCTGCTGTTGGTGTGGAGTTGAGGAAGAGAATCTGGAGCATCTCATGTTCTATTGTGATAGATCCCAAAAGGTCTGGAAGCTGGCAGGTTTGAGTTGGTATTGCTTGCTGGACAAGAAAGCCTTATTTCAAGACTGGTGGCAATGTCTCTGCAACCTGCCACATTCAGCAATCAATAGGGATAGGGTCTCTCTTTCCACTTACCTCCTTTGGTGGTTGTGGAAAACTCGAAACACATGTCTATTTCAAAATGAGAGAATTTCTGAGCTACAGCTTGTTAAGGGAGCAATGCTAGCTGGAATGGAGGGAATATGATGAGATCAAATTTGGTCGTTGCTTATTCAGACAGAAGCAGATGGTGGCTATATCAAACCCAAGCTCTGCTGGGACACAGGAAATAGGGAGTTGCATGCAGCTGCCAGTGTTTCTCACTCTCAGCCTGAGACTTGGATCTTTCATGGGACAACTTATGTGAATTCTCTGTTGACAGCTTCTTGGTCTCCATCTAGGGATGTTTTTTCCAAGTGTTCAGTGGATGGTACCCTCTTGGAGCTCAGAACTTGGTTAGAACAAGGCCATAAGCAAAAATGGCAAAAGGTGGTGCTGAGAGTCAGAGACAAAGCTATATTTCACACTCTCAGGCAGAGCCCTATGTGATGTGGAATTTTTTGTTCTAGTGGATGATATCTGCTCTCTGATGTCTCTTTTCTCTCAGTTTGATCTAGTGGATTGTTCTTAGTTTTATGGTTTTGTTTTCTATGTGCGAACTCCTAGTGTTGGATAGTAATTTTTCTTGTTTTCTCTTTCTTTTGCTCTGTGTACAACCTTGCTTGGTCTCTTAGGGTGCTAACAGTGCAGGCTACCCCGTGTACCCTTTCTTTGCCTTGCTTAGAAAGGAGTTGATGTGGGATATTATATGCTTACAGAATAGACCGGTTTACCACATTGGTCGGGCGAGCTCGATGTCGGAAAAAATGTATTGGTCGAGCGATAATCGACCAAAAGGGAGATGATCGAGCAGGATGGTAGAAGTGGTCGATGATCGACCTAGCGAAGGGGGACTCAGTCAAATCGAGCACTCGACAGGTGAAAGGTAATCGAGAGCGTGGCTTGAACGTGAGAAAGCGCGTGGACTTAGTCTGAAGATCCTAACGAAATGTGCAGAGAATAATCTCCCTCTGCTCAGAGGGATACGTTGCGAGACTACATTGGTGCAGAGCAATAGTGGCGATAACCACCTCTGACACCTCTGACACACGTACATTGTGTGTGTACGGACGGGCAGCGTGGGTAGGACAGCTCACCAAAATTCGAGAAGTTCCTAGGGCAGGTATCTCACTCCTATATATATAGGAGTGAGCTCTTTCTTGTGACTTACGATTTATCCATATTCTTACTTGGGAGAATTGAGTAAAACACATGCTTACTTAAGCATCGGAGGCTCTTCACCGGAATAACCCCCCGGTGTGAGAGTTCTTTGCAGGTACGCGGCTTTCTACCGGTGAGGAGGAGAAAGACGAGCCGATTTCATGCCGGTCGGAGTGTTTTGCGTTACCATTTGGCGCCGTCTGTGGGACTTTTGTTCGAAAAGTAGTGTGCTGAGAGTACTGAAGCTTGGTGGCTATGGCGGACGGAATTCCTAGGAGAGATTTGCAAGCATCGTTTGACGAAGCGTGGACGACAACGAGGTCGTTTGAAGAAGGCCCTCCTCTGGGCTTTTCTGGACCCTCGCGTACACCTGTGACTCCGACGCCCGTTCCCCAAGGTGTATGAGTCACGCCGGTGCAACCAGAGGCCGATGTGGGCTCAAGCCGAGCTCAGGAGGCCGGGTACTCAAGGAGCGGTGATCCTGACGCCGCTACAGCCAGATCTGACCGTGGCGCCGCAACAAGTAGCGGTGGTGCAGGGAGTACCGCCACCGCATATAGAGGAGCAGCGCCCGGCACAACAAGTGGTGATGACCAAGCAGAAGATGCAGCAGATGGTGGCGAACTCGGCGGCACAAGCGGTCCAACAGGTCACGCAAAGCCTCTCTCGAGTGGCGGCTGGACCAACGATGGTGGATGAGGATGTGTCTAGCTATGGAGGAGATGGAGCTCCGCGAGATCGGGAGGTGGAGAGACTCACGGAGCAGGTGAGGCAGATGCAGGCCAAGATGGATGGTCGACCGGAAAAGCGCGCTCGAGGACACCCGTTCTTGAGGGAAATATTGGCTGCACCGTTGCCTGTGAATTTTACGGACATGAGCTTCGTGTTCGATGGGACTTCTGACCCGTCGAGGCATGTAAGGGCGTTTGAGAACTTGGCTGTGTTACATGGTTCTTATGATTCTGTCAGTTGCAGGGCATTTCTGTCGACCTTGAGAGGAGGTGCGCTCGACTGGTTTCAGCAGCTCCCCCATGGATCGATAGCGGATTTTGATGATTTTGCGGAGAAGTTGATGATGCAATATGCGAGCGCTGTGGCGTAGGAGAAGACGTATTTTACTTTGATGGCCATGAGGCAAGGGGAGAAGGAGTCGTTGCGCAAGTACGTGGCCCGATATAATCAAACTTGTTTGGAGATCCCCACGGCTGCTAACGAGGTGAAAGCTGGGGGGTTGATAAGAAGTCTACGAGCAGGGCCCTGTAGAACATCCCTGGCCAAAACCCCTACTCGTACATACGACGACGTGTTGAAGAGGTGCAAAAAGTATATTAATCTGGAGGAAACAGAGGCGGAGTTTGCTAAGTTTGAGGAGTTGGCTAAGCTAGAGCCCAAGTAGGTGAGAGCGAACTCGCCCAAGAGGGTGTCGCCAAGGAGAAGATCGCCCAGGAGAGAAGGGCGTGGCACGATGGATCGAGGACGGGAGGATAGGTGGAAGGATCGACCAGTATTTGGAGGAAAGCGGTTCCACAACTTTACACCCCTGAATGCAAAGATGGGAGAGGTGTTGGTGGCCATCGAGAAGAAGATAGAGGACAAGGATGTGACGTGGCCTAGGTCGAGGCATGAAGGGCCGACACAGCCTAGGTTGAAGAAGTGCTGCCGTTTTCATAAAGATTACTGGCATACAACGGAGAAGTGCAGACACCTCAAAGATGAGATCGAGCGCCTCATTCGGGCAGGGCATCTCAAGAAGTTTGTGTATGAGGACAAGGTAAAGGGGAAGGAGCTCGAGGAGCCCGTGAGGTTGAAGTTGATCGGATTGATAAGGGAATTCGCGGGTGTTTTCGCATATACTGCGGAGGAGTTAACGGGCATAAAGGCGGAAGTGATTGAGCACAGGTGGAATATCGATCTTTCGGTAAGGCTCAGTGAAACATAAGAGGAGGCACCACGGGGTGGAGATGAATAAGGTGATCGAGTAGGAGGTTGAGAAGTTGTTGAAGGCGGGTCATGTTAAGGAGATCCAATTCCCCGAGTGGTTGTCTAATACTGTGATGGTGTCTAAGTCTGGGGGTAAGTGGAGGATGTGTATTGATTTTCGTGATTTAAACAAGGCGTGCCCGAAAGATCTGTACCCATTGCCTAGGATCGACCAGCTGGTCGATTCCACTGTCGGATGTGAGTTACTCAGTCTAATGGATGCATCCCAGGGATATCACCAGATTCCGTTGGCTCGGGAGGACAGGAAGAGAGTGAGCTTTGTTACGAGCAGGGGCACTTATTGTTACGTGGTGATGCTCTTTGGCTTGAAGAATGTGGGTGCGACGTATCAATGGCTGGTCGATAAAATTTTCAAGGAGCAATTGGGGAGAAATATGGAGGTTTACGTGGATGACATGTTGGTGAAGAGTAAGGAGGAGGTCGACCACGTCAATGATTTGAAGGAGACGTTCTTGACTTTGCGGAGGTATGGTATGAAGCTGAATCCCGCTAAGTGTTCTTTTGGAGTGAAGTCGGGGAAGTTTCTGGGATGTATGGTGACGAAGAGGGGAATCGAGGTCAACTCAGAAAAGGTAAAGGCGGTGATCGAGATGAAACAGCCCACGAAGGTGAAGGAGGTGCAGATCTTAACAGGCAGGATAGCGGGCCTAAGTCGATTCATATGAAGGTGGCAGAGAAGAGAGGTCCTCTGTTTCGAACACTGAGGAAGAGCTAGAAATTCCAGTGGACGGAGGAAGCACAAAGGTCATTCGAGGAGTTGCAGAAGGTGTTAGCCAACCTGCCTTTGTTGGCTAAGCCGGTTCATGGGGAGGACCTTGTGCTATATGTCTCGATTGAGGAAACGACGATAAGTTCGGTGTTGTTGAGGGAAGAGGACGCGGTGCAATTCCCGATCTATTATGTGAGTAGGGTGATGCAAGGTGCGGAGAGGAGATATTCGGAAATCGAGAAGTGTGCCTTAGCAGTGGTGGTTACGGTGAGGAAGTTGCGGCCGTATTTTCTTGGCCATAAGGTGAAGGTGAGAACGAATATGCCACTGGGAGAAACTTTAGGTCGACCTTCTGTATCGGGTCGACTAGTGAAATGGGCGGTCGAGCTGAGCGAGTACACGATAGCATATGAGCCTAGGATGGCGATCAAAGCACAGGCATTGGCCGATTTCATACAGGAGGGTACGAAGGTGGAGGAAGAGCTAGAAGGTGTTTGGCAAGTGTTTGTGGATGGCTCGGTGTCGAGAGTTGGAGGAGGCTTGGGCATCGTGTTAATTTCGCCCAGAGGAGATAATTTGGAGTTTGCGGTTAAAGTAGGGTATCGGGTGTCGAACAATGAGGCGGAGTATGAGGCGGTCATTAAGGGAATGCAGTTGGCTATGGCCGGAGGAGCTCGAAGGATTCAGGTGCATTCTGATTCTCAACTGGTGGTGGGCCAGTTCCAAGAGGATTTCGAGGTGAAGGAGGAAAAGATGCAGAAGTATGTGGAGGAGATGAAAAGGTTGCGAGAGGAGTTCGGCTCGTTCGAGCTGGTGCAGATACCTCAGGGGGAGAACGGTCGAGCAGATCTGCTATCCAAAATTGCGCAGAATCTCGTCGACTGTAAGAGCAGAAGTGTGACTTTGCTGCACATGGAGAAAAGTGTGGTCGAGTATGAGGTGGTCGAAATAGAGGAGGTCGATGACTGGAGAGCCTCAATATTAAAGGAGTTGAAAGAGGGAGAGGTAAAGGTGTTGAGAAGGTTCTTTGAGCATGGAGGAGTGTTGTATAAGCGATCGTACGCTGGACCTCATTTAAGGTGTTACACGAGAGGAAGGTCGATATGTGCTGAGGGAGACGCACGAGGGATGTTGTAGTGATCATAGCAAAGCAGGTTCGTTGTTGGCAAAAATTCTGAAGGCCGGAAATTTCTGGCCAACTATAAGAGAGGACGTGAAAATGATGGTGAGGAAATGTTTGCAATGCCAGAAACACGGTCCACTTATCCATCAGCCGGCGGACACGATGACTACGATGAGTGCCCCTATCCATTTGCGCAGTGGGGTGTCGATCTGGTGGGGCCGATGTAATGCCCCGTTTATTTGTGGTTTATTTGAGAAATATTATTATTATTTTTATTGTTATTATTATTGTTATTTTTGGGATAATATTTATATTTTTATTTTTCTTGAATGCCTTAATATTAATTAATTGTCAAATGTGATTAAATGCTAAATGTCTAAATGTTATTATTATTAATTAATTAAATGATGTATTACATATATATGTATATAAATGTGTTCCGGTTTTATTTTTAAATTATCGTGCGAGCGAACCGAGCTAATTTAGTAGCTACGTCGAGCCCGAGGGAACCGAGACATTCGGCACGAGTTTTAGAACGTCCGGCCCCTCGAGATTTCTTGTTCACCAAATCTAATTTTTGAAATTTAAATGAGAGTCCAATTAAACCTTAGCATTCTGAACCTATTTTGATTGGCCTAATAATCCATCATTAGTGCAATTATAACCATTAATCTTGGAAGGTTACATCATTCTTAACTTCCATTTTATGAGCTCAAAAAAAAGCCATGCAGATCAGTTCTATGCACTTCCCAATATCCTTGGAGCCTTTTGATTGAATGAAAATTCAAACAGATTGAGCAAAAATGGTAAATTCCACCCTTTATGCTCCCATCATTTTTCATTCACGGCAAAATCTAATTTGGGCACCAATTATGTTTATTATTATGGTATTAGCAACATATCCTTGATTTTTTTTTTTTTTATTTAATGAGAATTCCCATCTTTCCCTCATTCAGAACAAAAAGAAAAGCAACTCTCCACTCATCAAATTAATTTTTCCTCCCATCAAATCCTTCCCCCATTAATTCCTTTCACCACGCACTAACAAGAGAATTGAGGTTTGGCAACAAGTTTTGGATCAAGCAAATACTACGCTCGCTTTTCCCTCACTTCTTCTCCAAACAGCCGCGGGCCTGATCCGTTCGCCAAGTCGACTTTTTTTTTTCCGCCGTCGCCGAGCCGCTCCCCACACGTGCGACCGCGACCCCGCAGCAGCAAGCTCTTCTCCCGTACGACGAGCTCTCCTTTTTCACGAGACGCGAGCCTCCGTCGAGCCCTTTTTGCCACCGTTCGCCGTCGAGCCGTTTGAACCCTTTCTCGCTCGGTATCGATTCTCGACTCCGTGTTTAATATTGCGTGAATAATATTATGATCGGTTGTGCCTAGTGTGTTCGTTAATTTAATATACGTGTTATGATGTTATATAATTATGGTTGCTCGTGATTGTATCGTCGTGATTTTATGTGTTATCGTATGTTCGGGATCTCTTCGATTTTCTCAAAAATCGAACGAGACCTCGAAAGTTGTGTAATTCAGTGGATATTGAAACAATGTCGAGTCCTTGGTCTTATGAAAAGGCCTCGGACGAGAAATTTTATGTTGTGAATTAATTGCTAAAGTTGTCGAGCTTTTTAATCACTGATTCGGTGTTCAAATTTTTAAAAATAGCTCGCTGCTCGAAATGATTTGAAATTTTGAGGGATGTGTTATCTGTTCATTGTCTGCCTTGTGTAAAAATTTCATAATTTTTAGAGGCCTGTAGCTATTTTTAAATAATTAAATTGTAATCTGTCCAGAATAATGTTAAATGCATAAAAAATTCATGCCTGACTGAAATGAGCTGAAATTCTAATATGCCATGACTCTGTGACTTATATGTGTTGTGTTAAAGTTTTAGAAATTTTGGAGTTGATTTGATGTGGTAAATATTTTATTTATCGAATCTGCAGAAACGTTGTTTGAATTTTTATAAATTGGTTACTGCATGCAAAATTCTGAAATTTTACTGAGAGGCATATTTTAGGTGTTTAATCATGTTTGTAAAAGCTGGGAATTTTTGGAGTCCGTTTTGTTTCAGTTTGGGTTTAAATTTGATAAACTGTTGTTGCTCGTATGAATTTTTAAAAATAGCAGCAGTTAACATTTAAGGCTGAGATTTTTATACATGGACTTTAGCATGCTGTATGTGGTTGTGTAAAATTTTCAGGTTCAGATTCGGTCATTAAGTCCGAGTATGAATTAATGTGCCCATTTTGCTGATATACTGTTCGAATTTTATAAAATAGGGTATTTTGAGTTTAAAGCTGAAACTTTGTGGTTTTACATGTTGCTGGAAGATGAAATTTTGGGTAAATTTTCAGAGCTTAATTCGTAGGGTAGCTTGACCATCTATTTTCATGCGATTAAATGATTCTATTTCCGAACATGATTTTTATGAAATTTTGAGAATCGACTTGCTTTTAGTTTTTCTGTGAGTTTGACTTGGTCAATCCTTAGATGGATTCATATGATCTGGTGTATGTGTTTTGATCAAGTTAAGAGCTGAGTCTTAGTGTTCCAATTCCACAGGACTTCACGAACTACTTAGTCGAAACAAGTTCGACTAGGTCTGCTTTTGTGATTTTCGATTAAAGTCAAGATAGATATTCATTGTAGGATCTTGACATAATGTAGGTGTTTGAGGAGTCGAGCCTCGGTCCTCATCTTTTCTGATTTGCTATCATCAATCCGAAATTTCCAGGTGGGTTATTCAAAAATTATCTATGCATATGTGTGATTTATTTATGATAAAAGTTTGGTGTGATCTATGTATGAAAATGAACATGTAGCCTATCGATGTGAGCTTGATGGCCGTCGATACGGTTGTCCCCGTATGATAAGATACGGTTACCCTGTGAGGTAAATCTCATTAAGACCTATGAGAAGGCCGTGTCATTGATGTGGCACGCACTCCCATGTTTCACTGATATGGCATGGCTTAGCTTTGATGAGCATAGATGTACATGAGTGAGTCTTTGATGAGACTAGAGTCATTGATGTGACTAGAGATGTGACATGATTTAATTGTTTATGTTCATGCTGCGACCATACCATTTATAAGTTATTCATGTGCATAGTGTGAGTACGATAGTTAACTGTACTCACTCCCACCTGCTCGTAACTGATGCAGGTTAAGCAGTTGGCGGTGACGAGACGAGATGACGAGTGGTGGTTATGACATTTATTTATTTAATTTTGCTTCCGCTTAGTTTATGAACTCATGTCGAAATTTGGATATTGATCATGTCGTTTGAAACTTGGGAGTTATGAATTATCTTTTGTGATTTTGAATTTAATGAATGCTAGTGAGGTTTATGATTTAATATTCGAGCATGCTATCTTTCTTTAATGTGGTTGCTTTTGCGGATAAAAGCTTTTGGTAAAATGAGTAGTGCCCACTGAGTTTTAAATTAAATTTAAGTTTGAAAAAAAAAATTAAATTATTGTGATTTTTGTTAAATAAATTCGATAAATATTTCAAAATAAAGTGGGGCATTACAGCCGAGGCCGCAGGGAACTGGGCAAAAAAAATTTCTGATCGTAGCAGTGGATTACTTTACGAAGTGGGTGGAGGCCGAACCGTTGGCAAAAATCACGGAGGAGAAAGCCATACAATTTTTATATAACAATATTTGTTGCAGGTTTGGTGTCCCTAAGGTGTTGGTGTCCGACAATGGGACACAATTCAATGGCAAGCGGATTCGAGCATGGTGCGAAGACATGAAGATCGAGCAACATTTCGCATCAGTCGCTCATCCACAAGCCAATGGACAAGTCGAGGTGACCAACAGAATCATACTGAATGGCCTGAAAACGAGACTGGAGAAGGCGTCGGGCGCATGGGTTGATGAGCTCACTTCAGTACTTTGGGCGTATCGAACAACCCCAAGGTCCACCACGGGAGAAACACCATTCAGTTTGGTTTATGGCATGGAGGCGCTACTCCTGGTCGAGATCGAGGTCCAATCCCAGAGATCGAGCACATATGATCCAGAGCAGAACGAGAACTTGATGATGGCGGCCCTCGACACGATCGAAGAACTTCGAGAACGTGCCTCGATCAGGGTCGAGACATACAAGCAAAGAATGCGAGCAGCACATGACAGAAAGGTGAAGGTCAGAAGATTCCAGGTGGGTGACCTGGTCTGGAAGAGGATGGACGTGCTGAAGCACGTGGGCAAACTCGAGCTCAACTGGGAAGGACCATACCTGGTAGAGAAGGTTCATGCGGGAGGAGCATACTCACTTAAAGACGCCGAAGGAAGATCACTCCCCAGGTCATGGAACGTGGCTAACTTGAAGAAATATTATGTTTAAATTTTTCTTTAGCTCATCTCATTTCCCCTTTCCTTTTGTTGGAAATTTTTCAAAAAATGATGTGATCGAATTCTCAGTTTTGATTAATGAAATTTCAGTCACAATTTTCAATACTTTGCCTAATTATTGCTTTATTCTATTGTGCATATGCGATGTCGTATAATCACTGGCTGGTCGAAGAAAATATCCATCATGACTAAGGCCGAGAGGCTGGATGGTCGCATGTAACGACCACCCCTTTGAGGGTGGACATGTGCTCGAAGGCAAAAAATCCATCATGACTAAGGCCGAGAGGCTGGATGGTCGCATGTAACGACCACCCCTTTGAGGGTGGACATGTGCTCGAAGGCAAAAAAATCCATCATGACTAAGGCCGAGAGGCTGGATGTCGCATGTAATGACCACCCCTTTGAGGGTGGGCATGTGCTCGAAGGAAAAAAATCAATCATGACTAAGGCCGAGAGGCTGGATGATCGCATGTAACGACCACACCTTTGACGGTGGGCATGTGCTCGAAGACAAAAAGTCCATCACGACTAAAGCCGAGAGGCTGGATGGTTGCATGTAACGACCACCCCTTTGAGGGTGGGCATGTGCTTGAAGACAAAAAATTCATCACGACTAAGGCCAAGAGGCTGGATGGTCGCACGTAACGACCACCCCTTTGAGGGTGGACATGTGCTTGAAGACAAAAAATCCATCATGATTAAGGCCGAGAGGCTGGATGGTCGCATGTAACGACCACCCCTTTGCGGGTGGACATGCGCTCGAAGACAAAAAATCTATCATGATTAATGCCGAGAGGCTGGATGGTCGCATGTAACGACCACCCCTTTGCGGGTGGACATGCGCTCGAAGACAAAAAATCTATCATGATTAATGCCGAGGGGTTGGATGGTCACATGTAACGACCACCCCTTTGAGGGTGGACATGTGCTCGAAGACAAAAAATCCATCATGATTAAGGCCGAGAGGCTGGATGGTCGCATGTAACGACCACCCCTTCGAGGGTGGACATGTGCTCGAAGACAAAAATCCATCATGGTTAAGGCCGAGAGGCTGGATGGTCGCATAAAACGACCAACCCTTTGAGGGTGGACATGTGTTCAGTGGCATTTAAGTCAGTGGGATCAATTTAACTTATCAAAATTAGTTAAGGAGATAAGAGGAGTGACTTTAGTTGATTTGCATGACATCGACACATAGCGACAGCGCAAGATTGTCAATAGTAAAAGCAACGTACAAGGTAACACATCAACCGACACATCAACAACCAATAACAAGGAAATTTTTGCGCGCTTCAACAACAATATTAATTCTACATACTTCAATGAAAATCATAATAAAAAAGAAAGGGTACAGAGTTCAGCAAAAATCGAAATTACAAAGACTTCACGAGACAGCATTATTAGGATCTTGTAGAATCTAATCGGCATTGGCGTCGTAGTCATTATGAGCTTGTTCTGGCAGTGGCTCGAGCTGCTGCTACGCTGGCTCAACCGGCTGGCTCGAGCTAGAGGTCGATCCAGTCGGATGACGGGTTCGGGCGAGCGAGAGGAGGCGTATAACCGTCATGCAGCTTGAAGCTACGCTTTAGTAGGTCGTCGCTATCCACGACAAGCTCGAGGAGGCCCGACCACCAGTCATGGTCGGCAGGCAGATCGAGGGCACTCTGGTAGTCGGTGGGAACCTTGGGCATAGCATCCCAAATAGCTTCCATGTTGAATTCCTCGAAGCTGTCTTCCGCGATTTGGGCTCCCGCATGCTGCATGATAGCTCCAAAGCAGTCGGTGCCATACGCCTGCACCTCCTTCAGATATTGGGGTGACTGCTTGAAGGCAGTCACCACTTGCTCGCGGTACCCTTGAAGAAAGCGCTGGCCCGCGGTGGTGTGAAAAACCATCCTCTTCGCTCGAAGTGCAGCCTTATCGATTAGGGGCTTAGCCCTTTGCTCGAACGCGATGTTCTCAGGCGCTCAAGCCACCTTTTCTTCCTCGAGCGCAACCTCGAGGGTTTTCTGCTTAGCCCCCTCAGCCTCCAAAGCAGCTTTGAGAGCCTCTTTCTCCGCCCGCTTAGCTGCGAGCGCCTCCTCAAAAGACTTGAGGGCCCCCTCAAGCGTCTCCTTCTCGGAGATGAGGACCCTAACCTGGGCGGCCACCTCCTTTAGTTTCTACTGCAAGGCGTGCCCTTTGACAACGAGATCGGCCACTCGATCACTGAGGACGAGAGACCCTCGCTCGATTGCAGGAATGGAGCGGCTCGAGCTGGCTAGCATCTGCTCGATCAAGGGCGCGAGTTCGACCACTCCCTATAAGTACATATAAACGAAGAATTAGAGCACAAATAATAAAAGCAGGTAAGATAAAGCAGATATTCACTAAGTTATAAGGGATTACCTGAGCTAGCCATCGGGCAATACGATCGCCCCGGTCATGTAGGGTACGACCGTCATTTTACCAATCGGTAGGAAGGTTGATGGGGGGGGGAGAACATCCTTTAGGAAGGACGAGAACCCTAGGCCGTCGAGAGAAGTGATTGGGACGGCGGTCTCCTCGAGGCGACGGCGCTTGCTAGCTCCCTCATTCCCCTCGACAGGGGGACGCTTGAGTTGACTCTCCTCGAGTAGTCTCCTCAGGGGAAGCAGGTATGTGGATGATAGGAGTGGCTGGATCGCGGGGAAAAGGTTCCGGTTGAGGAGAGGCTTGCTGCTCGAGCTGTTCAGGTTGTTTGGGTTGTCGGTCGACTTGAAGGTCGGTCGAGGACGGCTCCTCGACGACCGGCCCGGCCATGGATGGAGGACGAAGATCAACCTCCATGGCAGAAGTCATTTTCCCCGGTGGTGGTGAAGCCGAGCGGGTGGACTGAGAAGCGGTCGAGTCAGCGGACTTCGAGCTCGATCCCTCGGTCGCTTTCTTCTTCGACGCAACGGGTTTGCTATTCCATACTGCAATCCGTTGGTCGAAGAGCGCCTTTGTCAAAGGTGTCGAATACTCGCGTGGGAGCTCCTTAAGCCACGGAGTTGGCGCCCAAGGGAAAGCCCAAACCATCCGGAATCCCTGATCTCTGACACAGGCTGTTGTCGACAAAAGCGAATTTGTCTTTCCATTTGGGAACGTTTGATAGGGTGTCGGAAATAAAATGAACGTCGTTGCGGCTCTTGAGGTAAAGCCCCTGGGTATGTTTCAAGGGTATGTAGCAATAATGGAAAAAATCTAGGTCGAGCCAACCTAGACAAATGTGGCAGAGAATGATAAAGACGGTGATAAAACGGATAGCATTAGGGGGGAGCTGGATCAAGGGAAGATGGAACCATTTACAGAGATCGACCATGTCCTGGCTTAAGGGAAAACGGACACTGAGTTTAAATTGAGTCTCAAAGAAAGCGTAGCAATTTTGTGGAGGGTTATCATAGGTATCCCGAGGGCCAGGGGATACAAAGACCCATTTGGTTGGAGGGCCGACCTCATCTGTATTCAACCAGCCGGCTATAAGAGCACGGGAAGAAGCCTTTGCAGAGGAGAAGATTTTGGTCAATTTGCCCTTCTTCTTGGTAGACTTAGAAGAGAAAGAGATAATGCGCTGAGAAAGAGGGACATGGTCCGCATTCTGATCACGAGACGCTTCAGCCGCATCGAGAGCCTCCTCAATTGCGTCAGAAGCTCCGAAGGCTGGCCGACGGCGACGAGTGAGGGGAATATGGTCGAGAGTATCATCATCTGGTTCATCGATCAGACGACGAGGTTGAGGCGGAGGACAAGAGGTGGTATGATCGGAAGGACGGAAAGTGTTGAGGGGAACAGGACAGTAAATTTCCTCCACCGAGCGAGAGGGAGAGTGAGGAACAGGCCGACGAATTTGAGATGGCGACGTAGCGGTCGCATCTTCGCCGGAATGATGACTTTGCGCGTTAGAAGCAGCGGAATCTGAAAAACAAAAGAAAGGAGGAGAAAGAAAGAGATTAGGGTTTCGGAAGATGGAAAAAGGGGTTTTTTTCTTCACAGATGAAAGGAGGAGATTTTGAAAGAGGAGAACTAATAGAGAAGGCAGGAAATTGAAAAAATAAAAAAATAAGAACACAAAATTAGAGCACAGGGAACTTACTCATGGTCGCAGTAGAAGACGGTTGCCAGAGAATGTTTGATGAAGGCGCCGAGAGCAAGGGAGCACGATTTGCAAAGGAAGAAGTTAAGACGCAAGGGAATTCGAGATTGCAAAAGTGAGAAAAAGTCGAAAAATTTGCTAAGTACGGTATTTATACAGAGGCATAAGATGAAGGGTCGGTGGAAATAGTCGTTAGGTGAGAGCGAGATCCGATGGCTGTGAGAATTAAAGGGGCACAGATAGCGAAGCGGCGCAGATCGCGAGGAGAAATGATGATTAAAGGTACTGGATTAAAAGGACGCGTGGCAGACGGAAATCGCGCTGACAATAATGGGAAATAAAAGGTGGGCAAAATGCATCATAAAGCCGGTCAAATGGTCGAGAAGTGGGAGCAACGTTGGTCGGATGATCGAAGGAGGAGATAAGACCCAACCAGGAGGTCGAGGAGTCAACAGATCGAAGAGACAAGACACCAATTCACTCTTGGATCGAGTCATTCAGACTCGACCAGAGTGGGGGGGGACTAGATGATGTGGGATATTATATGCTTAAAGAATAGACCGGTTTACCACATTGGCCGGGCGAGCTCGATGTTGGGAAAAATGTATTGGTCGAGCGATAATCGACCAAAAGGGAGATGATCGAGCAGGATGGCATGAAGTGGTCGATGATCGACCTAGCGAAGGGGGACTTGGTCAGATCGAGCACTCGACATGTGAAGGGTAATCGAGAGCGTGGCTTGAACGTGAGAAAGCGCGTGGGCTTAGTCTGAAGATCCTAACGGAATGTGCAGAGAATAATCTCCCTCTGCTCAGAGGGATACGTGGCGAGACTACATTGGTGCAGAGCAATAGTGGCGATAACCACCTCTGACACCTCTGACACACGTATACTGTGTGTGTACGGACAGGCAGCGCGGGTAGGACAGCTCACCAAATCCGGGCAGCTCCTAGGGTAGGTATCTCACTCCTATATATATAGAAGTGAGCTCTTTCTTGTGACTTACGATTTATCCATATTCTTACTTTGGAGAATTGAGTAAAACACATACTTACTTAAGCATTGGAGGCTCTTCACCGGAAAACCCCCCTGGTGTGAGAGTTCTTTGCAGGTACGCGGCGTTCTACCGGTGAGGAGTAGGAAGACGAGCCGATTTCAAGCCGATCAGAGTGTTTTGCGTTACCAGGAATATTGCGGCCATTTGGCTGCCATGATGTACATTTCTCAGTATTTCTATAATATTTGATGT
>BKCP01007848.1:2049499-2106565 GCA_008636005.1 Striga asiatica | reverse complement strand
TATGTATACTAAGAAGAGTGTATTTGAGATTTTGATTGACATTTTGAGACTTTTTAAAACACATAATTTTTTAAGAATTTTTTTGTTTAATAAGAATCCTTAGAAATCTCATGTCTTTGATGTGATTTGCTTTGGTCTTTTCTCCTCTTTCGTCTTATGGGTTTTTGCGGCTTAGTGTACGAAGATAACCTCGTTTGCCACGATCTGTTGTATCTATTCTTACGGTGGGCATTCAGCCGAGCCATCCTCGTATTCTTTCGCGCAATCGTCTGCCAAATCATATCCACAGCATCGTTCGCCTCAGAAGGGAACCGATACTCGAAATGCCCACTCACTTCCTTCAATTTTTCCCAGATCTCGACTTCATCGGCTCATGCGGCGACTGCAAATTCGCATTGCTCGAGAATCTCGACGCCGCCACCTCCCATTCCCCGGACGCGCACCGCCGCCACCCCCAAGCAAGACTCAGAACAAGGCATGGTTCGAAAAAAAAGGTATTCGAGGTTCAGGTCGAAATGGCTCGAAAATGATTGATTTTATCAGATTGAAACCAATCTTGAGTTTGAATCCATTTAAATTTGACTTTTAGAATAAAATATTGTGGAAAAAGATGAATTATAATTGATTTGGTATTTGTATTTTGTATTCCACATATAAGTAATTCTTAAATCTAGACAAATCTAAATGATAAATAAATTGAATATCTCATGTCTTTTTAAGACTTTGTAAAATCCTAAATAAATACACAAATTATATCTTTCGTCAATACTTTTTGAAAATCATTAGATATTAATAGGTTAGAGACTTGCGACTGGATTGATATGAAATAGTATCTCTCCCCACAAAAGCATTATGTTTTGCTAGGAATGAACAAGATATTGAAGAATTGTCAAAAATCATAATTACTGATACGGGTCTTTTCCACGGGAAAGGAAAATCATGTCTTACAATAGAAACATAAGTGACGTGGATTATTTTTAAAAAATGTATTTTTTAAATAATGTATTTTTCTAAGAACTCTTTACAATAGTTTTGAAAACCGATATTGGGAAAACCCTTCCGGTGATTCAAAACTTTTCCCCAAATCCGACCAAAGCTTCCTCCTCATCAGATTGTTCCGCCTTCCTCGGTGACGGAGATGTCACGGCCCGTGGTCGTCCTTGACCACCTGGTTCACTCCTGGTGACGCGCGCCCCTTAGATGGCCATGGAAGCTCAGCGGTCGGAGGTCCGTTTGATTGGTTGCAGACGGGGCACCAGTTGGTGGTGGTGACCCTCCTGGTCGGCGTCAGGCCGTCGATTCAAGTTTTCCCCTCAATTGCTGGTGGGAGCTGTTCTGTGGAGGTAAGCCATTAAATTTTCTTTTGTCTGCGGTCGATGGGTCGCGCCTTTCCGGTGGGGCTTCGCCGTTATGGTGGTGCCTGACCTCAGGAAGTTGGTGCTCTGTGGTCGTTTTGAGCGGTGCGTGAGCTGACGGGTGGGGCGGGACTCCGGTGCTGCGGCAGTCCTGTTGCAACGGTTAGGGTTGAGGGTGTGAGCCACTCTCACCCCCCTGTGCGGTTAGTGGTGTTAGGCGGCGGGGGATGGGTTCTCTCGAGCTCGGCTAGTGGTGTTTGACGAGTTCGGGTGGGTCTGATGTGGGGGTTGGCCGTTGCTCTCTTATTTGGGGACGGGTCGACTCCGGGATTGGTTCTGGGGTTCGGTTAATTCTATTGTATAGGCGTTATCGCAGTTTCAGTAGCCGTTGCTCGAGCCTGGAATCTTTCTTGTGTCGATCGTTCACTGCGGGTCTGGCTCTTTCGTTTGCTGGGGAAGGACTCTGTTTTGTTTTCTTTTATTTTGTTGCTTGAGTCTGTGTTAGTTATATATTTTTGTCTTTTTTGTCTGGGTTCTTTACCCAAGTGTTTTATGTCTTGTTTTTTTTTGTCTGGGCCGTTGACCTCTGTGTGAGCGGGAGCAATTGATTATCCTGTGGGGACCAGCTCATGTCTCTATTCTTCTGTGGGGAGCTTTTCATTGTAGATTTTCTGTGCGTTTTTTGAGTGGTGGTTTCGAGTGTCTTGTTTTGGTTTCTAGCGGTTGCTAGTGTCGGGCTTCTAGGCGGTCGTCAGACCTGTCCCCCCATTTTATTCAGCTTTGGGCTGCGTTCCAAGTTGTATCTTTGCACATTTCTGCGTTTATTATACAAAAATTTTCTATTGTTTCGAAAAAAAAATAAACTCTTTACAAATTTAAAATAAATATTTCTATTTTCATTTTAATATTTTTATAATGAATGTTTTTTATGTTGTAAAACTAAAGTTTATTTCTTAATAAATTCTTAGAACACACATGCAATGACGTATCTGTATTGGGCCCAGGCCCCCTGATTTTTTTGAAAAAAAATAATAATATATATGTATAATAATAAAATATATATATAGTAATGATTTAATCTTTCGGCCTCTTAATTATAAATCAATTTAGTGATTTAAACCTAATATTTAGTTGGACTGTTACATTTTTTAATGTTGATGTTTGTATTTTTTTTTTTGTAATCACATATTTTTAAATTTATTTATTTTCTGTTTAAAAGGAATTTTCATTTGATAAACTCTCATCAACAAAAATGATATCAATGTTCTACAAAAGTTCAAATTTAAATCAAATATTTAATAAAAAAAATTATTTTTTCATAAACTATAGATGTTGAACTTAAATTATAAATACATGAAATATCATTTTTTTGTTTATTTTTCTAAAAGTTTGAGTGTGATACGAATTCTAAGTTTTGAAAAACTTGATGGTACATAAATCGATATTTATATTTATATACAATTTTATATAAAATAAATGTTTCGACTTAAACTATAAATTTGTTATAACATTTAAAATTAGGTCCCCTGAATGAAATTGCTAAATCCGTTTGTATCAAGATATGTAATATATAGCCGTACATATATGAGCAGGTATATACATAGTGCCAATGTCAAATACAAAACAATTGTTATTTGGCTTGTGCTCTGCACTTGATCTCATAGACAAATTCAAAATCAATATATTATTTTCCATATTTGACTCTATAACTTCTGTATTTTTTATCTATTTAATTTACTAATGATGTTGTATTAGTTAACTATGAGAAAGTGTTCCTTAAAATCTATTTTTTATAACTACAATCGTCCCAAACCGATACATATTTCCCGATGCCTCTTTATTTATTATTTTCAGAAATTAATATACTTAAAAAATTTTATAAATAACAATAGATACATATATAATTTAGGAGCTTCAACTAGAATCTACAAATAAGTAAAACCAGGTTTGTAATAAAGCCTGGTTTAAAATATGAAGCCAATTATATATGATTTAAGATATGAAGCAATTAAACCAAAAAAAAAAGTGGTTACCTGACAGATATCACACTTGGGTATAGTGGAGGCGAAGAGGCGGAGACGTTGATGGTCAGTGGTGTTATGAATTCGGAGATCACAAAAATTGCAAAAAGCCTTCTCTTCCGAACAACACACCACTTCTGCCGCAGCTGCACCACACACATCACAACCTATTTGCATCTTTATTTTATTTCATTTTTTTGTCGAGTTTACGTACAAATAGATGGATACTCACACCTTACCCTACTTGCACATATATATATCTATATATCGCCAAGTGGCAGACTAGCTGTTGCTTGGCACTATTTTTTATATTTGGTTTTTGGTATGCGATTGAGGATATGTATCATAACACTCGCTTTGAATTATTTATAACATATCCTTTGTTAGAGTAATCCCGCATATATCAACAAATTATAATATTTATATCCAATAATATGTTATATTTATAAAAATAATAAATAACTTATTATATAATTTTAATAGTTATTATTATTATTATTGTTTTAATATACATAATGTATTTTCACTAAATTATGCATTTCTGCATGACCGACGTAACATAATGAATTTTCATATATGTTTCTTCCATCGTTAAAATAAAAGGACATAGGTGAGTTAATTGTCCTCCAGAAAATTTAAAACCAAATAAGTCAAAAGTATATATGAATTTGAAATGATTTCGATTTCCAAATGAATTATGATTCTCTGGAAAATTTAAACCAAATAAGTCAAACGTTTGAAAAGGTGTGATTTTTAAAATACCATGTATGTAGAGATTTTTTAATTTCACATTGAACCAAATCCTTCATTTTACAAAGTTTATATCTAAAAAACATGTGCATTTGTGTTTTTGAATTTGAATTGCATACAATTTGATATACACCATAAAAAAAAATTATGTGCATTCTTGATTTTGAATTTCAAGATACATACAATTTGATATACAACAGATTTTGACGTTGATATTTTGAAATTTTAAGTTGAACAAAATCTTTAATTTGAGGAATGATTGCAAAATTCACCAAAATGTTGAAAATCGGTCCAAAATTTTTAGAAAATAGACGCCATCAATGGCAGCCGCGGGGAGAAAAGGAAAAGGAAAACGTTATTTTTTTTTAAAAGATAATGAAGAGTTTTGTTAGTAACTAGTACAGAGCCCGTGCGATGCACGGGGTGCACAATTTTAAGGCTATTTATCCAGACTTATAATTATATACATGAATAAAGAAACCTGTACGGGATATATATAGTACGTGACCCGTGCGAAGCACGAGATATATTTATTTGGAGAATATTATATTATAAGATGCAATATTCAATAAAAGTTTATAATACGCAAGAAACTGTACAATGTTCAATAAAAGTTTTATAATATTCAAGTGGAGTCTTAAAGTCTCTTGTACATTAAGACTACTGACAAAATAATATTTTAATCAATGAGTTTCCTTTCCTTGTAGCCAAATTGTGAATGTGATTTGAGGAGTACAACAAATCGATATATAGCTGACTTGCTTTTTTCATTGTAGTTTTTTTTTTTTTTTTTTTTTATAATGAATTTAAAGATATTCTAAAATATAGCAAAAATTAATTTTTTTATTACAATTAGGAATTTTACTAAATATAAACTCTCAATCTATGGTGTTAATCAACGTTTAAGTCTAAAAAATTAGGAATTTTTACCTCTTTTAATCAACGTTTAAGTCTAAAAAACAATAGAGTTATTATAAGTTTTTTTTTTACATCTTTTAAAACATTAAATATGAGCATGTTAGGGCTAGCTTGTAAAATAATTAATATATTATCTCACTAAAACATTTATACTAATAAAAATTTAATTTTAGCATATAAATTTATCCCTTGATATAAGAGAAAGTAACAGTTTTACTTATTGTTGTTCACCATATAATATTTAATTATTATTTTATTATATAATAAAAAAGAAATATTGTTAAATAGTGTAGTAGAATTGTTATAAAATTATATGATTTTTTTTTTTTTACAATATGGATTTAATATTTTTTTTATGATTTGATAATATAAACAAATCTATACTTAACTTTGACAAATAAAACAAATAAATACTTTAGTAAGTATTTAATGTATATACTAAATAGGAATATATTTGGTATAATCAAATACCAAATATAATCAAATAAGTCAAAGTGTACATATTTATTTGGTATTTGATTTTTTTTATTATTAAAATCTTTTTATTATACTTACCTTTTTAAAAAAATAAAACAAATAAATAAATCAATTAAATAAATAAAATATTATAATACCAAAATAGTAATGACATTTAATGCAGTTGACTTTTCTGGATAGTAAATGTAGTAAATAGAATATCCTTTTATATAGTATAATACGGAAATAGTAATGCAATAAATGCTGTTGACTTTTCTGGCTACTTAATTTGGTAAATAGTACCCCTTTAATATAAGTATAGATTTAATATTCATAACTACAAATTATATATGTAAAATAGCAATGGAAATCGTAAGTTAACCAATGGTATATCAATTAATTATATTGCAATTATATTGCACCGCAATAATATTGTTGTAATAGAAAACGTAGCAAGAATACAAACAGGTGAATTTACTTCAAAACCCCCACAGAGCCAATACAGATCTCACTATCCTTTGCTCTGCTTTTCCACCGGCGGTGGTGGTGGATGGGCGGCGGCGGTTCTTGCCGCCGCCTGGCGGCTTTGGCCGCGGGGGGCCCAGCTGCGGAGGTAATCAACGAAATATAAGACGATGCACAGATATGAGGCGACCAAGCAATGACGAGGAGCACAATTGCATATGCTTTCATCTTGTTTTTGTAGTAATTAGTATGAATCCCGTGCGATGCACGGGTAAGAGATGTTCATTAATATTTTTAAATTAAAAATGTTCATTAAATAATATTTATAATTTAAAAATATGGAATCAATTTGTAATACAATTCACCTATATTAATTTATTTAAAATATTATATGAAATTTAAATTGAGCAAAATTACATAAATCATGTATATATAAAATTAGGCACAACTCATACAGTGTAGGTAACTGATAATAAATTATATAATATTTCCATAAAATAACTATTTGATAAAATTTTACCATAAATTTAAAATTTCATGTGAATAATAAGTATAATATTAAAATTTATATTGTTTTATTATTAAAATAAGTTTATTTTTGCATAAACTATCCAAATCAAAAAAATTAAGTAGTTGAGTAATTTATTAAACTATAAATAACTGAATATTCTATTTACATTCAAATTAATATTGACTCATAAGGTATGAAAAATTATTTGTTTGAATTTTAAATTTCGAACCTATATTTGGATTATACAATAAATCTCCATATATATATATATATATATGTATATATATATATATATTATCAATCTCGAAATTTTATTAATTTGTTGTCAATTACCTTGTCATTCAAATTTATCAACTAATTCTCTTGAATTAAATTACAAATATTAATTTTTATTAACAAATATTTGTTCAAAGATCTCTCTAATTTTCAAGAGAAATACATACCAATTGTTGAATTATCATCAAGATCTTATGGCTATTTCTTATTGGAATATGCTAAAATTTGAAAAGCATATCACTTTGATTTTATAACAAATCAATCTAAAATTTGATTTTCATACCCATGCAAAATAATTCATATCACTTATTTTATTTCCAAAATTTTTAAATACACTTCTATCCATACCAAATAAAATACATACCATTTATATTTGAACATTTCATACCAAAACAAAATTATTCTCTTTTTATTCATCATAATACTCAATTATTATTTTATTATAAAATTTATTTTTAATAAAATATGTAATAATTGTTTAAATTAACCACCCAATTTTATTATGTAAAAATATTTTGATATTTCTAACAAACTAAATTTTATACTTTTATAGTTTACGCAACACGAAATTTTATTTACGCTACGTAGTGTAAGAACCAAAATGCGACGAATGATGTTATAAACATTTTCAAACACTAAAAGGTATAAAATTCTATATGAATGTTTGTTAAGGCGAGATTACATTATTTATGGGAAAGCCTGTGCGTCAGGCACGGCTAAAAATTTTAAATATTGATTTGTTAAAGTTATGTGGATTATATTGATATGTAAATACATATTTGCTATAAATAAAAATAGTTAGTGTTTGTCATATATATTTCATATGAATTGTTTGGGCTATATAATATCAATGTATTTTATGATTTAAGATATATATGGCTTAAATAAATAGAATACATAACATGGAGAGATATTTGTAAAATTTACGGAAACAATTTTTTCCTTTTTTTCTTTAAATATTTCTATAAATATATTTATTAACTACACAATATATGCACAATATAGGACCAAAAATCCGAGACAAAATGCCACTTACATTTTAATTATTTCCAACTACTACATACCAAGAGTCCTGTCCAAAAAAAAATATAGAAAATCTCTAATTAATTTTTCCTTCCGAAATAGAAATATCCTACATAAATGTAGCAAATGAAACCATAAGTTCTCTTTCATTATTCATTGTTTTTAATAGATAGTACTACAAAACACCATGTTCATAAATGTATTATTTTTTGGTGACTTGAATTCACCATAAGAAATTACATCGGTTGTACGTACTATCTAAAAAAAAATACTTATTTTGTTTAATACAATAAATCAACCCAGAATCTGAATAAAAAAAATTGGCAAATTAGCATAATCTTCAACCCTCCCTCCATATGGCAAGTTATGGATAATCCTTTGAAGATTCACCATTTATTGAAATTAAAGAATCTGAATCAAACAAATTGGCAGGTAAAAAAACGTGTGATTTCCATATAGACATCAATTTAACCTAAAATAAAATAAAACTTATGATTTAAAAAATAAACATATATAAAAATTGAATTGGAAAATCAATAAATGTCCTCCAACATTTTTTTAATCTATATGTATAAAAAATGTGTATTTCCCTGAAATAGTAACTAAAATCCTGCCAAAAAAAATCAAACTTACATTTATTATTAATTTTTTAAAACATTTTTGAAAAATGATGGTCAATTATTTTAAATTCAAATTAATATAACTAATCTACAGAATAATCTTGGTCAAATATTGTGGCTATTACTTTTTTTGTTAATTGCATGTTTTAAATTTGGTATATAATATGCTAACAGAAAAACAATTTTTTTTTACTAAAATCAAAAATAAAATGGTAAGATCTTCTCCCACTCACAAATGTTAATGTGGGGCAGTGAATAGAATTTTTTTGCAAATTGGGATGCTAATTTTTTAATTAAACAACTAACTTAATTTTTTGCATGACAGAAATTTGTTTCCATAATGATTAAATATTTCCAAAAACACAAAACTTAATACAATCTCGGCCAGCTAATCAGTTTGATCCTTCATTTATATTAAAACTAAAATCGAAATTTGTTTCCAAAATATCGGACATATATGTGACCAATTAGATTCTCTTCAATTTTTTTTACCTTTTTCGATTCAAATTTCAAAAACACCGGCCCTTTCCAAAATTTTCTAAAAGTTACTAATAAAAGTAAATATAAATTATTTTGGCGGGATTTTAGTTGCTATTATAAGTAAATGTCAAACTTTTTTATATTTATATAGATGTAATTATATAGATGTTAAGATAAGTTGGAATATATCCAAAAAAATATCCAAATTTGTTACCTAAAAAATTGGAATTCCTATGATTTCATAGTTGAGAAAATCCGGTGGTTTCCTGAATAATTGGAAAGAAAATACGGCCAAATTGTTTATACTGGAATGATTCCAGTATTTTGTTTTAGTGTTTTTTGCCTGATTCTATTTTGGAATGATTTAAAATAAACAAAAATCAAAAAATAAATTATTTTTGTATTTTTGTAATTGGTTTCCACAAATGAGAAGTCAATGGGGTTGTTGACCAGTCTTTTAAAAGTTTCGACAAATAATTTATTGATATCTCTTTTTTAATATATATAGATATAGATATGTAAAAAACACAGCTAAATGATGTATAATAATTTTGTTTCTGTGTTCATATCAACCCGTCCAAAACATTTTAGAAAAACATTTTTACAATTTGAGTACTATTTTATTTTTCTTTTAAAAATATACAATATTTGTTGACATTTTTATTTTATCTATCCTATTAAATTGTTACGACATCTTCTACAAACTTTCATGAAACACCCGACTTAAAAACTTGAAGAGTACAGCTACTGACGTATCAATGTGTATAACGAAATTTACTGTGAAAGCTCTTCCACCGTTCAAATTAACTCACAGTTGGAGTTGTTTGGCGCTTGTGAGAATAGAGGGTGAACAATCTTTTATACTATACCAATTATTCATTAAGCTCAGATAGATCAATTTTGAGTTATTGATGAACCGCTGACAGCTTGGAAGTTCAATTTGAGAACTCATTAGTTGAAAAGGAGGAAAATTGTAAAATCTAACCTATTTTTGGGTCCTAGTGGTTAAAAAATCTGTTAAATAAAACCGAGTTTGACACGATTTTGATTGATCTTATAAATATTTTATTTGGGTTGAATTAGATTTTGCAAAAATTGAATTTTAGTCAGCCATTTTTGCAAAAAACATCCATCATATAGAGGTTGTCTTCAAAAAAAGGTCCACCATGTTGCCACTTTCATTAAGTTTTGTACAATTTTCGGAATGGATTGATAGAAATGCTGATGAGGACGAATTAATTTCTCACGTGGAAGGATAATTTCTGATTGTGGATTAATAATTGTGACATGGATGGATGTAGAAATTTTTTAAAATTATTAATAGACCAAGGATCAGTTATTCTTAAAAACTCTCAAAATCATTGATTTACCTAAGCCTAACTATAACTTTTGAAATAACAAGATAGTTCCTAGAACTTATCAGGTTTTCAAAAACGAGTTCCTACAATCCCAAACCTATTTGAGTCTTGTCTTCACCCATCCGCCTCTATCACACGACCTTCGATCGGCCGCTGATTCCTAGAACCACGTGAACCCCATGGCGACTTGCAAGAGACGCAACACATCGTGAAGTACTTCAAGGCAAAATTGGATTTCATGCAGAGGCCAATTCAAGGAACAAATACAGTTTGACTAAGTTGAGCTAAACTCAACGGAATTACACCAGTGAGGTTGTTGTGAGACAAATACAGTTCAACTTAGCCGCTTAAATTCCTGATGGTGGTCGGACCAGAGCCGTTAACGGAGCACAACCTTAGATCAAGCACCAGGAGTGAATCGAGATGCAGGCCAAGCCACTCATGGATCCACCTGGAAGCACAATATTCGAGGCGTTGAATGAGGACAAAATAGTCAAATTCCAGAGCGCGTCGACAAAGGGGTTGGAGACTCAGAAGAATGGCGGAGTGAAAGTAGGACAATCATGTTATTATCATTGTTGGATTTTTACCTTTTTTTGGTCTGCCATGGAATTGGAACCAAAAGAGGCACATTATTTTCGTACTTAACATGTATGTATTTGTCATACTATTATTACATTTTTTTTATATCTTGTTTATATGATGTGATGAAATGACTTAAATTTAATATCAATATATGTATAACTTTTGTGATGCAGAAGGATGCTATCAAAACTTTCTTGGTCAGGATATTGGCTAATAGTTGGCGAATTTTTTACTAGGAATATTAGTTGCTTTTCTTGAATTTTTGGAATTGGAGATACGATTCTTTCATGATTTTGTGCTATATTATTCTCTTGTACATGCGTGAAATGTTAAAATTGGTGAATTGTGTTTGTAAGTTTTTGTTATATTTATGTGGAAAATTTGCATTTTTGGTCCTGCTGTTTTGGCCTCGTGGCAATTTTAGCCCTGGGATCGGAGCATTTTCCTATTTAGTCCTGTAACTTTCAAAGTCAATGCAATTTTAGTCCTTCCGGTGCCCAAAAGTCAACAATGCGGTCCAATTTGTTATGTGGCCCGCACGTGACGCCCTCATGGCCGATCTCCTCTGACTTGGCAAGCCAGGACGCGGACGTGGCACCGAAACTAATTCAAAAATACATAAAAAAAACATAACAAAAATCCACGTGGCAATTGAATTAGTTAAAAAAAATTAAAAAAACGACAAAAAAAACACGTAATCATTTATTAATGGAGGGAAAATTAAGGGCAGATGAAACGTTATTTGAGAGGATCAAAACCCTAATCTTCATTCCATTGGGTTTTTCCAGAACACAATTGCAGAATGAAATTCGATTTCAGAGCATGAAAGGTCGTTCTTGAGAGAAGATTCTAGAGAAATTTCACTTCAGATAGACGACGATGAGACAAAGGCCGATTGAGTGAGAAGGAGATAAAGGTCGATTGAGTGAGAAGGTTGATTGAACGATCGTGAAGATGGTGAAGTCAATAAGGATTAGGTCAAAGGAATATTAAGACGCAGACATCCCTGCATACGGTGAGTTTAATGCAATTTTGCCTTTTTCATTGATACCCCTGTTTGTGTGTTTTGTTTTTGTATTTGTGTTTTTTTTTTAATAATGACAAACTCTCTGTGTTTGTTTGTTTGTCTTGTTTCTTTATTTGTTTGCTTTTTAGGTCTGTTCTCCGTAGATCGTAGTAGTGAGTTTTTTACAGTAACTATGTGGTGTGGTGGAACATTTCAAACAGAAGGTTTTGTGTGTTATAAAGGAGGGTCTAAAATGACATTTGATTTTGTCCATATGAGGTCCTTGAATAATTCCACATTGAAGAAAATGTTTGACAAATTTGGTGTTGTTGGTAGTAAGAAGTACTTCTTATTGATTGGTTTGGGTTTCAAGCCACTGCTTGATGATGAAGACATTAAAATAAGGGCTTTATGTCATAAATATGGTTGTAGAGAAATGACTTTGTATGTTGAATGAAGGTACATTCAGTCATTCCAGTTTGTCCATGGATGGGGGATGAATTAATTTCGATTCTGATTCTGAGAGTGGGAGTGAGTCTGAGAGTGGTTCTGAGAGTGGGAATGGTAATGGTGCTGAGAGTGAAAATGAGAGTGAAAAAAATGAAAATAAGAGTGGGAAGGTTAGTGGTTCTGAGAGTGAAAAAAATAAAAATGAGAGTGGGAAGGGCAATGGTTCTGAGAGTGGAAAAGGTGGTGATTGTGAGAATGAAAATATTAAACATGAGAGTGGGAATTTTGTTGGTGAGAATTTAGATGTTGAAGAAAATGAAAATGAACAGAGTGAACTAGAGAGGCAAGAAGATGAGGATGATTTTCTTGATACTGATTATGATTTCAGAAATAGTAGCAGTGATGATGATGATGCATTGTTTAGCGAGAATGTGGATGCAGGGGCTAGTGGGGATGATGGAGATTCTAGTACTGATAGTGATGATGATGTGGTTGAGGTTCCTGATGATTTAGATGAACTGAAGGTAGTGATGATGAAGATGTGGATCCTCCTGTGTTTAATTCTAACCAAGTGTGGGATCTTGTGTTTGATATTGGGATGGTGTTTGCAACTAAAGATGAATTTAGAAAAGCCATCCAATCACATTCAATTAAAACCAACAGAAACCTTAAGACAAAAAAAAAATGATAAGATAAGGGTGTATGTGAGATGTGTAGATGAAGAGTGTAATTAGATGATAAACCTATTGAAAATGAAGGATCAAGCCAGTTTCCAAATTAGGGAATACAATCCCATTCACTCTTGCTCTAAAACTTTTGAGGTTCAAAACATCAAATCAAAGTGGCTAAGTGAAAAATTCTTAAGCCATTTTCAAACTGATCCTAAATCAAGTGCTAAAGGCTGGAGACTTGATATTATTAACAACCTTAATGTTAATATATCAAAGGATCAGGCCTATAGGGCTAAGAGAAGATCCTTGTCACAACTTGAAGGAGAGCCTGATGATCAGTATTCTCAATTGTGGGATTATGCAGAGGAGTTGAGAACTTCAAACCCTGGGTCAACTGTTGTTCTTGCCACTGAGAAGTTTGATGGTGAGGAGAGATTTAACGAATTTTATGTTTGTTTTAATGCTCTTAGAGATGGGTTCAAGAATGGGTGTAGGCCAATTATGGGTGTAGATGACTGTCATTTAAAGGGTCCACATAGGGGGATACTCTTGACTGCAGTAGGTGTAGACCCAAACAACACATTGTTTCCCATTGAGGGACTGAGTGTTTTGAAACACGGGAGTGGTTTCTCATAATTCTGAGGAAAGATTTAGGCATTTCTAGGCCTGAGAAGTATACCTTCATTTCTCATAAGCAGAAGGGGCTTATCAAAGCCTTTGATGTTGTCTTCCCTGGGGCTACTCACAGGTTCTATGTGAGGCACCTTCACAACAACTTTTTGAAGGCTGGGTATAGGGGTTTGGCCTATAAGTATGCTATGTGGAGAGCAGCACAAGCAACCACTGTTGGTGAGTTTAATACAAGGATACTTGAAATTAAAAAGATGAGTTCTGATGCTTTTGATTCATCTTGATAAACCACCACAGCAATGGTCATGAGATTTTTTTTCTAAACTGCCAAAGTGTGACATGTTGCTCAATAATGTGTGTGAAACATTTAACTGAAACATTCTTGAAGCAAGGGAAAAGCCCATTATCACTATGCTTGAGTGGATTAGAGAATACATATGCATTAAGATGCAGAAAAAAAAGAGATAAGGCAGTGTTGAAGTGGAAGAACAAAATTTTCCCTAACATAAACAAGATCCTTCAGAAACACTTGTCACATGTATCTGACTGCATGCCAATTAAATGTGATGATAGGCACTATCAGATTAAGTGTTATGATGGATCACAGTTTACTGTTGATTTGGAGAAGAAAATTTGCAGCTGTAGGGTATGGGATTTGGGGGGCATTCCTTGTAAGCATGCTTGTAGTGCCATAATAGCTCAGAAGCCTGTACCTGTTGACTTTGTAGATGGTTGTTATTCACAAGAGTGTTATAGGAATGTGTATAGGGGGTCAATACTAGGCACAAATGGTCCTTCATTATGGAGACATACCCTTTTTGTTCCTCCTTTACCTCCCAACTTTGGGAGGGGTGCTGGAAGGCCTTTAAAGGCAAGAAGAAGAGATCAAGAAGAACCTAAAAAGAAAGGGAACAAGAGGAGAGGGAAACAATCAATGAAAATGAAGAGGAAACAGCCAACTGTGAGGTGCAAAAAGTGTGGCATGGCTGGCCACAATGCAAGGTCTTGTGAGAAAAGAAAGGAGAAAGAAATGAACACTCAAAGCCAAAACCAAAGTCAAGTAACTCAAGAAGTGGACAACTCTCCATTGAAAAGGGCTTTTGATACAATTGTAAGTTTTCTATTAAATGTTATAAGTTATGTTTTTTTATTTTTTATTCTATGTTTATGCGACTTCACTTTATGTTATTGAATTGATCTATTTCTTTGAATATAGCTTGAAAGAAAAAGAGCAAGAGCTGTTGCTGACAGAGGTAAAAAGAAAAGGGCAAAGATGGCCAAAGTTGGGACAGAACAATCCTCACATGTAAGTGTTCATTACACTCATTTAATTATCCATTTATCTATAACAAATTCACTTCTGAAACCAATTGTTCCTAACCATATTTCTTTAATTCAATCATTTTTTCAGAATCGTACACTTTTGCCACCAGTGATAAGGCATGAAGAAGAAGATGAGGAGCTGCAGTCATTGTGTGAACTCATTGATGAGTATGAAAACCCTAGAGTTGACCATCAGCCCGGGCCTACCCCTTACCAACAGCTGCAGAGTTCAATGAAATCAAGAGATGAAAACTAAAAGTGTTTGTAATTGTTGGAAATTGTTGATGGTCATTAAAACTGCTGAAGTTGTGATGTGTTTTGATGGTTTTTGACAGTTTAGGATGCTTTTGGATGGTCATTGAAACTGTGGTGTTTTTGGATAGTTTTGTATAGTTTTGGATGATGATTTTTGGATGGTTTAGTTTGCCTTTAGATGTGTAATGGTGAAATTTGGATTATGCCAGTGTAAAACAGGTTTATGGATGTTTTGGAATTGAAGTTATGAAATTTCGCAAGTTTATGGGTTACCAATGTGTTCATTCAGGTTAATGTATGTTAATGGATGGTTTTTTGGTTATGAAATTATCAGTGGTTTTTGTATGAACTTTCATGTACCATTTCAGGATTAACTTTGAACTTTCATAAACATGGTTGAAGTAACAGGCATTAACATTCAATTTGTTCAACAGCCATAAACAAAGCAAAAATGAAATCAAGCACCTTAACATTCAATAGTAACAGCCATAAACACCCTGCCAACATTCAACAACAAAGCAACAACCAACATACAATAACATTCACAACATACAATAACATACAACATACTTTCATTACAACAAAAGTGAATTCAAACAAAATAGTTCAACAATTGTTCAAAAATAATCACAATCCCCATTGGCAAATAACAAACAAGAAGTTCAAACATAACAAAGCTAGTCCAACAATACTATTTTCATCTTCACACTAACTAAGCTAGTCCAACACTACCCTTTTCATCTTCACAGACTCAGTCAGTTCAATTTCTTCTTTAAGAACATATACAGAAACAGAGTCACAACCCCCATGAGCAACCAAAATTTGGCCTTTTTAGTGGACTTCAACTCCCTTTGCCAATCCGAGATCTCTAACTCCAGCTTCTTCTTACATTCAACTATTCTAATGTTTTCCTCTCGAAATACTTCAATCTCAGCACGCAAATCATTTGATTTTCGCAACAATCCAAGAATCATTTCCGCGGACTTCAACTCCATTTGCCAATCTGAGATCTCTAACTCCAGCTTCTTCTTGCATTCAACCAATCTTGTTTTCCTCTCGCAGTTCTTCATTCTCATCACGCAAAACATTTGATTTTTGCAATAATCCAGGAATAATTTTCGTGGACCTTCTACACATAGGAGGATCAACCCAAGTGAAAAAATCACACTCTGGGTTTCCTTCTCCCTACATTCAAAGAAAAATAGGAACAGTTTTGCCCCAAAAAAAAAATGTACCAGAAAAGAATATCCACTTACCTCGTACTCAATGC
The DNA here is from genome assembly GCA_008636005.1 of Striga asiatica. Taxonomy (NCBI): domain Eukaryota; kingdom Viridiplantae; phylum Streptophyta; class Magnoliopsida; order Lamiales; family Orobanchaceae; genus Striga; species Striga asiatica. Next base: position 2,090,142 of record BKCP01007848.1, on the reverse strand, counting down.
AAGAACGAAATCGGTGGCCAGGATTTTCAGATGTCCAAGAGGTTCGAATGACTGACCTTTCACCGCAATAGCAGTACTATGATCCCTGTCATATGAGTTCGACGATATTTATGTGCGAATTTTGCAAATATGGGGATTAGGGTTCTTAGTTTGGGTTTGGGAATTTAGGGTTATGGGGGGACGATAAATTTGGGGCTAAGTTTGAGAATTGATCCCATTTTTTCCAATTCTGCATATTTATATGCATTACCTGTGCCCTCGTGGGTTTTTTTATGTTTTTTCTGTATTTTGATTTAGTTTCGGTGCCACGTCCGCGTCCTGGCTTGCCAAGTCAGAGGAGATCGGCCACGAGGGCGTCACGTGCGGGCCACGTGACAAATCCAACCGCAATGTTGACTTTTGGGGGCCAAAAGGACTAAAATTGTGTTGACTTTGGAAGTTATGGGATTATATAGGAAAATGCTCCGATCCCAGGACTAAAATTGCCACGAGGCCAAAACAGCAGGACAAAAAATATAATTTTGCCGATTTATGTTTGGGTTGTTTTTTGTTGGTTCTTCTTGGTACATGGGGTTTACGATTTAAGTATCTTGATTCTTGTTTACTGGTACATAGGATTAATGAATAGTTAAATACTGACCCAAANAAATACACATGGATAGCGCTTGTTTAGAAAAGTGCTATATATTATCACCATTTCGGATAGAACTTCTGCTAAAAAATTGTTATCTTATCAATATTATAGAACGCTTAATACAGAAAAAAGTGTTATTTGAAAGGTACTTTACATAACGCTTAATATAAAAAAGTGTTATGTGAAAAGTTATTCACATAAGCTTAATATAAATAAGGGAAAACTTGCCCCTAATATCACGACCTTTATCGAAGTAGCAATTTTTTTTTCCCAAAACGACAGATTATATTATAAATCATAATGCATAAATGTGCGAATACATAGCAGCCAACAGCTGAAAACACAACAGCCAACAGCTTAAAAAGTGGGAGGACAGGTTAGAAGACCGCCTAGAGTCCCGACTAGCAACGCTAGAAAAAACTCGCGACTAAAACTAACCAACTAAACCAACTAAAACAATAAAACAACTAACAACTAAAAAGACCCCAACGGAGTAATATCCGAGTGTCGGATCCCAGTGGGATAATAAGGTGACACTCGAGTTCACAGAGGCCAAACGGCCCAGACCAAAAAACACAAGCCTAAAGAAACGACAACCTGAAACACAACCTAACATCAAATATAGAAAAACATAAACAAAAACATAAAGGGGGCACAGTCTCCCTCGCCAGGTGCACCTAGATTGACGACAGACAAACCAACTCCAACGACAGCTCCCGAGCACGAAAACAACTTCCCGCCACTGCTTAAGGCCTAGCAAGACGGGTACCCGCACCCCTGAACTAATCGAAGAGATGCCCCACACTCCTATCACGTGAAGAAACCTACACGTCTCGGCTTCACCAAATCAGCCCGACTGAAACAGCAAACCATTCATCCCAACCCGAAGCGGCTGAACACAACCAAACAGCCGAGCATAAACCAGAAGCGGCAACCGATCCCAGTAGAACCACGGCCCCCCCAATCGTGAACCTCCAATTCCAACTCGCCTAGGAAGAACCGAGAGGTCCCTCCGATCACGGACAAAATAAAAACTGAGACAAAAGCAACAGAAAAAAGGACAAACCTCCAATTGACATAGCCAAATGTCGAACAGGAAGCGGCCTCGGCAATCGCCGCTTCGCCGGTGGAAAGGCACGGTCCTGACTGGCAGCAAGAAAGGCAAGCAGGGAGAATAGGTGGCGTCCCAGTCAAAGCCAAGAGCAGCTAACCCAGCCTCGTCCATGAATCAGCACTGCACCCCGACCAGCGCCGACAGCACCTGAACTCCGGCGCGCAACCAAAACAGAGAGCTTCTCTGATCGCCGACGCTCAAGACAGAGCCCCGCTGCAGCAATTGAGACGAGGGTTGCACCTCCTATGGACGAGTGATGGAGGCCGTCCACCGTCGACCCGGACTTCCGGCGAGGGAGTTTCAATCAGCGAGATTAAAGGCTAGGGTTTCGGGCGATATTTCAGTGCGAGAGGAAAAGGGCGAGAGGATTATCAAAGTAAATTTAATCATGACATTTTAGTTTTGCAATAGCAATTTAATCATGACATTTTCAATTTTGCAAATTATATCACAATCTTTAGTTTGTTTCAAACAGTCTGAAAACAGTTATAGAAAAGCTGATGTCGTCCAACAACGAACTAAATATTGTGATATAGTATGCACGGGATATGCAAATCGGTGCACCAATTTGCAACAAACTGAAGATTGTGATATAATTTGCAAAAGTGAAAAAGTCGTGATTAAATTGTAATTTCCAAAAAGGTCATGATATTAAAGGCAATTTTGCCTATAAATAAGTGTTACGTAAAATGTTATTCACACAACGCTTAATGGTAAAAGTGTTATGTGAAAGGTTATTCACATAACGCTTTATAAGCGTTATCGGAAGAGACTGGTCTTTAGGTAACACTGACTCCGATAACGCTTAAAAGCATTATCTGTATAAAAAAAAAAGTGTTATCTAAATCATTTTTTGGCAGTGATGCTCCACCGGTGGGACCCACGGTCGCATCACCTCGTCGAGAATTCTCAGGTTCTTCGATTGTTGGTCATTCGGTAAGCTGCGCTCGTTGTAACAAGAACAAAATAAACAATGTTTGTCCTAAGACCCACGCAGAGGCCATACAAGAATGGTCTAATAAAGCAGTAAACTGTACAACGTCTTGTCGTGAGTTTAAATTATTACAATCATTCAACCAACCTAACAACGATCCTCGACATGTCCGTGGATTTATAAATACATACATAAACAATAAAAGCATACAGTCATGTGGCCATAATAATGGATCTCAGAACCGTGCAATTAAAAATGAAATTCTACTCTACTATGTGTTGCACCATACGGAAATAATTCTCGTATGATCTCTTTCAATCATTGCACAATCAATGAATTAACCATGGATCTTATACATTGGTTGGGTTTTGGGAGACATGTCAGCTGATCGTGCTTTGAATTAATTGAGAATCTTAGAAATGAATCGTACGCGAAATGAAAGTAACAATCAGATTTGAAACTTACCGTTTAAATTTTTTCTAACTTTTACAGACATACACAGCCTACGGAACCGGACAAACTATTTTGAGTCATTCTTCATACCAAACTTCTAGTCCTCTTACCTCATTTTTTGCCACGACTTTCCATGTACTCTGGATCACTGATCGCCGTCTTGTGTCGGATCGCCAATCGTCGGAGCTTGCTCGCCGCGTCATCATCATGCGTGGCCAGGGCTGAACTGTGATGTCATTGGTCTGGTTGCGCATTGGTCGCAGACCTTGTCATGCACTGGTCGTCGAGTTGGTGTCGCATGCCGCCACCAGGGTGGTGCGTCTTGTTGTCGCAGGGGCGTCGCTGCCTTTAGTGGCCTTGAGACGTATCGTGAGGAGATATATATTCTGTTTAAATATGAACAGACTACCTTGGGATCTTTTATTGTATGATCGATCACCACTCTGAGTTGTCTTGGTGGGCGACTCTTAGGATCTCGCAAAGCCTCATAATTTTCTCTCCTCTATCTCACAGTTTATCCGTTATTTTGAGAAGAGATTTTTTATCATGAACATGTGTTAGGTGTGTATAACAATCTTTGAGGCTAAGGGACTTTGTGTATTAATAGGCTACATCACAGACCCTAAGGAGGTGTTAAATATGGGCTCCCAACTATGTATCCAACTGGGCCATGCCCACGCCATTCACAGTTAAATAATATTTTATTCTACTAGAGAAATATTATTGAACTCCCCATTTAGCCCCCTAAATTACAAATAATTTCTCTCTCGGATAATTGCTCGATTTACCTCTCTAGTTTTAGGATATAACGTCCGTTGATTAATATAATTAGTAATAATATAATTATTCAACTTCTTGATCTAAAAATAGTTACAATCAAGTATTTATTATTCTATCCAAATTAAATTCACCGATCGGGTTTAACATAATAATCCTTCTTGAGCCCATTTTGGGAACGTCAACAACCCGGCACATCGGGATACGGTGACCTTAAACAATCTCAACGGCACATCATGTAATCAATATTATTTAAAAAATACCGAGTCTATCGACCTAATAGAATAAGTCTCCCCTTGGTAAATGAAATAAATAATAATTGAATACATATGCCCGTGTATTTTCTTACGGGTTAAGAGAATGCAACACTTACTGAGGTGTAGATTATTTACTTGGTTAGTATAAAATTACTTTATCCGCCTACAGGTTCGTTCAATACATTTGAGATGTACTAGTGTAGTTTGTTAGCAAAGATCAATTAACTCGAAAATCACACTACAACCATTCATGACAGTTAGTTCAATATTTGGTTTGTGAACAAATATTTATATTTTATAAGGAACCGATAATATGATCTTTTTTTACACATCGAACCATATTATCTTCAATGTAAAATAAAAGAACTATGTTCATATAAATAGATAACTGCGAACATTCACTTGACTAAAAACATTAATTTTATTCAAAATAGAATTGGGAGAACACAAAACCGAACATCTAATGTATACTCCTACATGCGAGTGTTTTGAATTGCTCTTTTTTTTTGGAATGCATATTCTCGATTTTTTACAAGGGTCGATACTTCTTTGGAAGAGAGTAACGTGTTTGACTTTATCCAAAGGTTCGTTAGTACCAAGTTTACGATGTGATTGGGTTGTTTGCCTTTTAGGGTGCATAATAGATTTGTTTCATTCACGAATCAGTGTTATTCAAAGGATGTCGCATCGGGTGTTCTTCATCCAACCAAGGGGTGGAAAAATAGGTAGAGTATTTGGGAGCGTTATACTAGATTTTCGCAAGGATTGGCGGGGTGCTACGATGGCATCTTTGGCATTTTATCAAGAGATCAGCTATGAGGAAATGTTTTTTCCGTCGACCATGAGGGATCGCTTTTTGCAAGACAATGTTTGATAATTGTCTCTTCAAATATTTTCTTTTAGGTTTTATTTATGTTTGAATGTTTTTATTAGTTTCTTGAAACTCATTTCATCACCTGTTGAAAAGAGTATAATAGTGTTAATCTTTAGAGCTCGAAGTTATAATTTAAAATTTTTGGGAGGAAATCTTTTTATCATTCAATTTGAATTGATAGTTGGCCTATATTTTGAGTACTAGACTCAAATAAACTAGTCTTAAATTGTTATTTTTTTTTTGGAGTCAATATAATTTATCATTGAGCTTGAGTTGACAATTAGACCTATATTTCTTAACCTAAGTTTATAAAATTATTTTATTTTAATGCACTCGTGTATTTGCACGGACAACAATACTAGTTGTTATGAAATATGTAACTTGAAATTAATGCATGTGGAGAAATGGAAGATCTCTATATCTTAACTTTCATATTATATTTATTGTTTTGTTATATATTTGGACTTAATTATATTTCTTTTACTTGTTCAAAATAAAAATAATAAGCTGAAGAATAAAAGTAGCAAGATGAGAATATTTGGAGAGCAAGAAACATTTACTGGAAGAGTTGAAAAATCAAGAATGAATGAAAAAAATCGAGCAAAAAATATTCTCAATAGATGACATGAAAACAGTTAAGGAAGATTCCACATTCTTGAAGGAAGAGAAGCTAACATTTGAATCTATCAAATTTGACGAGAAGAGTTATTTTGTGCATGGATGTTTGCAAGGCATGGGCATATTCTTTCTAAAGCATATCATAATCTTTGACTATGTTTCATAGAGTATAACTGAATTTTAGCGTATCGGTACATCGTTTGAATTCAAAGCTTATTTTGTTTTCTACCATATGTTTGGGACGAGTCACACAACTTCGAGGGATTCGTATCGTTTTGCTTAAGTCAATTAAGTTGGTGGTGTACAAAGTATGTTAATTAATAGAAAGTTTTAACATTTAAATTATGTTATTATATGTTGGCCAAATACTAACTTAATAAAAGAATTATAAGGGTGCTAAAAGTTCCTTTTATTAATTTGACTTCTACAAAACATGATTCACATTCCTCACGGTTAACTACTTTTCTGATTGGAAATTTCAGAATGAGAATAGTAGTTTGTGGAAGGGAGTAGCCTCTTCAACCTCTCGAAAAAACCCTTCATCCTCCTTTTTCAAAAACAGAGTACTCAGATCTAGATCTAGGTGCCTTGCGGAGCCTTCTGATCGTTCGGTGGTGATGCCCCTAGGCCTCGCGTCCCTCTCTCCTGAAGAATCGCCGCCTGGGGTGGGCTTCTTCGCCCGGGAGATGGTGCAGTTCGTCCCTGTCCTGGTTTCGCCTTGATGATGGCTCTTGGAAGGTGTGGCGGACGGCGGATTCCTGGAATTTTTTGCTTAGGCAATTCTCCAGCTTTTCTTCCGGAGAGGGATACGACTTCATTAACTCCGATTTGGGGCTTTTGGAGCAATTGGTTTACCCTTTTGCTGTGGTCGCCTCCGGTCTGGTGTTGGGCGGAGGGGCTTGTCGGCATCGTGGACCTTGGCCGGTGTTTTGTCGTCAGTTGCTGGTTATGGGTGTCGGGTGTGGGGGGGAGCCTCCAGGAATTGGGTGGGATGCATTTGGATTGGGGTTGTGTCCGTGGTGGCGGACCAAGTTAGGCGATTTCTGGCAGTTTTTGGGTTGGGTTCCGGGTGTCCGTCCTCGTCCGTGCAGATGTATGTCATTTGTTTTCGCTGCTGGTTCGATTAGTTAGACTTTCGTTGCGGGAAGGGTTAGTGTTGATGTTGTTCTAGTTTTTGTCTGTTTTTAGTTTAGTTTTGCATGTGGGTTTTGTTGCCTTGTGGGCTGTGTTTTGTTTTCTCCTCTTTTGGAGGGGAGCTTGTGTTATTCTCCTGCTGGGAGCTTGTGTTATTCTCCTATTGGGAACTTTTATTTTCTTTTCTTTTTACCTAAACCTGTCATGTCTGGACGAGGCTAAGTCGATGATCGGGAATAGCGAAGCCGTGCCATTCCTAATCTCTGTCCTCAAGAATGAAAGCAACGAGCAGTGCAAGCTGGATGCCCTCCACACCCTATACAACATACCTAGTGAGACGGCCAATATTCCTCACCTTCTTTCGGCTAGAATCATTGATGCCCTTGGGGCTGTGATTACTGAGGAGAGATGGAGAGAAAACTGCATTGCGGTCCTAATCTACTTTAGCTCGAGTAAAAGCGCACGGGACGAGATCACGGGGGCCCCTCGCCTAATTAGGGCTCTGACAAACGTGCTGGATGTGGGGGAGCCCATGAAGCAAGAGCAGGCGGCGGCCTATCTTTTGACACTGTGAAATTTGGACGATAAGTGCAGTGACATGGTGCTCCAGGAAGGGGTGATACCCTCTCTGGTGTCCATCTCAGTTAATGGGACTATGAGAGGGAAGCAAAAGGCACAAAAGCTTTTGATGTTATTTAGGGAGCAGAGGCAGCAGGACCCACCTGGGACCTGCAACGACCTTGTGGTGGAGAATCAGAGGCCGCTGTCAAAGTCGGTATCCAGGCGTAAAGTGGGTAAAGCCTTCAGTTTCTGGCGCAAGAACAAGAGTTTTTCGGTGTACCACATGTGCTGAGGCGAGTGTTTTCTATGACTCAAGAGTTAGTTGTGAATAGCAGCAGCCTGTTGTAAATCTCTTGTATTTTTTCAGTTCCGTAAAACATGTTTTGAGATGAGGCATGTGATATGTCATAATTTAGCTACTGATCTTGTGTTCGCTTGTCGCTTCTAGTACAGTTCTACCAATCTGTCCATAAAAGGGTAGCATAATATGCATCTTCTATGTCTAAGTATTTGGCTAACGAACAGGGATAAAATCTCTTTGCAATCTTCAACAAAATAAACACTTTATGTTGCAAAAGGATAAATGTTATAAAATTCTTTTCTGTTTTATAAATGTGAACTTTATTAAGGGTGGCCGATGACATCATCGGTCTGGTGTATACATAAACAAAATACTGCAACGTAGCCCTTGTATCTTTGGAAACGAGACGCTTAAACCCGTCATCACATTATGGGACGTATTCGTCTTGCGGAAAGAGTAACACTCTCCTCGGCGTACTGTATTTCTGCTTTCAAAATTTTCTTGTAATTCTCAGTTTTAGTTCTTAGGCTTAATTGCAAATAAAACCATGACCTTTTCGAAAATTGCAATTATATGCATCACTTTTAAATTTGGCAAATATATACACCACTTTTACAATTTTTTGCAATTGTATGCATTGAGGCCAATTTCGGGCTTTTATTGCCGACGTGGAGACATGGCTGCTGATATGGTGCTGACATGGGGATAAAAAATTGGTTTAATTGCAAATAAAACCATGACCTTTTCGAAAAATGTAATTATATGCATCACTTTTGAACTTGGCAAATATATAAAACTTGTATGTCTAATTCGATAGCATTTAATATATATAGACATAACGTAATTATAAGCAAATTAAATTTAAAGGATAATGTAAATTATATTTAATAATATTAATAAGATATAAATTTATAATAATTAAAATATAATAAAATAAATTGTATATATTAAATGAAAAAATAAATTAAAATAAAGTAAGATAAAATTTATTATAGTAGAGTGCATTTAAATTAAATTAAATATATTTAAATTTATATATTTCTTATTTATTAAAATAAAATTAAATATATAAATTTAGAAATAAAAAATAATAATAATAAAATTAAATTAAAGATAAACTAGATTAAAATACACTAGTTAAAATAAAATAAAAAAAACATAATATAAGATAATAAACTATAAAAAATGGTAACGTAATATAAAATAATTATAATAATAAATTATAGAAATTATTATGAATTAATAAATTAAATTAAATAAAAATCTGAAATGAATATAATAAAAAAAAATATTACTACATTCTATTTTTTTTAAATGTCATTTTGGCTTTATCAACAATTAACCAAATAAATGACGTTTTGGATCTTTTGTACATATTTGTCGATTATTATCCTCATCTAGCTAATAAATACACTACGTCTTTTCATATTCACTCTTCATCTTTTTATCAAAACATCCATCTCTATCCCATTAATGAGAGTTATTATTGACAATTTTTTTTTTTTTAATTACTGGCAACTTCTCAAAAAGACTATTGAAAATAGGAGGGAGTATTTGGTTTCTATTTTTTATTTGATTTCAAATAATATTTTTTTATTTTATTTATTTATTTAAGATTTCTATTTATTTTAATTTATTATTTCATAATAAGTTATTTGATTTATTATTTTATTTATTTCATTTTACTTTACTATTTTTTATACTTTATTATCTTATATTATCTTATTTCTTATTTTATTTTAATAAATAAAAATTTAGTTTAATTTTAATGTACTCTAGTATGATAAATTTTATCTTACTTTATTTTATTTTTTTCAATTAATATGTATTATTTATTTATTATATTTTAATTATTATAACTTTATATCTTATTAATATAATTAAATAAAATTTATATTATCTTTTAATTTTAAGTTGATTGTTTATACGATATGTCTATATATATTAAGCGCTATGAAATTAGACATACAAGTTATATTGGTGTAGTGGTAATGGTTCCAATTTAAAACCACAAGGGCACAGGTTTAAATCCTAAGCTTGTTTTATTTTTCGAAAAGGTTATGGTTTTATATATTTGTCAAGTTTAAAAATGATGCATATAATTAAATTTTTCGAAAATGTCATGGTTTTATTTGCAATTAAGCCTATTTTTTATCCCAATGTCAGCGCCATATCAGCAGCCATGTCAGCGGAAAATTGCCATGCCGGCAGAAAATCTCCACGTCAGCCATAAAAGCCCGAAATTGGGCACGATGCATACAATTGCAAAAAATTGTAAAAGTGGTGTATATATTAGCCAAGTTTAAAAGTGACGCATATAATTGCAATTTTCGAAAAGATCATGCTTTTATTTGAAATTAAGCCTAGTTCTTATTGTAAGAACGGAACACTCCAGTTCATAGGATTTCCGTGCAATCGACACTCAGTTTGTAACAATTCTAAAATAAATGTTTACTGAATTTATATTATCAAATTATAAATTTCCACAATATCAGGTCAATTCAGAATAAAATATGGGAGAGGTAGAAGAGGGAAAAAGAGGGCGGAGGGACTTTTGTTCCTCTTTATCAACACTAATAATAAACTACGGTGATTTCTTATTCATTTGGTAACTAACTACATACCAAAATATTTTTTATCATATCTTCAAAAATGATTTAATCAAGAGAATTATTTTAGAATCCTTTTATTTATTAATAGCTCAATCCACCCAGTTTTATAAAAGTTGTAAATGCAACTTTTCACAATATCAAAATAAATTTAACCATTTATATGTAATAACAAACCAATCTTTATCCTTAATAACAATCCATGTGTTCTCGTGGTTTTGGGTATCCCTCCAGATCGAAATATGCGTGAGAACATTGCAAAATATAAGCACAAAAAGTATTTAGAAATCAATTGCGAAAATCTTATTGATGTAACTACCACAATACTACCATATAACTGATATCTCAAAATCAATAAAAAATCCCTCTGATAATCTTTTTAATTAGTTGGCAATGAGCCATATATAAAAAATTATTTATTCAAGAAGTTAAAAAATATCATTTGATTTTTCAATAACTGCGTCGAACCAGTTTTTTTTTTTCTTTTTTAATTCATATTGTGAATCACAGTATCATTACGAATTTCATATAATTAATAGATTAGAAATAAATTTTAAAATATTTATAATATAAATTATTATAAGTTACGAAAAAAATAATGTTGATGTAATTAAAATTAATAATTTCTTAACTTAAAAATAATATATATTACAGTATTTTTCAATTAAGTGTTGGCTAATAATATTTGATACTTTTTAACTTTAGCATAAATTATTTAGAAACCGACATAATATATTGTAATAAGGTATGAGTAAGAGAGAGAGAGAGAGAGAGAGAGAGAGAGAATGGTTTGTGTTATTTGATTTAAAAAATGGTCTATTATGCTATTTGATTTTTAAAATGGTCTATTCGATTTTATGCTATTTGATTTAAGAAATGGTCTATTATGCTATTTGATTTTAAAATGGTCTATTCGATTTTATGCTATTTGATTTAAGAAATGGTCTATTATGCTATTTGATTTTAAAATGGTCTATTCGATTTTATACATACGCGAGGAAAGACAAAGATCCCGTGAGTAATATTTATTAATGATTTTTAAATATGTTAAATTTTTATTATTCTTAATTATAAAAAGAATTCTAAAAAATGAAACTATTTTATAATGATGAAATAAGCATATAAATAGTATATTAAATTATTATATATCATAAAATTAAAAAAAATATTAATATTCAAAATTATTTTTATACTAATCAATATTTTATTAATTTAATAAAGAAGTTCATAACTATTGCCCCGTACATAGCACGGGCGACTGGGTAAAAAAACATTAGATAGTGCGCGTAGATGGTCAATACGAGCACCCACAATGCTTTGGGTCTCTTTAAAAAAAAAAAAATCACATGCCATGTAGAAAATAGACATAATTTATAAAAAAGTGTTTCACAATGCAATTAATTAAAAGTGGACCTAGTATAACTTATGTGGCGATAAAAAAAAAAGACCAAGTCCACTCTTGGGTCTATTTTGGACCCAAGTGTGAACCTTATAATAACAATCATTTACTATTATTATTAGGTATTCTAAACCCAGTACTTTTTTTTTGCATTGGAGAAATTTTGGACTTTTTATTTTAGGTTTGTCAATGTCATTATAGACTTAAATCTATTTATTTGCTACATATGCAAAAAGTGACCCAAAACATTGTGAATGCTCTATTAGTTAAAAAGTGACCCAAAACATTGTGAATGCTCTACTAGTTATTGATCGTATGGATATGGTGACGTGTACAAAGCGGAGTGGGTAAATTAAAAAGAATAAGAAGTAAATTGTACCCAAAAAAAAAAATAATAATATAAACAAATGAACGACACAATCCACACTCCATCGAATTGAAACACACACACACAACTAATTATACACACAACTAATTGGGTTGTGGGGGGTTTGTGTTGTGGTTTGTTGGGGGTATGATATGGTATGGTTGGAAACAGCTCAGGGTTGGGCATGCTCAGGCAACTCATTGGACAGTTAGAGGAGTTTTTGGAGCTCCACGGCTCTATTCCTCCTCCTGCGCTTCCTTCCAATTGCTTGATTCAGTTTCTACCTCCATCGCACCACAATTCGCTCAGGTCCCCTTCCAATTACTCCTTTCTTCCATTTTATTTACTCTATGTTTCGGTTTTATATCTCTTTGTTGTAATTTGATGCTTCAAAAGGGGATTTATGTTATCTGTATTACCTATCACCATTTTTAAATTGCGGATGTTTTGTAGGTAAGTATTTAGGGCTAACATTCTGATTGTTCAATTTTTTTTGTAAAAGTGTTAGTATTATGAGTCATAGTTACTGTATTATGCAAATATCATGTGCCAGTAAATGGTTCTATTTCTTATAAAATAATTTATTGGCTTTTTAGTTGGTTTGCTCAATTTAGCTCAGGGGCAACCAATTCCAGTAAAATTGTTTTCAGTATCTACAATTTTGGTTGTTCTAATCTCTGATGTCTAACACAACTATTGATTTTCTTCGAGTCTTTTTTTCCCCTCATTTTGTCTGTTATGGAGTACAGGAAACTGTTGATCTGGTTAGTAAATATACAGCTGATTTGTCTAAGGCCTCATATGAATCCTAACAAGTTGTTAAATATTTTTGTCTACTTGTTGTTGTCTTGAACTCTGTACAATGCATGGCTTCGTGGCGTTGCATTCAGTGCTATCAAAAGTTAATTTTTAACAGTGGCACATTCCATTCCATTACTCGCAGGGGCACATTTGTTAGCTTGTGTATCCGAGGTAGATGCTACTAAAACATGCATGATTTTTTGTTCAATGCAATTTTCATTTTTTTGTGCATTCATTTATTGGAAATATGGAGCTGATTAATGATTATAACAATTAATCATATTCATAAGATATCTCACTTCGGAAATAGCGTTTTCGATTGTTTAAGTTTGCACAGTCATGACTATTAGGAGGTTAAAAGTTGTGGAAAATCATTTGTACCTAATGCATAAGCATTATCGGCTAAATCCCGCACTTTTAACACTTCTTCTCATCCTTTTATAATACATGTTACACTTGGGACTATGAACCTTGTTATGTTTATTACTGAGCGTCTCTTACTGAGAAAGTGAATTTTTCAAATTTGATCAGCCGTCAACAAGTACTTCTACTGTGGATGAATAGTAGAATGATCTTTTTGTTCATGTTTAAAATCAAAATATGAAGATGGATATACTCATTACATATGATTGGGAGAACCAATATCACAGATAGAATCCCACGCCATCTTACTGTGACAAGAAGGAATTGAGTGAAAGTATAGAAACTTTCTTTCATCTCCATAGAAAGTATAGATGCCTGATGAATAGAGGAGAAGTACTTTAGTACCGATCTTCAAGACAAGGGAGATGTTCAAAGCTGTGGTAACTACCGTGGGATTAAGTTTATGAGCCATACGATGAAGCTCTGGGAGAGGGTTATCGAGCATCGCCTACGACGAGTGACGAGTGTGACCCAAAACCAATTTGGGTTCATGCCTGGAAGGTCGATCATGGAGGCAATTTTCCTAATACGACAGTTGACGGAGAGATATAGGGACAAAAAGAAGGACTTGCACATGGTCTTTATCGACCTTAAGAAGGCTTATGATAGAGTACCAAGAAATGTCATGTGGTGGGCCTTAGAAAAGCACAAAGTCCCATCTAAGTACATTACTCTCATCAAGGATATGTACAAGGATGCGATAACGTGTGTCCGAACATGTGGGGGCGACACCAGCGACTTCCCAATTAAAATAGGACTACACCAGGGTCAGCACTGAGCCTTTATCAATTTACCTTGGTGATGGATGAGGTCACAAGGGACATACAAGGTGATATCCCTTGGTGTATGCTCTTTGCTGATGATGTGGTGCTAGTTGACGAGAGTAGAGCAGGGGTAAATAGGAAGTTGGAGCTGTGGAAGGACGTGTTAGAGTCGAAAGGCTTCAGACTTAGTAGGACGAAGATCGAGTACATGACGTGCGCTTTCAGCATGGCTTCACATGATGATGGTGACGTTACCCTTGACGGGCAAGTGGTGGCCAAGAAGGAGACTTTCCGGTATTTGGGATCGATGCTACAAAAGGATGGCGGCATTGATGCTGATGTTAGGCATAGAATTGCAGCCGGTTGGTTGAAATGGCGTCAGGCGTCGGGCGTTCTCTGTGATAAGAGGGTGCCACAAAGGCTAAAAGGTAAGTTCTATAGGACGGCGATTCGCCCGGCGATGCTATACGGTGCTGAATGTTGGCCTACAAAAAGGCAACATGTCCAACAACTAAGTGTAGCAGAGATGCGTATGTTGCGTTGGTTCTACGGGCACACAAGAAGGGATAGAATCCGGAATGAGGATATTCGAGATAGGGTCGGAGTGGCTCCAATTGAGGAGAAATTGGTTCAACATCGGCTGAGGTGGTTCGGACATGTCCAACGGAGGCCTCCTGATGCACCGGTGCATAGGGGAGTTCTACAGCGGGTCGAGGATGTTAAGAGAGGTAGAGGTCGGCCTAAACTCACTTGGGAAGAGTCGGTTAAGAGAGACCTTAAAGATTGGAATATCTCCAAGGATTTAGCGGTGGATAGGAGCGCTTGGAGGCTCGCTATCAACGTGCCAGAACCGTGACTTTTGCTCCTTCCTCTCTCTCTCTCTCTCTCTTTTTTTTTTGATATATTCCTTTGGTTCGAGTCTTTTTTGTGTTTCTTGTGGGTTTCATCTCTAGCCTACCCCGACTTGCTTGAGACTAAACGCTATGTTGTTGTTGTTGTATAGAAACTTTCTTTCTTTATCTGTGTTGATTCTGCTGAATTGCTAATTGTTGATTTCTTAGAGCATCTTTGACGTGCTCTTTAAAATTGAGTTTTTGCAGCCCAGCTAAATGTCTACAAGCTAAAATAGCTAAAATGTTGAAAATCTCTATATAACCATGTTACCTACTAGAAAACAAAGTAATAAATCAGTAGTTGATATGGTTTTTAGTCACTTGTTAATTCTAATCGAAAGTAAAATTTGAATAAAAATATAAGAAAAGTTTTAGCTACTGCTACCCCTTACAATGTGTAATATGTTAATAGCTAGCGTAAAGAGCCAAAGCTATTTTAGCTTACCTTTTAAGTTCATAGGTGATTTTGAAAAATGTTGCCCCTTACCTGTTAAGGTGAAAGAGTTTTTTCTAGCTTCGTTTGGACATGCTGCTACTTCACTGTTAATTGTTATTTTATGGGGGTTATGTGAATGTCATTGAATGGTCTTTATTGGAGGTACAATTTTTATTTGTTATTGGTGCTTGCAGTTTTCATCTTGATTGGTTAATGAAGCATATGGTGGTGGGTTTATTTGCGATTTTGGATGCGTTTGGAAGCTTGTTTAGTCAACATTTATTAAAGCTTGTAATGCTTACGTTTAGGGTTAAAGATATAAAATTATTCTTTTCGGTGATATTATTTATTTTTCCACATCTACTTGGGCTCAAATAAAATGGTAACAATATTAATACACGTGATCCTTTATTTTCCAATTTCTCTGGAACAAAACTATTTTATTTTTCCTACACAAAGTGATCAAGATTTGTTCATTATTTTCCGTATGATCGGAATGGAAAATTGTCATTCTTTGTTGGGAGCCGTATTGGGAGCCGTATAACTCTATATTTTAAAAAGTTCTGTTTATCATTCTTAGGTGTTTTAATTTAAGAATATTTTTTTAGATTGCTATAATTTTGGGAAATCGTAAATCCATTCTATGATTCTAATCACCCTATATATGAGAAAAAAGTTACTGCTGAGGATCTGTTGCACTTTGTCGATAACTGTGAAATTTCTGCATGATTATTGTGCTGCTATTTCTACCAGACTGAAGTCCACTAGGATACTAAGGTTTATTTTTGTTAAATGACTAGCATTTACTCTGAATACTTCAGAATCTATAGGATGGTTGTTTCTATCTCTCCCTCTTTGTGTACCAAACCGAAAGTCCGGTAGTATATAATTATTTATGTTACATCAACAAACATTATGACTGAATACTTCAGATTATCTCCGGGACGGTGATCTCTCTCTCTCTCTCTCTCTCTCTCTCTCTCTCTTTTTCTCTCACTTAAACAAACATGCAAACACTTTCAGTATGTGTATGTCTTTGAATTATGAATGTGTAGCAATAATATACTTTGGTAAATTTCTCTTGATTACGTATATCTGCTGCAAGTTTCGGGTCATTTGAATTTGCATTTCTTGTCTAAGAAGATTGGTTGGAAACCTATTGATTAATTGACTTGTCTTCCAAAACATTTGAAACAGATATACTGTTTACAGAACGTTTCACTTAAAGGTTTATTTAAACTCTAGCAATGAAATTGTTCTAATAATCCATGTCGGAAGAAGTCGTTACCAGAGTAATTGTCTTAATTTGTTGATCAAATGGAGTTTTCAGCATGATTATATATGCACCTATTACCAGAATTGTAAACTAGAAAACAAAAGTTTTTCTATAGTGTTTCGTTGATTTAGCTTTTCCTATGAATACTGTTGATTACATCACGTTCAGTTTTGTTCATCTTTTTCCCTTTCCCCTCTCGTACTCTCTCTCTCTCTCTCTCTATCTTTCTCTATCTATCTGATTGCAGAAGTTTCGTTATTACATACCCCTTCTGTGACTTTGAATTATATGTTCTATTGACACTTTGACCAGTAACTATTGTGAATCTGGATACTGTTTGAAAACGTACTCCTACAACCTTGTTTTCCATATCTCTATTTGGTGCATTCATGTCAGAATGGCTTGGCATTTATTCTATTTCTAGTTCTTTGAATGACCAATGTTGTTGTGGATACTCTCTTATCTTTCCAGTTGGGTAGTATACCATTTGGTTGACGTTTTTCTTAAATTATTTCAAATATTATAGATCGTGGAACTAGATGATATATTTCAAGTACATAGTCGTCGTCATTTAATTGAGTGTATGTGTCGGTTTGTAGTTGCGCGGGTTAATAGAGTTGGTTTGAATTCTCTCTCTCTCTCTCCCTCTCTCTCAAACTCTCTTATCGTACCTAAAGGTAGACGCATGACACTGCAGGTGGTGTAACTATTTCAATCTCGAAGACACCTCTTTGCAAGACAGCTGGTGCAACATGATAATGAGTGCCGAAAATGTGAAAACGCTTGGACCCGGGAAGCCTCCCCCTCCCCGCAAGAAAGTGCGCAACAACAACGGTGATAAATCCCAGGTGGACGAGACGATGGACTACCGCATCTGGAAAGAATTCCCAGAAGACCTGTTCGAGTCCGTGATGGCCCGTCTCCCGATATCGTCTTTCTTCCACCTTCGGTCCGTGTGCCGCAAGTGGAACTCAGTCGTGCACTCCCCCAGCTTCTCCCTAGAGCACGCCCTCGTGGCACAGAGGCAGCAGCCGTGGTTCTACACCTCAGGCGGCGCCATGTACGACCCCGTCTCGCGGAAGTGGCGCTGCCGCCGCGCCACCCTGGCAGCAGCCACCTCAGCAACAAAAAATCCAATCGTTCTCCCCGTGGCTTCATCCGGCGGCCTCGTGTGCCTCCTCGACATCGGCCACGAGAGCTTCTACGTGCGCAACCCCCTCACAGGTAGGCTTGTAAACAAATCGAATTTTTTGGTTCGGTTCGATATTGTGATTCGGATTCGAAATATTGGAATTCGAATGTTAAACGAATCCGAATTCGAATTTGTAGATATCCGATTCGAAATTTGAATATACGATTAGTTAACGATAATAATATAAATTTTATAAATTTTATATAGTATACATACATTTTGTTTATAATATATATGTATATATATTTACATATATATTTATATATTTATATTATTTTTATGACATAATAAGTAAAAACATCCTGAATTAACAAGTTTCTCTAAAGACATGTAAAAACATAAAAATTATTTTTGTAATTATAATATTTTTCTGAAAAGGAATTTCTAATCAAATCGAATATGTTGGAATATTCTAAACGAATCGCTTACGAATCAAAGAAACGAGTTCGTTTACAAATCGAATACGAATTCGAATCCTCAAATATTCTAACGAATCTGAATCGATTATCTTAGTATTCGCATTGATTCGATCCGTTTACAACCCTTACTCACACAGGGTCTTCCAGGGAGCTTCCCCCTGCACGCGCACGCGCATCAGTAAGGGTATGGTCCCGCGTGGCAGTCGGGATGGCCCAGCATCCGCAACACGGAGGCTACAAGGTCGTCTGGGTGGGTTGTTCGGGGGAGTACGAGGTGTACGAGTCGGGAAGGGGGATTTGGGCTCATCGGGGGACGGTGCCGCCATGCGTGCGGGTCCCGCTGGGGCTGAATTTCGGGTCGCCGGCGGCGTGCGTGGGCGGGGCTCTACACTTCCTTCGGTCTGAGCCGGACGGGCTCGTGATATATGACGTGGGGAGTGGGGCGTGGGGACAGGTGGCGGTGCCGCTGCCGCCATGCTCGGGGGACCACGCGCTGGCCGAGGGGGGAGGGGGTCGCGTGCTGCTGGTGGGGCTGATGACGAAGAACGCGGCGACGTGCGTGTGCGTGTGGGAGCTGGAGAGGATGACGCTGTTGTGGAAGGAGGTGGACAGAATGCCAAATGTGTGGTGCTTGGAGTTTTACGGGAAGAGTGATGTGAGGATGAGTTGCCTGGGGAACAAGGGGTTGATCATGCTGTCGTTGAGGTGCAGGCAGGTGAACCGCCTCGTCACTTATGATGTGTCCACCCGGGAGTGGCGCAGGGTGCCTGGGAAGAGGAAGCAGTGGATTGCGTGCGGGACCTCTTTTCATCCTTGTTTGACTGCATCGCCTTAGTGTGTGTGTGTGTGTTGATGTGTTTTATCTTTTACTTGTGGCTATGCGTTCTCTAGTGTCTGTATAATTAATGTGTACTCGTGCAATGTTGTAGTTGTTTTTTCCGGGAACAACTTTAATAGTAGCAACAACTAAGCTGCCCATAATAATCATGCTCTCTCTCTCTAGATTGTATTACAAATAATTCGTGTGTAAACTTTCTTTAATATCTCCCGCTTCTCCTCTTTTGTTCATCGCTTACGAATGGAGGCTTTGTTGATTGGAAAGCAGTTAAATTTACTATTTCCTTCACTCTTTTGTTCATCGCTAACGAATGGAGGCTTTGTTGATGGAAAAGCAGTTAAATTTACTATTTTCTTGAAATTCATTTTTATCGAATGAGAAATAAATGATTAAAGTTAATCATTGAGTATGTAAAACTGTTGGTTGTGGAAATCAAGGAGTCAAGATCTATTCCACATAAAAATAGTTATTATATGTATTTAAGGATATAAAAAAATAAAGTTGAGATTAAAAAAAATATAATCAAAATTTTAAAAGTGAAAAAAATAACCGAAGCGAAATATATTTCGAATCGATTATTTTATTTAGGTCGATTTTGGTGCAATGTTCCAGTCATTAATGTGCAACTAGCTAGTTTTTTTACCCATGCATTTGCACGGAAGCTGTAGAGGAAAATTTAAATTTTACGGTTTCAATTGTCTAAAGAGTAATGCTATATGTACATAATAATGTACATACACTCACATTTAGTGAGTCCTACCAAAAACAAAAAGTTAAGTGGACCTAACTCCACGTGAGTGTTATGTACACCTCTATGTGCATTTATTATGTACTTGTATGTTTAAATGATTAAATTTTGTACTATAAAAATTTAGATCATTTTTTAGTAAAAGTAATTTTTTGTACTTTATACATTAATTAAACAGTTTTGGGCTATATTTACAAAATTTGGGCCCACAAAATTATAAAATCATAGATATTAGGTCAGTAATAGATTGAGTTGCATTTAAATTTTCAAAAACAATTGGGCCATCTTGAAATTTTTTTAAAAGTGATATTGGGCCGATGTTTAGAAGTGAGCCCGAATCCTTCAAAATAAATAAATGGTCCAAATAGTGTTGGTCTGATTTTTAAAGTGTTGAATGTAGAAGAGCCAAGAAGGTTATGTCAGTGACACGTGCCACATATCCTATGTTACTTGATTGTATAACAAGGAACAAAAGCCTACAATCTGTTGAAGTCTCGCCATTCATTAAAAACAAAGTTACCCGTGCAAATGCACGGGACCTACAAAAAAAAAAAAAAAAAAAAAAGTAATGAAAAATTATAATTCATGTTGTAATATAAGGTGCGCATGCACCTCGTCAGAATATTTTAATGTATGTGAATGACTATTTTGCTCCTGATGTAATTGTATTATTACGATTGTACCATCAGAAGTTTTCCTATAAATAGGAGCTTCAGTTATAATGAAAAATACACCGAAAAGAATACAGTTTATCTATTCTTTATAGTCTCAATTCTCTCCAGTTTTATAACACTCGGAGCACGACAATTTCGTGCCCAATGTCCCTTCCTTCCACATCGATAACATGCATTTTCATTATTATTCTCCGTCACATTGTTCTGTTCAAATTTTGGCTGGAAATTTCTCCCCCTTTCATAATTTTGGACATAGTTGCGGCCTCGTCCACGATTGTATCCTCGGCCCGAGTTATACCCTCGGTGAAATTTGTGGCCTCGGCCGGTTTAGCGATTCGGACCATATCCATGGCCACGTCCACGACTACGGCCACGCCCTGAGGTATATATCCATGCACATGATTTTGGCTGTTTTTATTTTCAGTTCCCTGTCTAGATATTACAGTATTTATTTCAGGGACCACAGTAGATCCCGTAGGTCTAGATTCATGGTTTATTATCAACAGCTCATTATTTTGTTCAGCTAGCAACAAGCAAGAAATCAAAAGATAAAAATATAGAAACCAATTTTATGGTTGGGGAATCTTCTGAAAATGATGCAACACGTGTGGATGATGACTGTGGCATCGATGACATATTGAAACTGGATTTTGCCGATGCAGTGTTTGAAGACAGAGATGGAAATGACCAGGAGAATAACTGATGATCATGTTTTTTTTATTGCTTTCTAAGTTTGTTGTATTTGTGTGTGGACTTCTTTTTATCTGTATTTCGAATTTAATCAATAAAAAATATTGTTTTCTTTTAGATCATGGATAGGTCTCGAATCCAAAATGGAGATATATGTATTGCAGATTGTGCCACTACTCATACTATATTTTTTTCGGAACGATAGAAGTATTATAAAAACTCAAAGGGAAACATAGTTCAATACAATCGAGGCCAACAGCCGAAGAGACTAAAACAAAGCCGGAAAAGAAAACTGGGAGGACACGCATGAAGCGGCCTAGAATACAACAAAGAACTAAAACCCGAAGAGGGACAACATAACCATTGCACTACATGCCTAGCCTGCCAACCAACTTCACTGAACTACCAACAGCAAACCAAAGAAACCAAAGGAAAAACCTGAACAAAGGAAAGAAAAAAGCACACAAAAACAAACTAGAATTACACAGCCCTGAACTCCTGCCAATCTTTCAGTGCTCTTTTGATCAACACATTGACAGGTAAATTGATTTTCTCAAACATCCACAAATTCCTACTTTTCCACAACCACCACAGAAGGTAAGTGGTAAGTTGTATTCTGTCCTCCACAACCTGTGTCTTCTTGATAGTGCAAAGATGCCACCACCAACTTTTGAAAGAGCAGCCTATAGCTTGAACTCCATTCCATTGAAGAGGTCCCAACATCCAAAGATTCCGAGCCCTAGGACAGTGAAAAAACAGATGTTCAATAGCTTCTGGGCCTTCACCACATCCAGAGCAGAACACATCCACATCAAGTCCCTTTCTGATCAGATTGGTGTTAACAGGCAAAGTGTTAGTCAAGCACTTCCATATAAAGTGTTTGACAGTGCCTTTGACCTTCAGTTCCCAACTCCTGAGCCGAGCTTTTCTCACCACTGCAGGGTTTGCACTTGTTCCAGGAATATCAAGAGACAATGCCTTCTGGTAAATCAGATGCTCATAAGTAGAGGAAACTGAAAAGGTCCCTTGCTTGCTAAGGCTCCAGTAAGTTCCATCATTTCTGGCAGGATTAATGGTCTTGATGCTTAGAATAGCTTGACTATCTTCAGCATTAAAAAGCTGTTGGACCAGCCAAGAGTTCCATCCTAACCCATCTTACTGCAGCAACTCCTTCACCCAAATGATATGGCCCTGGGCAATGTCTAACAGCTTAGGCTTTGAATTGGGGAGAGAAGGAACCCAGTTCAAGTCAGAAATCCTAGTAAGGGCTCCATTCCTGATTTCAGTCCTCAGACCCTGCTTAAAAACAGGCAAATAGTCCAGCCATGTATGCCAAAGCCAAGAGCCTTGCTGGGTTTTAGAAGCATCAAAGATTGAGCAAGAAGGGAAATATCTGTCCTTAAGAACTCTGCATACCAGAAGCTCAGGTTGAGTGACTAGCCTCCACAACTGCTTGCAAATGAGAGCTTGGTTGAATAAACTTATGTCTTTGAACCCAATACCTCCTTCCTCCTTAGGTAGTGTCATGAAGTGCCAAGCTTTCCAGTGAATTCCTTTTTCTTTAGTGTCACTCTTGCACCACCAGAATTGAGCACTGAGGCTAGCAATTGCTTTGCAGATAGACTGAGGGAGTTTAAAACAAGACATGGAGAACACTGGTAAAGCATCAATCACAGCTTTGAGCAGAACTTCCTTGCCAGCTATTGATAACAATTTGTTTTTCCAGCTCCAAAGTTTAGCTTTAACAGAATCCAAAATATAAGAGAATACCTCAGCTTTAGATCTGCCAATTCCCAAAGGCAGCCCTAAGTATCTAGTAGAAGTGTGGAGTTGAATACCATTCAGAGCTGCAGATATCTGATACTGAAGTTGAGAGTTGGTGTTCTTGCTGAAGTAAGCTGTTGACTTTTGAAGATTTACTTTCTGCCCTGTAAACAACCTATATCTCTCCAATAGAGTCATCAGTTCATGAGCTTGGGATATATCTGCTTTGCAGAAAAGAAGAGCATCATCTGCAAATAGAAGATGAGAAAGAGCTGGACCATTTCTTGACAGTCTTATCCCACTCAATCTACCTCTTTGCAAAGAATCAGAGATTAGAGCAGATAAAATCTCAGTGACAATAATGAACAAATAGGGAGACAAAGGGTCCCCCTGTCTGATTCCTCTGGAGGGATAGATAATACCACTAACAGCCCCATTAATGCAACAGAGAAAGTTGAAGTGGAGACACACACTAAGAGTAACTTCACAAAAGTGGAACAGAAGCCCATCTGAATCATGATTTTCTCAATACAGACCCATTCCACCCTATAAAATGCTTTCACAAGATCTAATTTCAATGCCATAAAGTGGTTCTTCCTAGTCCTATGCCTACTCAGAAAATGGAACACTTCTTGAGCCAAAATAACATTGTCTAGCAACTGCCTATCTTTGATGAAAGCAGATTGACTATAACTTATGCAAGAACTGAGACAACTTTTTAATCTTGTAGCAAGCAACTTAGGAAGCACTTTGTAGACAACAGAACACAAAGAAATAGGTCTGTACTGATTAAGAGTTAATGGATTCTGACACTTAGGGACAAGAGTAATCAAAGTGTGATTCCAGTATCTAAGAAGCATACCAGAGTCAAAGAAGCTTTGTATAGCTGCAACAAAACCTGACTGAATTATGTGCCAAAAGTGTTGGTAGAAAAAAGCTGTCATCCCATCCTCTCCAGGAGACTTGTCAGGATGAAGACTGAAAAGGGCCAATCTAATCTCTTCAGTGTCAAAAGGATGAAGGAGAAATTGATTCATATCAGAAGTGATAGTCTGAAAGATTAATGGCAGTAAGCTTTCTCCACCCCATGAGCCTTCAGAAGTAAACAAAGAAGAATAGAAATTTGTAATGTGGTCATCAATTTCTGACTTAGAGTTGCAGATTCTGTTGCCTTCAGTAACCAGCCTAGAGATGGCATTAAGTCTTCTTCTCTGGGCACAATAAGCATGGTAGAACTTAGTATTTGAGTCACCCTCTTTGAGCCATTGAGTTCTTGATTTCTGAGCCCAAAACCTCTCCTTAAAAGCATGAGCTTCATCAAGATCTTCTTTGACAGAGTCCCAAGCTTCCCAATTATCACCCCTCCCTTCAGCCCTGAGTTGCTCCAGCTGGCTAGAAAGCACCTCAATCTTCTTAAGATTGTCAGATTTGAATGAGGAACTCCAGATGAGCAATGCCTTTCTGGTTTGCTTAACTTTCTCTTTCAGAATAAAGAAAGGGGTCCCTGCTTGAGGCAAGTCCCAAGCTTGTTGCACCACCTGATCTATCCCATCTTTTGAAGCCCATCTCCTTTCAAACAAAAATCTTCTCTTCTGCTTTGGGGGGGAATTTCCATAGGTGAGTAAAAGCAAGGAATGGTCTGAAGCACTTCTAACCACATTGAGAACTTTGGCATTAGGATGAAGACCCAACCAATCCAAGGATGCAAAGCCCCTGTCAAGTTTCTCCTCTACTGATTCTGCATCAACTCTGTTATTCCAC
Source organism: Striga asiatica (assembly GCA_008636005.1). NCBI lineage: Eukaryota > Viridiplantae > Streptophyta > Magnoliopsida > Lamiales > Orobanchaceae > Striga > Striga asiatica. The sequence goes on along the minus strand of BKCP01007848.1, from coordinate 2,065,431 downwards.
CAAGTAAACTGATGCCCATCCATAACAATCTCCTCCATCTCCATAGCAGATATAAATCTGTTAAACCCATCAAAGTAGCTATCTTGTCTGTGTCTACCCCCTTTCTTATCATCCATGGAACAAATAGCATTCCAATCTCCTAGAATAAACCAAATATCCCCCATAACTGCTTGTCAGCTTCAAGAGCCAGCCATTGAGCTTCTCTGGCTGCCCTGTCAACACTCAGATACACAAAAACACCCCATCCTTGGTCTACATCATCAATCTTGAAGTGGACTGCAATATAAAAGTCCTTAGTGATCATAGAGACTATCTCCACACTCTGCTTCCATAATAGAAGTAATCCTCCACTTTGACCTCTAGGATCAACTATGGCATGTCTGTCCTCAAATCCCAACTTTTTACTAATAGTCTTCACATAAGCAGAAGAGTGTCTAGTTTCAGAAAGAAAAAAGAACTATGGGTGGTGAGTCCTACTCTTTGATTTGGGAAATTGTAGAGGGCCCACCCAGCCCTCTACAATTCCACACCGCAGCTAACATTTAGAATTTGGGTACCACTCAAGGATGGCATCCCCCACCTGATCAAATGTCATTTTCATCTTCTTTTCTGAGATTAAAGAAATCACTTGCTCATCTTCATGGTGACTGAGTATAGGAAGATCCTCTCTGTCCCTCTTAGACCCTGATACAGCTCCCACCTCTGGGTTTGTACCCACCTGCCTTTGCAGCCTTCCTTCTTTGCTAGCTGACCTTTTCCAAGTGGAGACTTTGGATACTACCAGTCCCTTAGCCTTCTCCTTCTTAGTAATAAGATTGGTATGCCCTGGTAGCTCTGGCATGGTCAGTTCAATTTCCATTAGTCTGTAGTCCTCTTGATTCATATGATCCCTTGGTATAATGTCCATGGCAGGTACTTTATGGGAAGAGACTTGTTCTGATAGTGCCAACTGATTATTCTGTTGAATAGCCTGCATTTCTGAGTTAGAGGCTACTGTATCTTGAAGCTGGTCATTTGCCATTTCCCTTTGCCCCTGAGATGCCTGGGCTCTCCCACCCTGCTGATCACTAGAGCTAGATGGATGATTAGAATTAGCTCCAGTAGGAATTTGTCCTGAGGGAGGAGACTGCCTGGAGTTGGAGTGACTATAATTTTGCCAGGATTGGCTCTCTTCCACTTTTAACCAATCACCATATTGCCCATCTTTCAATTTGTGGTATTTTATGTCTTCTAGCCGTTTAGAACAGCCTCTATCTAGGTGCCCAATGTGCCCACAGTAGTAGCATAGATTCACCAACCTCTCATACTTAAATCCCACAGTAACAATGTCTTCTCCTAGTCTAATATTGGTGCATCTAGGCAGAGACTCAGTAATGTTAACAGACACTAGAAGCTTTAGGATCTTACCTCCATGAGCACCAGCATTAACTACCACCACATTCTTTACTTCCGAGAAGACGTTACTAAGCTTGAGACCCACCTCAGCACTGATCCAATCGAGTGGCAAGTTAAAAACTTGAGCCCATAATTTGAGCTCTTGAAAGCCATGGTGCTTACTGGTAAGCCCTTTCTCCCACTCTTTCAATATTAGGTACTGGTTATCAAAAATCCAGTTCGTGCCATTTGCGACCCTTTTCATATCATCACGGTTGTGGAAGAGGAATTGAAAGAAGTTGTGACCTAATTCCTTAACTTCCATTGGGTGGTGAAGCCTCCAAATGTTATTCATCGTTCTCTTAATGCCGATCCAACTGGCTGTTCGGTCCCCCACTACTTTCCCGAATAAGCTACGACTACATTCTTCCGCACTAAGTTTGATATCATCTTGCTTGATGTCCGTGACCAGATCTTCCTTTGAAGATAGGGAGAACCCTTGGAGCCGATTAGCCAAATCTTCATCTCTACCCCCAATTTTAGAATCCGTCATATTGAAGAAAATACTAAAAATCCCTCAACTCCTGAGACAATGCAGAGACACTATCTCAAAGAACAAGATCAAAGATCAAAGGTCCGATCCCATGAGAGATACTATACTCAAGGACAGAAAATATTTCGTCAACTTGATATTAAATAAAACAACAGTAAACACCATATCCGGAAGCACAAAGATAATTAAGGGTTTTGGCAAGGCCATATTTTTTATGATGGGAGGTACCAAATTTACAGTAAATGATGCATTATTCTCCCCAAAATCAACAAGAAACTTGTTGAGTTTTAAAGATATCCGAATGAACGGATACCACGTTGAAACAATGAATAAAGGGGGAGTTGAATATCTTTGCATTAAGTCAAACAATGCGGGAAATAAATGTGTTTTGGAGAGGTTACCCGCTCTATCCTCGGGTTTATATTACACCCAAATTAAAATGATCGAGGCTTATGCTGCAACAAATTCAAAGATGAATAAAATGTTTAAACTTTGGCATGATCGACTTGGTCACCCTGGCTCGATAATGATGCGAAGAATTATTGAAAATTCTAGTGGGCATCCATTAAAAAATCAGAGGATATTGCAAACACATGAATTAAAATGTGCCTCATGCTCTCAAGGAAAATTGATAATGAGACCATCACATACTAAAGTCGGACATGAATCACCATTATTTTTGGAAAGGATTCATGGTGATATATGTGGACCTATTCATCCACCTTGTGGTCCATTCAGATATTTTATGGTGTTAATTGATGCCTCTAGTAGATGGTCTCACGTGAGTTTGTTATCCACTAGAAATGTGGCATTTGCTAAATTTCTTGCCCAACTTATTAAATTAAGGGCTCAATTCCCATATTATACTATCAAAAGAGTCAGACTTGACAATGCTGGAGAGTTTACATCTCAAGCATTTAATGATTATTGTATGGCAGTGGGAATTGATGTTGAACATCCTGTGGCACATGTTCACACTCAAAATGGTCTTGCGAAATCATTGATTAAACGACTGCAGCTTATAGCTAGACCATTGATAATGAGGACAAAACTCCCCACTTCAGTATGGGGACATGCTATTCTGCATGCAAATGATCTAATTCGAATAAGACCAAATGCACACCATACATACTCGCCATTACAGTTGGCATATGGTCGAGAACCAAATATTACACATATAAGAGTTTTTGGTTGTGCAGTGTATGTACCAATTGCTCCGCCCCAACGTACAAAAATGGGGCCTCAAAGAAGGTTGTGAATATATATGTTGGATATGATTCTCCATCAATAATCAAATATCTTAAGCCAAAAACGGGTGATGTTTTTACAGCTCGGTTTGATGATTGTCATTTTAATGAAGAATTGTTCCCCCCCTTTAGGTGGGAATGAAAAGTTAATTGAGAGAAATATTGAATGACAAACATCATCGCTATCATATCTTGATCCTCCCACCAAACAAAGAGAGCAAGAAGTTCAAAAGATCATACATCTGCAGAATATTGCAAATCAATTGCCTGATGCATTTACGGATTTAAAAAGGGTAACCAAATCACATGTGGCAGCCGTAAATGCTCCTGCTCGAATTGAAATTCCAAAAGTAATGACAAATGACGATATGCCAAATGAGTTAAAAACACGCTTAAAACGAGGAAGACCAGTTGGGTCTAAAGATAAGAATCCTCGAAAGAAAAGAGAAATTCATGACTCGTACTTGAAAAAGAATCAAGATGATGGAAACATTTCGGGACGAAATGAAAATATTGAAATCTCCATCAATTACGTGAACAATGGGAATCTTTGGAAGCGTGATGAGGTCATAAATATTGATGATGCATTCGCATATATGGTATCACAAGAAATTGACAAAGAGGTTGAGGATCCTGAACCAAAATCTATGATTGAGTGTCAGAAAAGACATGATTGGGACAAGTGGAAAGGTGTTATTCAAGCCGAGTTAGATTCACTTAATAAACAAAAGGTTTTTGGACCTATTACCATTATACCAAAAGATATAAAACCTATTGGATACAGATGGGTTTTTGTCAGAAAAAAAAAATGAAAAAAATGAGATCACAAGATATAAAGCTCGCCTTGTAGCACAGGGATTCTCCCAGAGGCCTGGGATCGATTATGATGAAACATATTCCCCTGTTATGGATGCAATTACTTTCAGATACTTGATCAGTTTAGCCATCCATGAAAACCTTGAGATGCGTCTCATGGATGTTGTGACTGCTTACTTATATGGATCGCTGGACGCTGACATTTATATGAAAATTCCAGAAGGGATTAAAATACCCGAAGCACTAAAGTCCAAACATAAAGAGTTATGTGCGATAAAATTGCAAAGATCATTGTATGGCTTGAAACAATCCGGGCGTATGTGGTATAATTGTTTGAGTGAACAATTACTAAAACGAGGATACATAAATAATCAAATATGCCCGTGTGTCTTTATAAAAAGATCACAAGATGGAGTTGTGATAATTGTTGTCTATGTCGATGATCTTAATATTATTGGGACTCCAAATGAAATCCAAGAAGCAGTCACATTACTGAAAGGCGAATTTGAAATGAAAGATCTCGGACAAACCAAATATTGTCTCGCTTGCAAATAGAATGAGTCCAAAATGGAATATTTGTCCATCAATCTAATTACACTAAAAGAGTATTGAAATGATTCAATATGGACAAGGCTAATCCTCTTTGTACCCCAATGGTCAATCGAACGTTAGATGTTGAAAAGGATCCATTTCGACCTTGTGAAAAGGATGAAGAATTACTTGGTCCTGAAATACCATATATGAGTGCAATAGGTGCTCTTATGTATCTTGCAAATTGCACCAGACCAGATATATCTTTTGCTACCAACTTGTTAGCAAGATATAACTCGTCACCTACGAGGAGACACTGGAATGGAATCAAGCACATATTCCGTTATCTCCAAGGGACAATCGATTTGGGATTGTTTTACTCAAATGATAAAAAACATGAAATGATCGGTTTTGCAGATGCAGGATATCTATCAGACCCCCATAAAACGAGATCTCAAACTGGCTACGTTTTCACGATTGGTGGAACTGCGTTTCTTGGCGTTCCCAGAAACAAACATTAGTCGCGACATCTTCAAACCATGCTGAGATTATTGCACTTCATGAAGCAACTAGGGAAAGCATCTGGCTCAGAAACATGACTCAACATATTCAACAAGCCAGTGGACTATCGAATAATACTGACCCGACGATGATATTCGAAGACAATGCAGCATGTGTCGCTCAAACCAAAGAGGGATACATTAAGAGTGACAGAACTAAACATATCCCACCAAAGTTCTTCTCATATGCTCAAGAGCTTGAAAGAAACAAACAAATCAAAGTCCAATACATTCGATCAAGCGATAATGCAGCAGATTTATTTACGAAAGCGCTTCCGACTACAATGTTTCGAAAGCATGTGCACAATATTGGAATGAGACATCTTCGGGATTTGCATAGATAATAACTCGAGGGGGAGTATGTGCGGCTGTACTCTTTTTTCCTTATCTCGGTTTTTTTCCCACAGGGTTTTTCCAGATAAGGTTTTTAACGAGGCAGCATAAACGCACAGTTAATAGTAGTAATTCCAAGGGGGAGTGTTATAAACGAGTGGATATTCCACTAAAAATAGTCATTCAAGGGGGAGTGTTGTAATATAAGGTGCGCATGCACCTCGTGAGAATATTTTAATGTATGTAAATGACTATTTTGCCCCTGATGTAATTGTATTATTACAATTGTACCATCAGAAGTTTTCCTATAAATAGGGGCTTCAGTTATAATAAAAAATACACCGGAAAGAATATAGTTTCTCTATTCTCTATAGTCTCAATTCTCTCCAGTTTTATAACAATTCATACATTATGCATTACAATTACACATTATTGAATACTTCCTTATATACAACATTCTTCGTCCTCGAGTTCTTTTCATCGTCACAAATTAATATTTTCAATCCTTTCCTATTTGTAACTCGTGAAACAGAGACATAGAGTTGACCATGCGCAAATACGGGATTCTTCAGGTATAAACTAACATGAAAAAGATATTGTCACTGACTCTTGTTTATCGTCATCGCATGAGAAACCATCAAAGGAAATTTTCATCTTTGGAACTTGAAAGGTATTCTTACACCCGATGGATCAAACTCATTCTAGGTATAAGAACCAATTCTTTACTGTTCGAACCCGTTAAAACTCTGCACTGTAATACATGACCACCTAGAAAAAAAAAAGAGAGGGTTAACAATTAACTTAATGATTAGACACAATTTATTTTAATATTTAATGTAAAAAAATTAGACCTTTGTGTATTTGGAACGCAATTCATGACACGGATAGCCAAACAATTTTTCACAATCTTTATTGAATTAAAGACACTGGCTATCCTTTTAAAACAAATTATTCTTAATCTGCAGCACCATCTTATTATTCCACTTTTACTTCTTTTTATTTCTTTAATGCTTTTTTAAATGTCATTTTAAAACTTTAATTAATAACTGAACAACGGTTCTCTTTCTCTCTGTTTTATATTCTCCCCGATTTTCCTTCCTTCTTATTCTCCTTCCCCTCTTTTGATTTTCTTTATTCTTCTTCCCCTTTCAGTTTTTCGATTCTCCTTCTTTGTAACGCGCCGATCATAATTATAATATTAAGATGATTTCACTGCTTGACTTTTAATGTGAAATTCATAATTTTCAGAAAGTCAAGATTTATTAAATTTATATGCTAAGTGCTCATTATAGTATGTAAGATCATTTCATTAGAATTTTATTCATCAAGCTAAGACCAAGATCAATCCATTAATTTGGATTGACAAGTGATATCTTTTCGGCCTTAGAAATTATTGGCCTCGAACCCTAGTCTCGCTCTAAGTATATTTTTCCAAGTCATTTCCGAGCATAACCGAACCTAAGTAGCAATACTTAGGATATTTTCAAAGTGTTGTAAAATATCTAAGTTCAAGCCCTAGAAAATCAAATCACTCGTGCCGAGCCTTTCCGAATCAAGCCATGCCGTGCCAAGGAGGGTCATTTGCATATCCGAGCATGTATGTAATTTTTCTAAGTGTTGGAAGCCTCATTGGAGTCTTGAGAATGAGCAACAGTACCGGCCCAAGCAAAAATCCGCGAGCAGCCCGTGAACCCCGCGCCCAGCGGTAGGTTGCTAATACGCGCGTCGACGCCTTCGTACTTCGCGATAGGTGTGACGAAACTCAGATTGGTCCTATTCCAATCACTGTGATGAAACTCGGATGTTGGTCCTATTTCTATCATGAACTCTATGTAAACTCACGAGAGAAAACACACGAGAACTTTAAACACAACGTTCGATTTTCTATCACTCACCAATCCATATTTTCGTATGGTACATAGGTGGGTATTTATAGATACCAACTAGATCTAATCCTAGTCTAAGAAGAATTCCTAAATCATGCAAGTAAATAAATCCTAAGGCAACTAAACATCTTGTAAATAAAGACTTACCGAAATACTAATATTCTAATAGGATACTAATAGGCACATGCCTTTTATTCAAACTCCTAACCAAACTAAGACTCCTAATTAAGCTAAGTAAATCACGTCCCAAATCACTTGCTTGCTCGCCAAGTCGTCGCGCGCCCAAAAGCCCTAGCCGCCTTCCGTATCGCGCGCCGCTTGCGAGGCATATTTCTCGTCGCGCGCGGTAATGTGAGCGCGCCTTCCCCACGCATCGTTCGTTTTCCGCGTTGCCCGTCCGCATGCCGCGTCTCGCGCGTCCCCGTCACTTGCGCGGGTGTCGCGCTCGCTTGACCCCTCAGCATCATTCTCTCGCTCGCTCGATGCCTGGCGCGTCGTGTCCCGCCTATCCGCACGCGTGTCGCTCACGCCCGCTGTCCCAGCCCTTGGCCCGCGCTCGTCCAGTGCCTCGCCCGTGTCTCCCACCGTCGTGGCCTGCTCACGCCCGGTCACCACTCGTGCGTCTGCCTCATCGCAGCCGCCCCAAGTGCACGCTGTCCACCCTACATCCTCCCCTCGTGCACCTTCCGCTTTCGCCTTCATGCGTCGCGCACGCCTTACACTAGTCGCCCACCTTCCCGGGCACTACCTTCTCACTCTCGTCGTCGGCCCAAGCCTCATGTTCACGCGCACTTCTCGTCGAGCACCTCTTTTTCACCCGGCCTAGGCTTGCTCGTCTCGCGGCTCGGTTGCCGCGTCCCGTCGGTACGCGTGCCTTAGTGCGTGCACACACCCTTCTAGCACGTCCTCTAGCCCTTTTTCGCCTAACCTCTCGCCATCTCTCGAGGCCGTCATGGTTCTCGTCCTCGGGTTCGCCAGGGTCGACGACTACATCTTCATCATTCCCGCCCTCTTCGAGAATTTCCTTGTCCTCAAGGATAATGAAATTGATCTCGTCAACTTCTTCGGGCTCTTCTCCTGGATCATCGGTTAGCAACTTGACTCACTTCTGGGTTCGTCCAAAAGTCATAGTGCCCTTCTTGTAGTTTTTCGTGACAGATCCCAACGTCTCGAGCCATTGAACTCCAAGTACTATGTCCGGTCCCATCAAAGGTAAGGCATAAAGATCAACCTTTAAGTCATAGCCTTGTGCAAATATGGGAACCCCTTTGTATAGCTTGGAACTCCTAAATTCTTCTCCATTTGCAACCTTCACCCCAAACTGCTTTATGTTCGTCACTGGCGTCTTTAATCTTTTGGACAGCTCCTTGTCTATGAAATTTAGTGTTGAGCGTTGTCCACTAGCACTTCAAGCTCTTCGCCTTGTACGATTGCTGTGAACCGTATCATCTTCGGACCTCTCTCCACATCCCTCTTCTTGCTCTTAATCACATGTAGCAATGTCTCCTTCCTCTCGATGTGCTCGTACTCCTCGCGTTCCGGCTCATCTTCATCAAATTCAAGCAAGAACACTTGCTTTCCCGCACACCTATGTCCCGGCGTGAACCTCTCGTTGCAAGTAAAGCATAAGCCTTTCTCACGCCTTCGTTGGATCTCCTCGGTCGTAAGCCGTCGCATGTGGCTCGTGGTTCGTGAGCCATCATTGGTCGGCTTGGTCTCAGCCTGTGGGGGCGTCTCGTCAGCCGCATCGCTCGTGCGCCACGCGTCCGTGCGTCCCTCGCTTTTGTTGGCCTTGTGCACTGTGGCAATGTGGTCCTCGTGCAGTCGCGCGGACTCCATGGCCGCTCGGGTGGACATCGGTCTATCCAACCTTACTTCAGCCGCTAGCTGGCTTTAAGTCCTCCAATGAATTCGCCTACCAATGCGCTCTCGGGCCAATCTCGCACCCAACTTGCAATGCGCTCAAACTCCTTTTGGTAGTCTCGAAGGCTACCATTCTGACGAATTCGGAAGAGTGCTTCGTCATAGTCATAGTAGTCACTCGTCCCAAACGTGTGACCAGCTCCTTCTCGAAATCTCTCCATCGAATGTGCTCGCCTTTGCTCTTGTACACGTGTGACACCCATTGCCACCAAGTGTTTGCTTCACCATCGAGATAATAAGCGGCGATCTTGACTCTTTCGGACTTGTGCACATCATTGATCTCGAAAAATTGCATGGCTCGACTTAACCACGCGTCCGGGTCGGTCCCCGTGAACATTGGCATCGTGAGCTTCGATCGCACATAGCCTCGGTCGTCGTGGTGGTATGTTGGGCGTGATGTGCGGGTCCTCCGTGATAGTCCGTCATCGTCATCGTGGTCGGTCCCGGGGCTGCTCGATGCCGCGGTCGATCGCGATGTGTGGCTCCGTCGCGGTCGGCGTGTCATGCGCGTGAGTTGCCCGGCGAGATCATGCACCATGAGCTCGAGTTTGGCGAATTCTCATTGACAAGGTGTTGGCCATTGCCGATGGATTTCAAACTCTCCTACAAGGCCTCAATCCTCTCCTTGTGTGTCATCATCACTCGACCCTCTTTTTTTTTTTTTTTTTTTATACTCACGAAAAAATTCGAAAGAAAAGAAAATAGAATGGGGAAGAAAAAATTCAACCCAACACACGATCAATCACTCTCAATTAAAGCACCAATGACAAAGGATCGTGTGTTACGTTTAGCTCGATTCGCTCGAAACCCGTGCCGACGCCTTGGTCCCTTTGCGGTAGGTTGCTAATACGCGCGCCGACGCCTTCGTACTTCACGATAGGTGTGACGAAACTCAGATGTTGGTCCTACTCCAATCACTGTGATGAAACTCGGATGTTGGCGCGTCGTGTCTTGCCTATCCACACGCGTGCCGCTCATGCCCGCTGGCCCAGCCCTTGGCCCGCGCTCGTCCAGCACCTCGCGCTTGTCTCCCACCGTCGCGGCCTGCTCGCGCCCGGTCACCACTCATGCGTCTGCCTCATCGCAGCCGCCCTAAGTGCACGCTGTCCAACCTACATCCTCCCCTCGTGCACCTTCTGCTTTCGCCTTCATGCGTCGCGCACGTCGCTCTCTCGCGCACGCCTTGCACCAGTCGCCCACCTTCCCAGGCACTACCTTCTCACTATCGTCGTCGGCCCAAGCCTCATGTTCACGCGCACTTCTCGTCGCGCACCTCTTCTTCACCCGGCCTAGGCTTGCTCGTCTCGCGGCTCGGTTGCCGCGTCCCGTTGGTACGCGTGCCTTAGTGCGTGCACACACCCTTCTAGCACGTCCTTGAGCCCTTTCTCTCCTTCCTAACCTCTCGCCATCTCTCGAGGCCATCGTGGTTCTCGTCCTCGGGTTCGCCAGGGTCGATGACCACATCTTCATCAACGCGCGCCCAATGCCCAGGCCCAGTGCCAACAGCGGCAGTCCAGCTTCCAACCCAAAAACTCAATATCCGGCCCACTTTCACCGAGCCCAAACCTGTGAGGATTCAACCAACTTGTTAAAGAGTATTTCCAGCCCAAATGGCCCTAGGAAAAGTCTTCTTCAAAGTCATTTTGGTTAAGCCTAAGTTAGTGGGGGACATTGATTATTTTATTAACCTAGGAGGTAGTAAATATCCCCTTTCCCCTACACCCAAGACAAGACCACTTACCTCAGCCATTGTGCTCTTGGAGACCACCAAAAAACGAGCAAACTCAGGTGGGACAAGACCAAGACAACACAATGTCCCATATGCACCTAGAAGAAGGAGTTGTCCCCCATTATGTCCCCTCATTTTTGTCCCCTTGACCAAGAGTCTTGAACCCACTTCCCTTACTCTTTAAAAGACCATTTCCTCAAACCCAAATAAGCTCTTAGACTCTTAGAAATTCGTCCAACACTTAGAGAAATCAAGGAAAACCAAAGAGAGCACCACTAGCCTTCTCACGCGCGCGTGCCACCTGGAAAGGAGAAACCACCGAGCAACGGCCATCTCCAAGCAAGTTCTCACGAGGATTGTCACTTTCTAAGAATTTCTTAGGATTTTATAAGCCTTTTGAGTGTATCAAAGCTCAGCAAATTCATCCAAGTCGAGGCCTACACCCTCAAAGCCGTACTTAAGCCAAGTTCAAGCCCTAGCAAACCTTTTCCACTTTCGGTGAAGGTAAACTCAAGCAACCCTCTTCCATTAGTCATTTTATGATAAAATACGATTTATCATGAAGAAAAATGAACCCATACATGCCATTATCCATGAGTTTCGAATTTTAAGAATTGAAAGCCTTAAATTCGGATTTTTAGCTCCATGCATGTTTAAGTCAAAATTGTTAGCTTAATCCTCCTTATAAATAATAAGAAAGATGATGTATAAGTTTGAGCCTATTTGGAGTTCATTTGTTCGGTCAACTAGTTCGTGAAAATATGGCATGTTTGCACCCCGAGCCATATCACCATACATGCAAGTATAAGCCATCATGCTAGCCTTCTTAACCATGATTTGTTTTTAGGGATGATTACATGTGAAAATATGGCATGTATGGGTCGGTCTCGTAGATCCCTTTGGATGGATTCGTTTTTTGGGATGATTACACGACCACTCCTGGTACGCATAAACAAAAACAACAAAAACGTCACGGACACCAGATAGATAAGAAAGAGACAAAGAAAAGCAAAACAAGAAATCACTAATCCTAATCAAGAAAATGAAACGAAAAGAAGTACAAAAACAAGAAATCACAAAAATAAGAGAAACACTGAAAACAAAATGAATAGGCGCACAAAATAAGTCCTAAACCTTCCTCGGCAACGGCGCCATTTTGTTGTAGTTATTTTTACCGGAGTAGAATCGAAAGATTTGAACACCGGGTCGTGTCTCAAGAAAGGTCAGCCGAATTAAATTTTGTGAATATTCAGTCACAGAGAAAGAAAATAAACCTAAACACTCTAATTCAAATGGTTTGTTTCGATTATCAACTACTAGATTCACTACTAAAGATCCTCAAACAAGGCAATTTTGATCACACAATTCCAACACGAGTCAAATAGTTGTAAAGGGACTAGGGTGTCGGGGACAATCGTTTCCGGTTCTCAATACATTTAACGGACAATCAACTACTTAGCTAAAGGACTCGAAAAACCAATTCATCTAGAGATTCATTCTCAATAACTCACGTAATAAGAGAATAAACATAAACGAACAATTATCAAGTCAATTAACACATAGACAATACGTTACCGAACAAGTCTATTCTTAACGAGCCTAGATCGATCGATTCCTCCCCTTTCGGTTCTATGAATCGATTTAATAGATTAAGATGGTGATCAATCATCCAACCCTAGGTTTAACATAACTCGAATAGATTAACCAATCAATATTCACATAAATGAAATTGAACCGGATCAATTATTCCTTAGCCCTAGTTACGAATTTAGCTACTCATCACTAATTCAACAACAACATCAACATCAATCAAAGCCATCATCAGCATAGATAAAATTAAATAGAAAGCTTACGATTACATACGAATCCAATGTCGAAAAACAATGAGCAATCCAAAACCACAAGTCGAATCTTGGAGTTTTCACTATCCAAGTTCAAAATCTAATGAAAACTAGGTGAAAGATGTGTTATGGAAGTGAAAACGAAAACACAAAGTCTGAGCATTCTTAACAATAACCCTAGGATCGAAATATATCATTCTCCGATTCAAAATCCATGAAAATCGCGCCTGCTGTAAAACAGACCTTAGCGGCGCTAAGGTGCCTTAGCGGCGCTAAGGTATCTTAGCTGTTCGCCCCAGCCCTCGGTAAGAAAAGGTAGCGCCGCTAGCCTTTTAACCTTAGCGGCGTTTAGGTGGCTTAGCGGCGCTAAGGTCCTGGGATGTCCAAAAGTTGCTTTCATTCGGCTCGCGTGCTCGGCTCGCGTTGTTCGGGTACTGCCCGAGCTGAAAATCCAACCTCTGCATGTTTGTCGCATGAACGGGCATGGAATACCTGGTAACTGGGATAACCTGAAATCACCAAAACCGGAAAAACACGAAAAACAAGAGAAAATAGGAGAAAAGACAAAGAAAACACGAAACACGATTAGATAACACTAAAACACGAGAAACGACTTGACAGACCGGTTACACCTAGGAAAACGACCTAAAACATAGAAAAATACACGCAAAACATAAACAAAAATAGAAACAAAAATGGGAAAAACAGGTAAGGTATACAAAAATTTAAGTTTTGCTCAAGGGCAAAGACCTCTAAGTGGGTCCCCGCAGCTACTTATCGCCTGAGTTGAAAAGCCAATGCCCTCCTCAGGGTTCGAGGTGGCCAAGGCCACCCAGAGTGTGCACATGATTATCCGGTCAAGACCGGAAATTGTAGTGCCAGATTCAAGATCAGTTATGTTAGCCAGAAATCTAGAGTTTCGGCTTTGAGACATTCAGTTGTACTTGTGTACATCTATTTTGCACGTTTGTGCATAGTGTTAGTATGAGTTCTGACTTAGTAACTTAGTACCTTAGTTCTGTATTTCCAAGGACGGAAATATTTTAAGGAGGATAGGTTGTAACGCCTCGATTAGTATTATAATATTAAGACGATTTCACTGCTCGACTTTTAAAGTGAAATTCGTAATTTTCAGAAAGTCAAGATTTATTAAATTTATATGCTAAGTGCTCATTATAGTATGTAAGATCATTTCCTTAATTTTATTCATCAAGCTAAGACCAAGATCAATCCATTAATTTGGATTGATAAGTGATATCTTTTCGGCCTTAGAAATTATTGGCCTCGAACCCTAGTCTCGCTCTGAGTATATTTTTCCAAGTCATTTTCGAGCATAACCGAACCTAGGTAGCAATACTTAGGATATTTTCAAAGTATTGTAAAATATCTAAGTTCAAGCTCTAGAAAATCAAATCACTCGTGCCGAGCCTTTCCGAGTCGAGCCATTCCATGCCAAGGAGGGTCATTTGCATATCCGAGCATGTATGGAATTTTTCGAAGTGCTGGAAGCCTCATTGGAGTCTTGAGAATGAGCAAGAGTACCGGCCCAAGCAAAAATCAGCGAGCAGCCCGTGAACCCCGCACCCAGCGGGCCTTCGCGCGCCCAGCCGTGCAGCACGCGCGCCCAGCGCCCAGGCCCAGTGCCAGCAGCGGCAGTCCGGCTTCCAAGCCCAAAAACTCAAAATCCGGCCCACTTTCACCGAGCCCAAACTTGTGAGGATGCAACCAACTTGTTAAAGAGTATTTCCAGACCAAATGGCCCTAGGAAAAGTCTTGGTCAAAGTCATTTTGGTCAAGCCTAAGTTAGTGGGGGGCATTGATTATTTTATTAACCTAGTAGGTAGTAAATGTCCCCTTTCCCCTATACCCAAGACAAGACCACTTAACTCAGCCATTTTGCTCCTTGGAGACCACCAAAAAACGTGCAAACTCAGGTGGGACAAGACCAAGACTACACAATGTCCCATATGCACCTAGGAGAAGGAGTTGTCCCCCATTATGTCCCCTCATTTTTGTCCCCTTGACCAATAGTCTTGAACCCACTTCCCTTACTCTTTAAAAGACCATTTCCTCAGACCCAAATAAGCTCTTAGACTCTTTGAAATTCGTCCAACACTTAGAGAAATCAAAGAAAACCAAAGAGAGCACCCCTAGCCTTCTCACGCGCGCTTGCCACCCGGGAAGGAGGAACCACCAAGCCACGGCCATCTCCAAGCAAATTCTCACGAGGCTTATCACTTTCTAAGAATTTCTTAGGATTTTATAAGCCTTTTGAGTGCATCAAAGCTCAGCAAATTCATCCAAGTCGAGGCCTACACCCTCAAAGCCGCACCTAAGCCGAGTTCAAGCCCTAGCAAACCTTTTCCACTTTCGGTGAAGGTAAAATTGAGCAACCCTCTTCCATTAGTCATTTTATGATAAAATAAGATTTATCATGAAGAAAAATGAACCCATACATGCCATTATCCATGAGTTTCGAATTTTAAGAATTAAAAGCCTTAAATTCGGATTTTTAGCTCCATGCATGTTTAAGTCAAAATTTTTAGCTTAATCCTCCTTATAAATGATAAGAAAGATGCTGTATAAGTTTGAGCCTATTTGGAGTTCATTTGTTCGGTCAACTAGTTCGTGAAAATATGGCATGTTTGCACCCCGAGCCATATCACCATACATGCAAGTATAAGCCATCACGCTAGCCTTCTTAACCATGATTTTTTATGCATAATACACGGTCGTAGTCATTTATGCAAGTTTGAGAAGTGAGTTCGGTGACTCCATGCTCGTATGTGCCTTATCGGCCCAACCGAGCCCTAAGCATTTTGACCCGAGGTCCCTTAGGGTTTAATGTGTTATTTGAGCCTTATATATCATGTTTTAGGTTGTCAAGTATTCGTCATGTATCACATGATCAAGTATGTGTAGTTGGTTCGGTGAGTTAGTGTTCGTACGTGCCTCATCGGCCCTACCGAACTACGTGCACGTTGACCCGAGGTCTCCTAGTGCTTCTTGGCATTTTTATGCCTATATCATCATGTTAAGTTGTTATAGGTGGCATGTCACTAGTAAAGTTGCCAAAGCGCTAGAAAAGTAGCCGGACGGCCGGCGAGGAGCCGACTGGGGCCGCAGCCGCGCAGCGCCC